>SJYV01002549.1:87858-144508 GCA_006410875.1 Neotragus pygmaeus
TTGTTAGGCCCCAGAAAGGCCTATTCTCGGGAAACGTCGCCTCACAGATCACCAAGACTCGAATTCGATGCAAAAAGCAAGAGGGTTTATTGAACCGGCGCGCCGGGGTTCGAACTTCCTCGAAAGGAGCGAACGAACCCCGACTTCAGTTACAAAGCAGTTTTTATACACTAAAGCTGCAAGCAGGTATAGGAGGGGCGAAGACACTCTGAACAAACTGATTGGTGGACATAGCTTGACCTTTACAGAGACAGGTCTGGAATTACATCAAGCCTAAGGAGGTTGATTAACTTCCTTGCGGCGGTTAGCCAATTCCTGAAGGAATAATGCTCTAGGTAATCTTTAACAGGAGAAAACAATTACCTGGGGGGTCTCTTGTGAGGACCAGGCAACTAGGCTATAAGTCATCTGATAGGGAACAGGTCCTTTTTCCATGAGTCATGACTTGCTTTTTAAATCAGAACAAAGAGTTGCTAATAATTTTTAACTTTTTCCCTTCACCTTCTGAAAGCATGCCTGGCCTTCCAGGCAGTGTTCCTCCCAACTTCATTGATGAAATACAGAAAAACAGTCACCTTATTGATTTTTTGTTTGTTTGTTACCTACCATACACGTGACATTTTCCTTTTCTAGAAGTCGGGTATTAAAAATATTGTTACAGTTTGGGGTTTTAGGGATTTACTGAAGCTTTTATCATTTAAATGTTCTGACTATTTCAATATCTGGGTTTTTGACAGAGTGCCAGAAATCACTGAACGTGTTACCCTGCTCTGGCTAGGGTTTCCAGGACTATGTTAAATAGACATGGCAGGAGTGGGGCATCCTTGTTTTGTTCCTGATCTTAAAGGAAAAGCTTTCAGGTTTTCACTGTTGAGTATGATGTTAGCCGTGGGCTTGTCATATGTGGCCTTTATTATGTTGAGTTGCGTTTCTTGTATACATTATTTGTTGAGCATTTTTATCGTGAAAGGGTGGTGATTTTTCTGAATCTACTGAGATGATCATATGATTTTTATCCTTCATTTCTGTTAATGTAGTATGTTGCATTTATTGATTTGCCTATGTTAAGCCATTCTTGCATCCAAATTAAATTTGATTTCAGTGTATGATCTTTTAATGTGCTCTTGAATTCAGTATTACAGTTTTTTTTTAAGTCCATATATATTTTTTAAATTTTTTATTTATTTACTTTTGGCTGTGCTGGGTGTTGCTGCATGTGGGCTTACTGTGGTGTGCTGGCTTCTCATTGAGGTGGCTTCTCTTATTGTGGTGCATGGACCCTAGGGCTCATGGGCTTCAGTAGTTTCAGCTTGGGGACTTAGTGGCCCTGAGGCGTGTGGGATCTTAGTTCCCTGACCAGGGATCGAACCCACGCTCCCTGCCTTGCAGAGAGGATTATTAACCACTGGACTACTAAGGAAGTCCTATGCTTAAAATTTTGATGGCTATTTCCATTTGCATCCTTGGAAGTTTTCAGTAGTTTCCACTGTAATCTGCAGACTGAACTGGCTTTCTTTTGACTTACAAGATACAGAGTTCCTTATAACCAGATATTCTATGAATGTCACAAAGCATCAAACCAGGTAGAAAAGCAAGTCCAAATGGCTAGAGTATATAATTTCAAGATTTACCAAGGAGTACATGTATCGAGAGGTTTTGATAAGCTCCTTTTATTTTTCCATTAAAAATTAACATGCTTGTCAATATCCAAGATATTCCTGTAGCAATTCTATAAAATGCTAAAAGGTAAATCAACGTCCCTTTCTTTTCTCCTTTCCATGTTTATGTTTTCTCAGTGTTGTATCCTTTTATCACTCTACTTCTTATCTTTTCAAAAATATGTTTATTTATTTGAGTAGACAATACCATTTTATAGTACAAAATTCACAAGTTATTCCAAGACATATGGTGGGAATTCTACTTCCGGTCACAGCAGTTTAGGTCATTGAATCAACCATGCTGATGACGGTTTAGAAAGCTGGACAAGACGTAAAAACGTTTTCTCAAAAGCTTCAATAAGTTTGCAAGATATTGAAGGATTCCCATACCAACATCTGGAAGAATGAAAAAAATCAAGACAGGTAAGCCTTGCTAGCAAAATCACTTTTGCCCTGAAAACATTTGCTTATCCTAAGAAAGCATCGGTGAGGTTAAGCAGCGCTTTTGGTAGACTCACCTATAAAGGCAGAGTTTATAGTTTGTTGATTGTCAAGGATAGAGACTCGAATAAATCACACTTCCAGTTTGAATGGAACCCCTAGAACATGAAGGGGATCTTGAACATAGCCTTACCACTAAGCTTCCAGGTCCAGGGAAGCTTTATCTTGATTGTCCTAACCTAATAGCATCATTGGGCAACTGATAGAAGCAAGTGAGAAAATCCTCTCTAGGGGAAGATGCTATCATCCTGAGCATCAGAATAGTCGTCCTCTCAATAATTTTTTTATATAATGAGCAGCACATAAGGAAAAAATTGATTCATAAGGAAATAGGACACCCATGAAAAGAACTAGAAAATGAAAACAACAAATATTCTCAAAACCATGAGATATTGGAGTATCAGACACAGACTCCAGAACAGCCACATTCACTATCTAAAAAGAAACAGAAGCCAAGAGTGAAAATGTCAGTTAGTAACTGGACACTGTTAAAAATAACAAGAGATTTGAAAAAAAAAAGAACCAAATAGACATTCTAGAACTGAAGAATGTAATAACTGAAAACAAGAACACAGTGGATTTAAAAGCAGATTACGTAGGTGAAGAGAAAGTTAATAAACTATGAGATAGATTAGAATACAGTGATTCAGAAGGAACCATCACGAGTCAAAAATATAAAAAATACAGAAAAGATGATAAAATAATTTAAAAGGATACAGTGAGAAGGTCTAATATACATTTACAGTTGACACTTGAGTAACACAGGGGTTTAATCTGTATATAACTTATAGTCACCTCTCTGTAGCTGTGGCAACTCCACTTGTGTGGAATCAACCGACCATGGACTGTGTAATACTGCAGTATGTACTACTGAAAAATACTCACACATAAGTGGACCTGCACAGTTCAAACCCTTGTCATTCAAAGGTCAACTGTAATGGTAATCCGAGAAGAAGAACAAAAATGGTACAGTGGTAATACTTGAAGAGATCATTGCTAAGCATTTCCCAGAACTATTAAAAAAGGTGAATTCACAGATTTAAAAGTATATAACCTTAAATGTAGGGGTTCCCTGGTGGCTCAGAGGTTAAAGTGTCTGCCTGCAATGCAGAAGAAAGGCTAAAAACTGAGCAAATGTTTATCTTAAGTCAGAAAAAGCAAAACAAAATCAAGAAAATAAGGGGAAAGAAAGAATAAGGAGAAGAGGAGGAATGAAAGTATAAAGCAAATGTATGATAGAGAATACCAATGAAAGCAAAGCTTGGTTCTTGGAAAAGACTGATGAAAATTACATACTTCAGCAACGGTGATAAAGAAAAGGAAAAAAGGGTACAGACAACCAGTCAGGAGTGAAAAGGGGGATCGCATAGTTATGAACAAGGTAAGATATAATGAGCAACTTTATGCCAAAAATTTTAGAAATTTAGGTGAATAGATAAATGTATTAGTAATATAACTGTTAATAAAAATTAAATCACCAATTAAAAACATTTCCACAAGGAAAATTGCAGTCCTATATGCCTTCACTGGGAAGTTATGTCAAACATTTAAGAGAGAAAGAATTAAAAGTAATAACACAAACTTTTCCTGAGAGTAGAAAAAGCGGGTTAGTAAAACTAAGAAGCCTGATAATGACATTATGAGAAAAGAAAAATCACAGGCCATTTTACTCATGGATATTTGCTAAGCTAAATGTTAGCAAAGCAAAATCCAGTATTTCACTTACTATAGTGGTATAAAAAACTAACCAAAATGCTATGACTTAAAATGGCCATTTTATTACGATAGGGATTTTGTGAGTCAGGAATCTGGACAGGGCAAAATGGTGATGTCTTATCTCTGCTCTGTGTTGTCTGGGCCACGTGTTTGGAAGTCTCAAAGAAAATCTTGGAATCATCTGGAGGCATTTTCATTTGCAGGTCCTGCAGTTGATGCTGTCTGTCATAAAGGCCCTCAGCTGGCTGTTATGTAGAAACTCAGCTCGTCTCACCTGGAGTGCCTGCGTGTGGCCTCTCCTTGTGGTCTGTCTGAATGGGGTAGTTCAAGGTTTCTTACTGCATGGCAGCTCGGCTTCAAGGGCAAGGTCCGAAGAGAGCAAATTGGAAGTGCTTAGCATGAAGCAACTTAGCGGCAGCAGCAGCAGCAGCAGCATTTTTATCATCTAGTCTGGAAGTTCACATACTGCCACATCCAGAGTGCTGTCTTGGTTGAAAAAATTGCAAAGGTCCCATCCTGATTCCAGGGAAGGGATCATAGAACCTACCACCCAGAGGGAGGGGTGTCAAGGTCACGTTGTAAAAGCATGTGGGATGGGATTGTATTGTTGAGGCCATCTTTGGAAAAATACAGTTTGCTCTATATGTGAAGTTAAAGTCGCTCAGTTGTGTCCGACTCTTTGCGACCCNTAAAGGTTTCTGCCTTTATCTCTGGTTCTGGGTGGCTCCTGCTCTCCTACATGGGTAGGATTCCTACCAATGGCCTCTAAATACCACCACATTTTAGAAAACAGAAATACAACCAAAAACAACAGGCAAGATGTGTATAAGAGACAGCAAGGATATTCAGTCCATAGAACATTCCAGGTCAGAATACTGGAGTAGGTAGCCATTCCCTTCTCCGGAGGATCTTCCAAACCTAGGGATCAAACTCAGGTCTCCTGCATTGCAGGCAGATTCTTTACCAGCTGAGCCATCAGGGAAGCCCCGTATATGAAGGGGATAAGACCAAGTTGGGTTTATTTCAGAAATGCAAGATTCATTTCACATGAAGGACTCAGTATAATTTGCTGACACATTAAAAGGGGGAAACGATGATTGTATGATAAAATTCAGTATAAATTCCTGATTAAAACAGCAACAACAATAACTTTTAGCCACCTAGGAATAAATGGGAGTGTTCTTAATCTGGTGAAGAAATAACTATAAAAAAGGTACAGCAGATATCATACTGAAGGGTAAATTTTCACTTCGAGTTCAGGGACCAGAGTTGCCCATTCTCATCGTGTCTATTCAACATTTGTTGGAAGTTCTAGCAATTGCAATGAGAAGAGAAAGATGAAATGTATAAGTATTAGGAAGAATTAATAACTTACTGATTATAGATGACATGATTGTTTATATAGAAACCACAGAAGAATTCTATATAAACATTACTGTATTAAAGTTGAAAGTTTTGCAAGTTTGCTCAATACTAAATCAATATACAAAATCAGTTGTATTTTTTATACACCAGCTATAAATAGAAAATTGAATTTCTAAGCCATAAAATCCACTCTAGCTGGTTTAAGCAGAAGTAGTTTACAGTCTCCAGGAAGTTGATAAGTCTGGACTTTAATGTTACACAGATGGAAATAAAGCAGTCAGGGGCAGTGTTTCCATAGAAAAGCCCAGTCACACTATTGGAGAAGGAAATGGCAACCCACTCCAGTGTTCTTGCCTGGAGAATCCCAGGGATGGGGGAGCCTGGTGGGCTACCGTCTATGGGGTCGCACAGAATCGGACACGACTGAAGTGACTTAGCAGCAGCAGCAGCCCAGTCACACTAAGGAGGACTGTTGTAGAGAATACACCACTGCTGCCTTGACTCAGTTATTCAGCACAGTGGTATTAGATGCTGGACATCAGAAACTGCCCCATAACAGCTCTACAACCTGGGTTCATAATTTTATTTAAGGTCTTCAGTACAGTTAAATATACTTTCATGAACTTTATATTCCTCATGCCCGTCATTGGCCTACAGCACCAACACCTGAATTTGAAACAGCTTTGCCTTCAGTATGTACTTTACTTGGGATGGCCATAGGTGATGACTTTTACAACCCTTTCGGCATTACATGCCATTGACTACCAGCATCCCATCCTCTAATGACAAGTGGGCAAACTCTGGCCTGCAGGTCAAATCTAACCTGCTATTTGTTTTGGTAAATAAGCTATTATTGTAATACAGCCATGCTCATTGGTTTACACGTGATCTTTGGCGGCTTTTGCACTGTGATGAACTGAGTAGTTGCAACAGAAGTTACTTGCTGAGCAAGTTTTTTAAGACTATTGGTTGCTTGTTCAGGGAGACACACTCTGTGCAAGAGGGTTCTTAGAGACTGAGTCAGAGCTCCAACATTCTTTCTGGGCCTCCTGGAGCTCCCTAAGTAACATGATGTCCTCATCAGGGTTCCCTCGAGACATTAGCCCCCTTCAGTCAAAAACTTCACCTGGAGTGTCAGTGCTGATCAGTACATTCAGCGCTGCAAGCCTGTCTTGATTGCTAGAATCCAAAGAAACTATGGGCTTCCTAGGTGGCTCAGTGGTGAAGCATCCACCTACCAATGCAAGAGACATGGGTTTGGTATCTGGGTCAGAAAAATCCCCTGGAGGAGATGGCAACCTGTTTCAGAGTTGACCCAACTTAGCAACTAAGACAAGAACAATAAGAAAACTATGAGTTCTATTTCTATAATTAAAATGTTTTATTTTATTTTTGCCTTTGCTCTGTTAAAGTACAAAGACACTTTAGCTTTTAGCCCTCAGCTTCAGATAAAACAGTGTCTTCAGCTCATAGAGGGTTCCATTGTTAGAAGTCTGAGAAATGCTCTGTGATAATGTATGGATAATCTTGGTATATGGCCAGAAACTAATGGATGCTGAAGAGTCCTTGGAAGATCAGTCTTTCCTGTAGCTTAAGGCCATTAAATCAGAATCATTCTTGCTGAATTTGTAAAAATGGAGTTAGTAATTGGTGCATAAGAACTGTAGGGACCACAGACTTTGTTCTTTTCCTCTTTGACCACATGTAATGTATTTTGTCCACTTTGAAGTCTTCTGATCTTGAAAAATGAAAATGTTAGTCACTCAGTCGTGTCTGACTCTTGGCGACCCCATGGACTGTAGCCCTCCAGGCTCCTCTGTCCATGGAATTCTGCAAGCAAGAATACTGGACTGGATTGCCATTCCCTTCTCCAGGAATTTTCCCAACCCAGGGATCGAACCCAGATCTTCTGCAGGCAGATTCTTTACCATCTGAGCCACCAGGAAAGCACAAAGCAGGAGTCTGGTTCTCCTGTCATGGGATCCATGGGATAGAGAAGTCTCCGTGTGTTTATCCTTTCTAGTTTTTCTTTTCTCAAATTCAAACTGACTGTTTATGGGCTTTTGGTCAGCTTGCGCTAGTTTTTCTCATAGAAGCATCCTGTCTGCGTTTGTTCTCTTTCTAATTTGTTGCCTTTAAATTTATCTCCAAGTATATCATCTTTCTTTCTGTTTTCCTTATTGGAACTTTAAAAAACTTCAACCTAAGTATCTGCAGAGTCTTATCTCTCAGCCAACAGCCTTTGTCCTCCCTTGGCGGAAGGAGGATCCCTTTGATCTTTTGCCAATCTGCTCTCCTTTAAGAACTGCACTGCTTCAGGCCTGGAATTTTTTCCTGGTGAAGAATTTTCATCTGTGGACACATTAGCCTCTTTGCAACCCTCTAATAAGCAGTCTCTCTTATAAATCATGACAGTGGTGCACACTAGTTTGAAGCTACCTTTAGTTCGATGGGTTATCAGCCTTGTCCTTGATCGAATCTTTCGTTGTACTGGAATCCACTGGATGTATAAGTATCATGGAGCTGCCAGGAGCAAACAGTCCGTCATGGGAAATGAGAAGAAGGCTCCAGGGTCCTTACTCTGTGGTTGATTGTCTCATCAAAGCTTTCGCGGTAGGGCTGTGTCTAAGGAGCTCCGAGGCTGCTCTGGGCACTTCCATCTTACAGTGTGATACCTCACACTGTCATCTCTGTCTCACTTTTCCCAAATCCTCCTTTTCCTTCACTTATTTTGTTTTCCTTTCCAAGGACCTGCTTCCCTCCAGCCTGTCTCCTTTTCCTTTCTCACTCCTTACGCTTGCCGGTCATTTGTCATTCAAGTGGCCTGGGTCACGGCTGAGGGACCTGGGCAGAGCTGGAAGACTCCCCCCACCTTCCCGTGCAGCTTCAGTGCTCCTCTCCTTGCCCCTTCTACAGGTCTTGGTCCAGCTGGTTTTCTTATACATCTCCCACACGCAGGAACGATCCTCTGTGCCAGGCCCAGGCTGGCGGCTCACCTTCTGGGCCAGGTCAGGGGGACAGAGGTTGGGAAGAGGGCCCTGATGGAGTGTGGCTCATGTCTCTCTCCATTGTTTTAATGGCCAGTGTGTTTGAGATTTTGACTGTTTCCATTTTTTTCACTGTGATAAATAACTACCGATGTCTCTCTCACAAGTTAGAGTGTATGCCTATTTGTAGCAGTTGGTGTGTATTGACCAAAGGAACTTAGGAATAACTTTCTATATGTTTTCCTTTTATAGGAATAATACTGTATTTTTGTTACAAAAAGAATGCTTTGCCAGAAAAAATTTTAAATACCAGTAAACTGAAAGAAGAAAATAATAAGTATCTGTGGTATTACTAATAGTTTCGTTCATTTTTAATGCAAAATACTATTTTCTGTTTAACAAACATGAGCCCCTTTATATATACACACACACACACACATACATACATACATACATACATACATACATCAACATTAAATGGGGCTTCCCTGGTGACTCGGATGGTAAAGAATCTGTCTCCAATGTAGGTAGACCTGGGTTCGATCCCTGAGCTGGGAAGATCCTCTGGAGAGGAAACCCGCAACCCACTCCAGTATTCTGGCCTGGAGAACTCCATGGAAGAGTTCTCTTCCATGGAGGAGCCTGGGGGGCCACAGTTCATGGGGTCGCAAAGAGTTGGACACGACTGAGCGACGACTAACACTTACACATTAAATGAGACATTTCATGTTATTAGAAATGCTTCTATAGCATCACTTATGACTGCTTAGTATTTCATTCTATAAATGGACCAGAGTTTACTTAGCTACTCCCTAATGTGGACTTTCAGGATGCCTTTCAGTTTTTCACTGTTCTCAGCCATGCTGGAGTGAACAACCTTGAGTCACATCTTTGCACACATCCATAATGTCTTCTCTGAGCAAATTCTTAGAAATGAAATAGCTAGGTTGAAGGCCATGTACGTATTTTTTAATTAGTAAACTTTGTTTTTTAGATGAGTTTTCAGTTCAGGTCAGTCGCTCAGTAGTGTCTGACTCTTTGCGACCCCATGAATCGCAGTACGCCAGACCACCCTGTCCACCAACTCCCGGAGTTCACTGAAACTCACGTCCATCGAGTCGGTAATGCCATCCAGCCATCTCATCCTCTGTCCCGTTCTCCTTCTGCCCCCAATCCCTCCCAGCATCAGGGTCTTTTCCAATGAGTCAACTCTTCGCATGAGGTGGCCAAAGTACTGGAATTTCAGCCTCAGCATCAGTCCTTCCAAAGAATACCCAGGGCTGATCTCCTTAGGACGGACTGGTTGGACCTCCTCACAGTCCAAGACCAGTTTTATGTTCAAGCAAAACTGAGCCAAAAGTACAATTTCCATGTCTACAACCCGCCGCCCCCCTCCACAACCTGTACATGTATAATTTTAAGGATTTCTGCATATGTTGCCAAATTGCCTTTTAGGACTATTGTACCAGTTTCCATCCCTGCCTACATGTTCCCAGAGCCCTACAACGCTGAGTCTTATCATTAAAAAGAAAACTTTGATATGGCACATTTAAAGCAGAATACTTTTTCCTGTCATCATAAGATTCAATTTTTTTCTTCTAAAACATATATTTACATTATTTATAACATTACTATTATGGTTCCTTTGCCAGTTTAACCAAAATATAAAAGTAACACATGTACATAAAAATAAACACAGATGCAGAAATAGGATAGACAGATGCAGAGATGTCTGGGAGGAAGGTTTCAGGATATTTGGTTCACCATATTGAAGTGGCCAGTGTCCTAACCCACTCACTCTGTATCCTTTAATTTCCCTCTGTGCAAAATGAAATTATCATGCCTCCACATTACTCTACCTGGTGTTCTCCCCTCCGCCTCCCTACATTCAAATGAAATAGACACTGTTATGTTCTTCCTTTTACAAATGAGATGACAGAATTCAGAGAGCTGAAGGGATTTGCCTGAGGTCACACAGCTAGGAAGTGGAGGAGGGAGCCAGGATTTTCCTTTAAGTCCATATGATTTCAACACCTATACTTAAAAGATGCCACAGTAACAAATTTTCCCTCTTCTCTGTCCCTCAAGGCTGCTGCCTTTCCTGATGTGCCTGTTTCTGTCATTACTGTCATCTTCCCTAAGTTTGGGGAAAGGTAGGTAGGTTGTATTTTGATTTTGGCTGCAAGACTTAAAAGCTGTATATGACCCGAGTCCCTGGTGGTCCAGTGGTTAAGAATCTGCCTGCCAATGCAGGAGACACAGGTCCAATCCCTAGTCTGGGAAGATTCCTCATGCCACAGGGATGCTAAGCCCATGTACCACAATTACTGCGCCCACCAGCCTAGAGCTGGTGCTCTGCAACAAGAGAAGCCACCGCAATGAGAAGCCCATGCCCCACAACTAGAGAGTAGCCGCCCTTGCTGCAACTAGAGAAAGCCCAGCAATGAAGAACCAGTGCAGGCATAAATTAATAAAAATAATTTTTAAGTTGAAAAAAAAATGACCCACGGCAAGTCTCTCTGCTCTTCTTTGCCTCCATTTCTTCTTCTGTAAAACAGGAGTATAATCATCTATGACAGGATGTTTGGTAGAAAAAGGAACACAATCCATGTGAAAGTCCCATGTAATGCAAATATCAAGCATTATTATTTCAGAGCCTGGGAAATAATTGCTGATCTAACAAAGTA
Source organism: Neotragus pygmaeus (assembly GCA_006410875.1). Lineage (NCBI taxonomy): Eukaryota > Metazoa > Chordata > Mammalia > Artiodactyla > Bovidae > Neotragus > Neotragus pygmaeus. The sequence goes on from SJYV01002549.1 coordinate 98,773, forward strand.
AACTGGCCATGTGGACATAGGCTTCTCTTAGCATAGATGACTTTTTCAGAAGAATCTTTGAGTTTGTTATCTGCTTTTTAAAAAAAAGTAACATTGAAAAAATTCACGGTTACTCTTTATTAAGGAAAAGGGCTCTATTGTTAACTCCTTTTTAAAAAAGTAACATTGGGGGGAAATCCATGGTTACTCTTTAAGGAAGAAAGCTGTTTTTTGTCGGGGGATGGGATGTTTGTATGCAGACACAGGGGAATCCCAAGTCCATGGAAGAGCCAGCTGGCTCTTTCAGTGGCTTTGGTGTCCTGGTCGGGCGCTGCTTCCCTCTGCTTGTCCTCAGTATTCATGTAAATCTGTTCACACCTGTTGTTTCACTTGTAATTAACAAATCCTCCAGCCAAAAGGGAAGTTGAGGGGTGAGGTTAGTCTCAAACGTAGGTGGCTCAGTCCATCCTCTTGTAGCCATCTTTCTTCTCATTTCCTCCCCTCTGTTGACCGGAATTCCGTGAATACAGGGATCACATTGCATTTATACCATCCGGCCCTGGTGTATAGGTCTCCCACAAATGTTTATAAACGAGTGAATGCTGGCAGTGTTCTCAGGCCTTCTGCAAACCACAAGATGGCTTATGGTCCCCACGGTCAACAGCAAGCAGTGCCCTTCAACGCTGTTGTGGTTTCCCTAGAGCAAGAATTCTTGAGCTTCATCTCTGGACCTGTCATGGATGCAGAGAGGGCCTTCAGGGGTTCCCACAAACCCCTTGAAATCAGATCCATTTGAAGACAGGCATTTTCTGAAGAGCAGCATCTTAGCTTTCACTGCCTTCTCAAAGGAGTATGTGACCAAAAATATAGAAATCACCGCACATACTGTGGAAAGCTTTTCAATGGGATGGAGTCCTTTAGCCTACTCATTTTTCTGCATACACGGTCGTATTGATTTGGACCTTGATCCCACTTGAAAATGAACCATACCGTAACCAGGAGGAGTTAGCACTTTAAGATCTAGATCAGGTTAGCGTGACCCCAGGCTTCCTGTGCTGTATGAGTCCAAAGTTCCCCAAGATTGTAAAGATTCCTTTGGGGGGAAGGAGTGGATTATATTCTCCTGGTCATCTCTGCCACCACTTTCTGTTTCTCAACCTGTCAGCTCCTAATAGAAACTCAGTCCCCTCCTGGTTTCCATCAAGAACAAAGAACACACCCTCAAAGAGCTTTTGTGTCATCATCTTTGCTGATGTTTGGAAAATCCCAGAAAGGGGTCACGGTGGCAGAAAACCCAGACCCCCGACATATTCCAGGCTCCTAGCTCCATCTCCTGCTGTTCCTCACAGATTTCCCTTAGAAGTCCAGTTCACCTTTCATTACTGTGCAGAGCTACTTGGCAATAAAAACCTTCAGCTTTTATTTCTGTCATTTTTTGCACGGCTGAACCCCAAAAGAGGATTAGCAGCCAAGAGGGCCTTCCACTTGACAGGAGCCTTTCTGTTCAGAAGGCAGGTATGGTTATAAAGACTTTCTTCTTTTTGTAAATACCTTTCAACATTTTCTCAAATTTCATGAAGCCATCTAAAAAATCCTGTAGACCTGTATTCTTATTAAGAATCGCTTTCGCTTCACTGTGAATGTAGGCTCTGCGATGAGATAGAGCCAGTAAGCACAATGAATATCTTGTTCTTACATAGAACAAAAGGGCAGGAACATTTTTGAGATCTACTAAACTAGTTTCCCTGTCCTAAAAACAGTTTTTCCTTCTGTTTAAATTTCTCCAACTTTATTTTCCTCATCTCTTCTTTTTTTTTTAAAGTAATATATTTATTTTTGAAGAGTATAACACTCATATGCATTTTATAAAAATTAGAACAACACAGAAGTATACCACTTAATGAAATCTGTAATCTGGTTTGGTATATTCTGTATCCTTTCAGAGGTTTAAATGCATATAATAACAGAACAGTGACTGTGAGCCAGGCACAGTGCATTCTCCTAAAAGTCTCCCAGTGTTTCTGAGATGGGGCCCCTGTTTACCAAAAAGCAAAGCTGAGGCTTATGGCTAAGTGGTGACTTGCCTAAACATATTTCCAATTGCTACATAAGCAATCTGTGATAAATTGAGGCATATCTAATTGTCTGATTATCTGTTCTTGTCTGATTATCTCCATGTAATAAATTTCCAAAACTGGAATTGCTTGGTCAGACAGTGTGCATGGTGACAGGACTTCCCTGGGGGTCCAGTGGCTAAGACTCTGTGCTCCCAGGGCAGGGGGCCCGGGTTCTGTCCCTGCTCAGGGAACTAGATCCCACAGGCTACAGCTTAACAGTTCGCGGGCCCCAGGTAAAAATCCTGAATGCCGCAACTAAGACCTGGCACAGCCAAATAAATAGATATATTTTTAAAAAGTGTGTACACTGAAATGTTGGTTCATTTGGAGAAAGGTAGTTAAGAGCTTCGGGCTTCCCGGGTGGCACAGTGGTAAAGAACCTGCCTGCCATTGCAGGAGACACGGGTTCGATCCCTGGGTCAGGAAGATCCCCCGGGGTAGGAAATGGCAACCCACTCCAGTGTTTTCACGTGGAAAATCCCACAAACAGAGGAGATTGGTGGTCTACAGTCCATGGGGTTGTTAAGAGTCAAATATTACTGAGCATGCATACACACACACACATACACACCAGTGTTCACATTCCCACTGCTGACTTGCTAGACACTCACTAGACTTAGAACTTCCCTGGTGGCTCAGACGGTAAAGCATCTGCCTACAGTGTGGGAGACCCGGGTTCCATCCCTGAGTTGGGATGATCTCCTGGAGAAGGAAATGGCAACTCGCTCCAGTATTCTTGCCTGGAAAATCCCATGGACGGAGGAGCCTGATAGGCTACAGTCCATGGGGTCGCAAAGAGTCAGACACAGACTTAATCAGAACCTCAGTTTGTTCTTATGTTAAGTGGAGCTGATAACAGAAACCTCTTGTGGCCATGAGGACCGAAAGAAATGATGAATGGTATGTCCCTGGCCAGTGTCCAACACATAGGAAGAGCAGTATATTTAGAAAGACTGGTCCCTGCTCTTGCAAAGCTGGCGTTTTAATGTGGGAGTAGGGGAGGGGACAGTGAAAGACTGGCAGTAAACAGATTAATGAACAGGAAAAAGAACAGTGCTGTTCAGACAGTTAAAAGAAAGTGATGTGATAGGTAGATGGGTGTTTCCTGGTGGTTGCCAAGGGGGAGGGGGTTGATGGAGGAGGGTTGGAGTGGGAGGTTGGGGTTAGGAGATATAAGCTTTTATATATAGAATGAGTCAACAACAAGGTCTTACTGTATTCAGTATTCTATGATAAACCATAATGGAAAAGAGTGTCTTTTTTTAAAAAGAATGTATATGAATATTCAGTTGCGTGTACAACTGAATCCCTATGCTGTACAGCAGTAACTAACACAACATTGTAAATCAACTACACTTCCATTTTTAAATTTTTGAAAATTAAAAAAAAGAGGAGGTCATAAATTGACTCAGTTCAGTTCAGTTCAGTTCAGTCGCTCAGTCGCTCAGACCCCATGAATCGCAGCACGCCAGGCCTCCCTGTCTATCACCAACTCCTGCAGTTCACTCAGACTCACATTCATTGAGTCAGTGATGCCATCTAGCCATCTCATCCTCTGTCGTCCCCTTCTCCTCCTGCCCCCAATCCCTCCCAGCATCAGAGTCTTTTCCAATGAGTCAACTCTTCACATGAGGTGGCCAAAGTACTGGAGTTTCAGCTTTAGCATCATTCCTTCCAAAAAAAACCCCAGGGTTGATCTCCTTCAGAATGGACTGGTTGGATCTCCTTGCAGTCCAAGGGACTCTCAAGAGTCTTCTCCAACACCACAGTTCAAAAGCATCAATTCTTTGGCGCTCAGCCTTCTTCACAGTCCNAGGTAAAGACCAGGCTGAGTACTGCTGTGCCAGAAGGGCCTGGTCAGAGGAAGGAGTCAAGAAACAGGGAGGCCCCTGGTCCCAAGGCAGAGGTGAGTGAGAGCCTATCTAACTTTCTGGGAGCTCTGCTGCTCTAATACAGCAGGCAGGCAGGATGAGAGCTAGTGAGCAGCCCGTTGGAGATGCTCCTTTTGACAGTAGCGTGTACAGGACTGGGGGGCCATCTGAACAGGACAGCTGAGGCACGTGCGTGAAAAGGGAGAGAGAAACCAGACTCCTGCTCCCTTATTTTTCATGATTGGGTGAGGGGGGATAGTCTGGGGGGTGGCGTGGGGGAGGAATGTGTTCGGTGAAATTGTCCAGGAGCAAAGCACCGCTCACTTGAAGCCCAGAGATTTGTCATCCAAATATGTGCAGATTGCTGGTGCTATAAATAGTTTGAGCTCAAGTAAACAGCTTTCTTCCCCCCTAGCTGCGGTTCGGTCATTGTTCAGATGCCAGAGCTGCCCGGGGAGCAGCAGAAGCTTGCGCCTTACTCTTAGGCTGCCATCAGCAACCGCGGTACCCAGGGCTTGAAATGATGGGGGGCGCCCCATCCTCGGGCCCTTCAGTTCCCTACCTTGCCTGCCCACCCTGCCCCTGCCTGTCCTGCCTCTCTGCAGACCTGCCTCTGCTCCAGAGGAGCCCAGACCTGAGATTCCCGGCAGCTCTAAAAAGCCCCGGGACCACCTGGCTGTTGGCTGAAGTAGACTGAGGCGACACAGACGTTCAGTTTTCAGGGCAGAAGCTCACACAACTCGTTCCCTTCTGTTGGAACTAAGAAGAGCGGTGCGGTGGTCGGGACTGCGACGGGCTGCCGATGCCAGCAGCTCTCCCGCCGAGTGCCAGGCAGACAGGCAGGCGGGCGGCTGACATTTCCAAAGCACCAGTGGGGACTCAAGCAAAATGCTGCCGTTAGACCAACTGAGGACATTCCATGGTTTATTACTCTGCTTCATTTGGAAAAAATAAGTCTCTCTCTCTCTTAAAATCCCTGCTTCAGCCACGTTCATCTGCCATGGCTCTCATGTCAGATGCCCGCAAGGAGCCTAGGAAGATCTTGACACTTTGTTGTTGAGGGCACGGGGGACAGGAATGCTAGCAAGGACCAGACTAGGATCAGGAATCCTGGGATCCTTGGGCAAGTTGCTCAACTTTTCTTAGCTTTAGTTTCTTCATCTGTCAGGTGAGGATAGTCCTGTTTCATGGAGTTGATGAGAATGTGGGTGTAGCAGTATTTTCTGAATAGTGCTGAACAGCAGGCTATAAAGGAGAGGTGGGGAAGTGGAAAGGGTCTCCCAAGCCTGGCCTTGTGGACTGTGTGACCTCAAGCCCATGAGGCAGTGCCTCGCAGCCTCAGTCTTTTTACCTGTAAAATGGTAATGTCAATACCTGCCTTGTAGTGGTGTTGTGAAGATTAGAAATAACACAGTAAAGCTCTCACAAATGGCAGATAATAGATAAATAGCAATATCCTGGTATTACATTTCATGTGGAGATATTCACTCTGGCCACTTGAGGATTCTTCACCTAGAGAAACAGCTTCAGTTTGTAGATGTTGAGATTACCAAAAGGCCCTGCAAAATGCTCATGGCAATAACTGGTAAAAAAATAGATAACATTGTAAAAAATCGAAGTAATGAAATTATTATAAAAAAAATTCCTAGGAGTCCAGAGAGGCATCAGTGTACTGCTTACTTCCTCACCTGACGTAGCCATTTAATTTTTCTGCTTTTAGGCTTGCTAGTGGTTTCCGTTTCTCTAAATAAAATTACCTGTATTACTTAAAATTTTTTTTAATTAATTTTATTTATTTATTTCTGGCTGTGCTGGGTCTTCACTGCTGTGATGGCTTTTCTCTAGTTTCGGCGAGCGGGGGCTGCTCCAGTGCTGGTGTGCGGCTTCTCCTGTTACAGAGCACAGGCTCTGGGGCTTCAGTAGTTGCAGCTGGGGCTCGGTAGTTGCAGCTCCCTGAGTCTAGAGCACAAGCTCAGTAGCTGTGACTCACAGGCTCAGTTGCCCCATGGCATACGGGATCTTCCCAGATCAGGGGTTGAACCCCGTGTCTCCTGCATTGGCAGGCAGATTCTTTACCACTGAGCCACAGGGAAGCCCTCTATTACTTTTTTAAAAAAAATTGTGTCAAAATGGTACATGCACACAGGTTTGCTTTGTTCTAAGGTCAAATACCATTATAAACTGACACTAGAAAACAGCTCTCCCCTGCACCCACCTCTTCTTCCCTTCCCTCCTATCTTGCTCCCAAGAGCATACACTTTTGATCTTGTTAGTTGTTTGTTCTAGTATTTCTCTCCCTATATCTTAGTAATATACAGCTCTCTCTCTCTCTCTCGTAAATTTTTTAATATGGAAATTTTCAAACATGTTGAAAATGGAGAGACATGAAAGGATAGACTTAGGGATGGATTCATGGGAGCCATCTGATCCTTTCTTTGTCTCTGAATGACTGATTTTGACTCCTTAATATAGTAAGTTCTTTCCATCCAATCGGACTTCCCCGGTGGCTCAGACAGTTAAGTGTCTGTCTACAATGCGGGAGACCCGGGTGCGATCCCTGGGTCGGGAAGATCCCCTGAAGGAAATGGCAATCCACTCCAGTACTGTTGCCTGGAAAATCCCATGGACAGAGGAGCCTTTCAAACAGGTTATCATAGAATAGTAAAGTGAATTGTCCTGGACCACTCATTACTCAGCCCTAGGGTTCATGGCCAGTTTTGTTTCATCTGTGCTAGTGGCCATTTCCCCCCTACTCACAGATAATTTGGGCATAAATTCTAGACGACATTTCATCGATAACTACTCGAGGATATATCTCTAAGATAATAAGGACTCCTTTAAAAAAAAACTATACTACCATTATTATACAATAAAATAATTAATAATCCATTATTATTAGCAAAGATCTCTGATGAACTCAAAATATTTATTTTTCAAATGGGACCGTGATGCTCTTTCTTTACTTATCAGTATTCGACGGGCTGTTAACCTCCTTGGCTGGTGCACGAGGCCTTAGCCTTTGTTCAGACACCTCAGCCCTGCTCACATTCTTTTCTCCCTTTCCTCCCACCAGCACAGTTTTTTGGTTAAATTCATATTCAGTATTTTCAGTGTTATGGCACTGTAAACATTATTTACTGCCAAGCCAATAACACTCTAATTTCTTTTTTTTTTCCTTTCTGATGGTTTTTCTGGATTTACTGCTTCTGCGTTGATATGCTCAGCTTTCTTCGTTCCATCGTGCTGAGTCTTTCCACACTTTCCCATAGTCTTTGAGTACAGATTTTGGCAGGCTTGTCAAGGATTTCCATGAGGTCCATTTCCCTGGAGCTTCCACCTTCCTGCTTGGATCAGGCTGATAGTCCCCAGGGCTCAAGAGTCAGCCAGGCCCTGAAGCCACTTGCTTCATCGTCATCACCATCATCCTTGACATGCCTTTCACCTCTCTTGTTAGATCCTTCTTTCCCAATTCTTACTTTTTAGTTTAAACCCTTGTTTAGGTAAATTTCTCCTCCAGCAGTTTACTGACAAAACAGTGTACAAGTGAAGTTGTTCTAGGTCCTTGCAATTCTGAAAAAGTCTTTATTTTGCCTAGCTGAGTATACATTCTAGGTCCCAAATCATTTTGAACTTTTTTCTTGAAAAGCATTTCTCCTATTCTTCAGGCATCAGCATTGCTGGCAAGAGGTCCGATACAAATTTGATTCTTTTCTATTGAAATGATCTCTCTACAAAGGTGTAGCAATTTTTCCTTTTTTAATTCTAAAAGGTCAAGGTACTATGTCTTTTTTTCATCCTCTTGGTGCTTTTTAAGCTTTTCAATTTGAAGGTGCAGTCTCCCTTTGTCTCTGAGAACTTTTCCTCATGATTTCTTAGATAACTTCCTGTTGTACTTTCTATTCTGTTCTTTTTCTGGAATTCCTAGTCTGACGTCGAACTTCCTGGATTGTTGTTCTATATCAAGATCCTTTTTTGCCCTGTGAATATTTTTTCCCTATATTTTGCAAGATTTCCTTTTCATGTTTTCCAGCCCTTCTCCGTCAATTTCAGTTTTCATGTCCTTAATTTTTAAGAGCCCATTTTTGTCTGTTTATGTTTTATGGACACGGGATCTTCAGAATCTCTCTGAAGACATAAGAATTTTTTTTTTTTAATAAAGCTTACCATTTGTCTGAATCTTTTTTCTCATGGTGGAGTCTGTTTTTCTCTTTATTTTAATCTCTGTCATGCTGTTGGTTTTCATCAGATGGCCTATGATAGTTTTTTCTTTTTGCCATTTGTAGTCGATAATAAAAGCCCCCTTTTAGGAGTGAGGCCTTGATTTCCTCCAGAATTGGTTGTCTGTTTGCCCCTGGAGACCCTACCGCTGCCCAGGAAGCTGCTGGAAGTTCTCAGTACCATCCTGAAGGCTGCATCCTACTCTAGGGCATCTGAGACTGAAGGTCCTTTAAACGTTAAAATAAGGATGCCCACTGTCCTACTGGAAGCCCTGGCTCACCCCAAGGCAGATCATTCCGTTTATTCAAAGAGCCCTCCCGTCTGCCTGGTGCTCTGCAGAACTTGCTGACCCTCCGTGTGTTGTGGGTGTGTTGTGGGCAGCTGACTGGCACAGGGGCTTCAGTGGGTCCCCCAATTTTCAGTCCTCTTCCCGAATCCTCTTGATGCCCGCTGTCCCCAGCCCCAGAGCTTCCCTGGACTCCCCACATTTCCACGGGTGCTTTCCTGTCCCTGTGCTCTGAACTTCATCTTCTGTCATCTTGAACAGCTTTTAGAAATTATTTGGAATGAAATTTTTTGTTCTCTAATGATTCTCCCTGACAAGAGGGAAAGCCTGGTTTAAAGTTTAGAAGACACGGTACTTTTTTTTTTTTTTAAAGCATCAAAGAATTGCATTAAAAGCTTCCCTGATAGCTCAGTTGGTAAAGAATCCGTCTCCAATGCAGGAGACCCGGGTTTGATCCCTGGGTTGGAAAGATCTGCTGGAGAAGGGATAGGCTACCCACTCCAGTATTCTTGGGCTTCCCTTGTAGGTCAGCTGGTAAAGAATCCACCTGCAATGTGGGAATCCTGGGTTCAATCCCTGGGTTGGGAAGATTCCCCTGGAGAAGGGAAAGGCTACCCACTCCAGTATTCTGGCCTGGAGAATACCATGGACTGTATAATCCATGGGGTTGCTAAGGGTCACACAGGACTGAGTAACTTTCACATCCATACATAAGCCTGGACTATCCGGGATATGTGTGTGTGTTTAGAAAATATTTGTTGAGTTTCCTGTTCTGGACCAGTGAATGAAGGAGACATGTCATTGACCTTGTGGTGCCCACAGTACATGTAACGTGTGTTAACAATAACATATGTTAACGAGTTAGGAGAGGAGAAGCAGAAAGTTCCTGGAGACCCCGACACGTGGGGGAGCTCATGTGGTTCAGAGGGAAGACCTCCAGAAGGAAGTGACATTTAATCAGATCTGATGGCTGAGTAGCAGTTAACCAAAATAAGAGGGTGGGGGAACCTCCCTCGTGGTCCAGTGGCTAAGACTCTGCTCTCAAAGCAGGGGGCCCAGGATTGATCCCTGGCCAGGGAACTAGATCCCATATACCACAACTAACAGTTCACACACCACAACTAAAGACCCCACTTGTTACAAGGAAGATCAAACATCCCACATGCCACAGCTAAGACCTGGCGCAGCCAAAAATGAAGAGGATAAATAAGTATTAAAAAACAAACAAACAAGAGGGTGGGGCCAATGAGATGCATGTTCAACAGTGCAGTGTCAGAGAGAGCCCACCCCAGACCAGTAGAGGGTTCCTGCTCTTAGAGCACCAGACTGCTCAGCCTCAGAAAATACCCCTGCCTGCTGGGGCCTGGCATTCCCCATCTCAGAAATGAGGAGACCACATGCTGTTTTCAGCTCTAAAAGCCAACACATCTAAAGATTGTTTAACTCAAGAGTTGGAGATCCCACCTCTCCCATAACTGCCCCCATCTGAAACCCATCTCTTGCTAGGGGGAAGCAGGTCTTTAAGAAGGCTGGAAAAGGTAGGGAGGGGCAGTGTGGTGTTGGTATATCAAACGTTTGTCATCTTTTGTGGAGTTAACCACCCCCGCCCCCAAATGACTTAAGTTTCTGAATTCCAACACTGCTTTGAGTGACGGTGCAGTTCTTTCTGGTCCGTGCCCCCAGGAGGTTAACAGGCTGTTCCTAGTGATAGAATGATGGGTCACCCTCCTTTTTTCCCTTTTTTCCCCTGATCTTTTCTACTTTCCTTTTTTTTTTTTTAAAACAATAAGCAAGTATGATTCTAATTTGAAAGCAAAGAAAATCTACTTTGATTTATTAAATCTCAGGCCATATGTTTCTCAATTATATTTGTCTGGAAAAAAAGGGGAACTTGCAGCTGCGTGGCATAGGGAATAAATGCGTTTGAAACGGCATGACAGCTGAAACCGGCCTTTGGGTGAAAAGTTAATTGTATTTTAACAACAGGTGTTCGGACTAGAGGGTGGGTATATGCGTGCGTGTTTAGTTACTTTTGTCCAACTCTGCGACTCCGTGGACTACAGCCTGCCAGGCTTCTTTGTCCATGGGGATTCTCCAGGCAAGAATACTAGAGTAGATTGCCTTTCCCTTCTCCAGGGAATCATCTTGACCCAGGGATCGAACTGATGTCTCCTGCATTGTGGGCGGATTGAGCCACCAGGGAAGCCCAGAGGGTGGGTAATTGGTGGAGGCAAGAATTTATTCATTCACATGCTCCTTTCAACAGATATCTATCGGTTACCATCTAAAGTTACTCAGGTGACCTGTGTCTGGAATTTTGTCCTGTGTCAAGTGGCTGCTGCTAAGTCACTTCAGTTGTCTCTGACTCTATGTGACCCCATAGACGGCAGCCCACTAGGCTTCCCTGTCCCTGGGATTCTCCAGGCAAGAGTACTGGAGTGGGGTGCCATTGCCTTCTCCTTGTGTCAAGTGGAGATAATAAATATACCTGCCTCATAGGATCCTTGCCGAGATTAAATGAGGTAATTTATATAGAGCAGTTAGACTGTCATCTGATATACGATAAACATTCAGTACAGGTTTTTATTATTTATGGATTTCCTTATTTTAATAAGTATCTTATAACATGTACAAAATGCTCATATACTAGACATAGCCTTTGCTTAAGAAGCTCAAATTCTACAGCAGAATAAGCTCTATCCAGATATAAATATGCCTCGAAGGAGAAAAGGATAAGTCTCTTAAGAGAGAAACAGATCAAGTACTTAGAAAATTCAGCAGGAGAAATCCCTTCAGGACTAGGGGTGAGGGGATGGGAATCAAAGGTAGTTTCGGGGCCAAGGAGCTTCTGGGGCCGTCAGGCCAGCCCTGGGCGCCGAAGCTGCCAGTTTCCTTTATCCTCAAATGGGGCCAACCCTGCTGGCTGGGGAAGTCCACCGAGTTCCCCCAGGGAAGCATTTAGAAGGCAGCAGAGGAAGGGCCTCAAGGAGACAGGTCAGGCCAGGCAGCCCCAGCTTGGAGCACAGGCTCCATCACTTTCTCCAGGGGCCCCTCTGAGCAGGCCGGCCAGTCCGCGTTTCCACAACCGTCAGATAATAACCTTCCTGTCGCTGATTCGGGTGAGGATGCATCCAACAGGGGTTTCGCAGCTCGGCGCGTGGCCCCGGTCCCCGCAGCGTGGCCCCTGCCGTGGTCAGTGGAGGCCAGACGGGGTGTGCTGCTCCCATCACAGTGCTCTCGTCGTGGCTTCTGTCACAGATGGACGGCTATTCGGTCTGCAGGGCTCACGCGACAGAAGGCGTGTTGTCGAGGAAAACGCTATCTTTGTTTTTATGAATGAGCACTTCCTAGTATTTTTCGTTCAAGTGATAAACCGTGCTTCAGCGCGCCGAGGGTGATGTCAGTCGACTGACCTGTCAGGATCTGGCTTCACTTCCTGACGCCCACTCAGAGGCCTGGAATAAAGGCCCAGCTGAGCACCACCCCGCCTCTGGGCCCTGCACAGAGTGTCTCTGCGAGAACGTCAGAAAGCGCTCCGAGGCTTTGATCCTTAGTCATCCTGACATACGGCAGCCCTCCTCTCTGGCTTCCCGACATTCTTGACCTTATTCACTGTCACGTTGTGCTCAGGGCAGAGGGTGGTGACACTGAGTCAGACTTAGAAAATGATGTCTTTAGGATGTGCCAGCTGATTTTTACAAGTGTTTTTGAACTTGTAGTATGTGGTGTGAGTCACCCAAGAACTTTGAAGGGGGAAAGCTGTTATCATTCTCATTTTCCACTGGGAAACCAAAGCACAGAGAAGCTAACTGGCCCAGGGTCCTACTCAGGCAGGAGGTCCAGGGACGATAAGGAAGCCGTCTCTCCCGTCCGTGAACCTCTGCTCTCTGTGGGTGACCAGGCTGATGTCCCCTGTGTTCTCCCGCAGTCTCACACCAACCTGTGGGAAAGCCTGCGGAGTGGCACACTCCCTCCTAATAGACACTCTGTTTGCTGGGACCTTTTCTGATGAACATTAGCGTCTTCTGAGCACTCATTAAAATTCTTGTTCAGTCACACACTGCCACAGCCTTCCTCCCACCTATGAATAGCTTCTTTCCCAATAGGGCCCAAGTCCCAGATGGCTTTAAGGCGAGTCAGGTCTGCGTCTTTGCGGGGATGAGCCACTGAAGCCCAGACGTGCCTCAGGCCACACAGTATTGTGGTAGCAAAGGAGGTAAGCACCCCTCTTACCTAGCGGCCGAAGTATTTCCTGTCAGTCAACAGCCTGACGACCTTTCCCCGTCCCAGGCCTGGTTGAACCCAGGAAGACTCTCCCTCCCACTGCTTCCCAGCTGGTTTGAAGAAGCTTTGCCTGTTTCCCAAAGTGGGGATGATCCCACTTAGAACTGAGAGCCTGGCTCAGTGGAGTAACTGTTTTGGGAAGGACCACTGGCGGTGGTGTGGCTCATGTCTGACCTCAGGAGGAGTTAAAAGACTCCGTTTCCAAGTCTGGGCCTCTCATCCTCAGCTGTGTGCCCTCGGGCATGTCTCTTAGCTTCTCTGTGTTTCATTTTCCTATCCAGGAAAAGGAGATTAGCAATGACCTAATTTTCCTCAAGTGAGAGTCAGAGGAGATTTTTTAAACTTTATTTCTTTCTTTATTTCTGGCTGTGCTGGGTCTTCATTGCTGGGCCTGGTCTTTCTCTAGTGATGCCTGCTCTCCGTTGGGGGTACACAGGCTTCTCACTGTGGTGGCTTCCCTTGTTGTGGAACACGGGCCTGAGAGTGTAGGCTCAGTAGCTGTGGCACACGGGCTTAGTTGTCCCGAGACATATGGGATCTTCCCAGACCAGGGATCAAACCTGTGTTCCCTGCGTTGGCAGGCGGATCTTAACCGTTGGATACCCAGGGAAGTCCTCAAAGGAGATTGTGTACAACAAGTTAGAGCCACCATCTATCGTCACTCATGTGGCCAAATACCTTCAGGTCCCTTTCATGTGTTATTTCATTCCGGTGTCCTCAAATGGAGGCCCTCATATCCCATTTTGCAATTAAAAAAAAAAAGGTTCAGAGAAGCTAAGTCACATAGGAGTCAGAGCAGCTGCATCCCTGGCTCCGAAATTGATGCTCATGATCACTATACATGTCACATTGCTTCCCACTGTACACCAGAGCAGAGAGGCTTTATTTGTCTTTCTTATCAAGCACTCTTCAAACACAGGAGATTACTTATTATCTCTCGTAACCACGACTGTTTCATGTTAGTCCCTTAGGACAGTTAAATTCTCTTCTACTTTATCTTATCTCATAGTTTATGCTGCCTCTTTCCATGTCCCCCAGGACTTGTTCAGTGAATTCTTGGGGGTTTTCTCCCAGAGAAACTGCTCAGCTCCACCAGAAAGGGGGTTAAAGGAGCCTGAGCTGAACCAGGCATCTTGAGCAGTAGCCTCTGACCCCTCCAGGGTTCCTCCCTCCCTCAAGCCTGTGGTCAGCCACTTTGTAGTAAAGTTCCTTATGGTGAATTTGTTGATTAAGCTCGTCCGTTACTGAATTCTAGAAGTGGAAGACACCAAAACCCTCATTTTATTGATGAGAAAGCTGAGATCCAAAGAGAAAGGTGAAGTGCGTGGTGTCATTCATTCAGTTAGGAGCGTGTCGGGGACCAGAGCCCAGTTCCCAGGCAACAGCCCAGTGCCCATTCTGAGCCTCCGGCATGGACACGTGCCATCTGTCAAAGTAAAGGACAGGCTTGCGCCCTCTGTCCAGCGTGCACCTAGGAAACTTTTGGGAGAAATTCAACAGCTTGGAAAGTTGAGCAGGAAGAAAAAAGATGGGGATGGCACAGAGTCGGGGGGCGTGGTGGCGTGCAGCTCCCCGACCCTGACTAGCGTTGTCACACACCCAAGAAGTGAGCTGGACCACGGCACAGCAAACTGGATCAACCCACGGTCAGCAGTGACTAAGAGGCAAAGGGCTTTACTCCGGGAGCCCTGGCCCAGGGAGCGGATAGGAAGCCTTTTGTCACTGAGGCTGAAAATGGAAGGAAGGATGTTAGGCAAATGTGCCGGCCCAGGATGCAGTCACAGCCCCCGCTGCTCATTGTCCAGAGGAAACAGATCTCGCCTGTGGACGGAGAGGTGGAAACTGAACCAGGGAGCTGAGTGGTTGACATCATCAGGCTGAGCATTGGGTTACAACAAATGGGGACTCACTTGGCCCGAGACGTGGGAAACACCCACTGAAACCTCCAAGTGCATCTCATTTAGGAGAGAGAGGGGCATGAGAGAGCCCGCCTGCCCCCGCCGCCCACTCTGCTAGTCTTGCGTACCCTCCGAAGGGAGGTGTCCTGGATGCTGGCTCCTTAAGTTCGACCTTCCATTCTGACCGAGGACCGCTGGACTTGGAAGGAACTCTTCTGCTCTCGTAAGTAGGACTTTCTTCCCCGCCGCCGCCCCCACCCCCAAGGAGAAGCAGGCTGGGAGGCAGGGCTCTCTGGAGAGTTTGCTTTCCAGCCCGTTGGTCACCAAGTGTCTATTTTTATATTATGATATATTATTGCTCTGAAAACCATGGCTTTGTCTGAAACCGCCTAGGGCTAGAGCCTGAACTTCAAGGCTCACAGACAGGGCTCCAGTCAAATGCTGTCTTACTTTGTTTCCCAAAGAACTTGGACAGAGTCACTCAGGCTTTAAAAGCAGCTCCTTTCCCCAAATATAGATAAGGAAATAAATCCTCCCTTAGAAATTGGTGTTTGGGGAAACTTTTCTTAATTTATTTTTCTGATGACTAAGGTGAAACCCCCCCAAAATCTTAAACATTCTAGAGAGAAATGTCTCTGCAGATGAGAATTACTCATAATCTGCCGCTCTCAGAGGCAGCAGGAGGTATTTTCAGTTTAAGATACAGACATGATTAGATTTCATGATGTTACCTCATCACTTCTGCCCAGTGCTGCAGGAACTGCCTAGGAAACTTCAAGACAGAAATCTTTACCTTTGGCTTTCTGATCTTTTAATTGCTTCCTTAAAAAAAAAATGTGCTGCTTATTCCTAGAAAATAAACAAGACTGTGTACGCCCTTGGGCATTTTCTCTGCTAGGTTCTGTCCTCAGCATTTTAAACCAAGGGAGCTGCTCAGTGCAGAGAGGAAGGGAGGGGCTGTACCTGCGAGGGCTGAGCCGAGAGTTCTCAGGTGGCGGGAGACACAAAGCTTGCAGGTGCTGTGTGTGCACCACTCACCCTCCTTGCAGGTAAAAATAGTTGAAAAATCACAGTTAAAGAAGAAAGCCTCCAGCTTTAAAAAAGAAAAGAAAAAGAAAAAAAAAAGCAAGAGCCACTGTATAACGAAAGGGCCACCCAAGGAAACTGTGGGCCCCTGGGGAGGTGTTTTATTCTCTGGACCTCAGTTCCCTCGTTTGTACCTAAATGAGGGGCAAAATTAGATGAGCACTCCATCTGGACAACATGGCTTTAAACTGTGAGGGTCCGCTGTCCCGAGGATGTTTTCCCATAAATAACGTGCTACAGAACCAGGATCGCAGTTGGTTGAATCCACGGATGCAGGCCCGGGATGCTGCAGACACGTGGATGCAGCGGGCGACTGTAACGTCACACTTGGATTTTCAGCTGCCCAGAGGATCGGTGCCCCTCACCCCTGTGCTGCTCAAGGGTCAGCTATGTTCCCAAATTCAGCCTGAAAGGAACCACCAAAGCCCTTTCCCCTTTGAGGAGAACCCTTAGAGCTCGAGGAACAAAGGGCCCTTGGTTGCCAGCATCCCGGAGTGGGTGAAAACTGGTGCCTTTAGGAGAACTAAAAGAGGACACAAAATAGGCACTGTGGTTACTTGCTGAGTTTGAATTTTGTCAGATTGTGTGTTCTGGAAGGAGGAATCCTCAGTGGATGTGCGTGTATATCGGGGAACAAGGAGGAAAAAGAACCAACAGTAAGGCCTGAGCGCCCGTGAGGGCCAGACTCTGAGTTACGCTCGTCCTTTCACATAACGCCAGGGGGTCGGTATCACTATATCCCAACTCCACCGACGGGGTAACGCTCCACTATATGTTCCCATGTTTTCCTGAACTCCTTCCTATGTTTACCCGAGCTGGGAGAGACCGAATCCTGACCTCTTGACCACCAGGGAGTCGCACCTGAGCTGTGCTGGCGTGACATCCCTTCACTTCTTCCTCTGGACTGCAGGCCCCGTCTGCTCGTTCCTGGTAGAGAACTTGGGACATAGGTAGAGGAGACACGTCATACTCAACTTCAACTTCAAGCCCACTGTCCCACTCCCTAGCTTGGCCAAAGAGAGGGAGAAGAGGAGAGGGAAATCTCTATTCCCCTCCCTCCCCTCTCCGTTTCAGCTCAACGCAGTCTGCACCGCTGCAGGGGAACGGGGCGTGAGTGTGGACGCTCAGCCGCTTCAGGTGTGTCTGACTCTGCAGTGTCATGGACCCCAGCCCGCCAGGCTCCTCTGTCCGTGGGATCCTGCAGGCCAGGATACTGGAGTGGGCATTGCAGGGAAAGGTTGGCCAGAGCCAAAGTACAAAGAAAAGCAAAAGAAGCTTACAGGTCTGGACTTTGGGTTTCCAAGGCTCCAGGTCTTGGCAGTTGAAGAGTTTTTCTTCTCTTTAAGAGCCTATCAGAGACCCTAACCCTAGGAAGATGCGGTATTTAAAACTGTTTGGATTAAGACCGTATTGCAGTCCATGGGGTTACAAAGAGTCAGACACAACTGAGCGACTGAACTGACTGCCTGGATTAAGACTGTGGTGAGCTGGAGGGCTGGTGAAGCCCCTTGGCAGGTCTGAGAGCTGCAACATATCTCCTCCCAGCAGCCGAGCCCTTTGAAACTGGACGGTTGCCGCCAGGACACCGCCCCCAGGGTGTAGGCAATGGGAGGGACTGGTCCTCCGCCCCAACCTCACCCAGGACCTCGAGCCCCCAGGGCCCCGACACTTCAGCTGCTTAAAAAGTCCGTCTGTCTCCTAAGGGGGTGGTGAGGAGGAGGTGATACCCTGGAAGACCAGGTACCTGCTTTGCATTTTTATTTTTGTTGAATGTGAATGCTTGCCCAGTCTGTCTAGTGTTCTCTAGGCTTCTGCCTGGCACTTGTATTTGTGGCCCATGGGCTGGCTGGTGTCCCCAGTCCTTGTCACCTCTCACAGGGTTCCATGAAAGGTTGAGCCATCTTGGGGAGATTCCTTCCCACTCCCCTTCTTTTCCCAGAAATGTGGGGTCACAATTATACCTACCTTGGGGGTTCTGGGGCTTCCCCGGTGGCTCAGCAGTGAAGAATTTGCCTGCAGTGCAGGAGATGGGGGTTCTATCCCTGGATCCCCTGGAGAAGGGGATGGCTACCCACTCCAGTGTTCTTGCCTGGAAAATCCCATGGACAGGGGTGCCTGGCGGGCTACAGTCCACGGGGTCGCAGAGTCGGACACAACTGAAGCAACTTGGCAGGCAGAGGTGCCATGAGAACAAAGTAGCTTAAAGCTCACAACACACTTAGTTGACTCAGTAATACGTGCTCAGGATTAACTGCTTTATGGTTTCTAGGAGGAGAACGTTAGCTGACATCCTAGGATGTGAGCTGACGTCCCTGGCCCCTCAGTCCCAGGATAGCATTTGTGTGAGGAGCCAGAAGTCATCTCTGAATTCCTCAATCTACACACACACGCACGCACGCACGCACGCACGCACNATGAACCCACATTGACACTATGCAGAAAGAGATGGGCCCTAGGGATAGAGCGTGGCCTCTTGGATAGTGAGTAACAGCTTGGATGATTGGTTAGGAGAGTGGACGGAGAAAGATGAGAAGAATAGGATCAATATGGTTTGAAGACTAGGCTGTGGGTGAGCCACGGGAGTAGGTGCAAAGCGTGAAGATCTTTCATTGCCTGCTACCACCCGCGAGATGGCAACCGCCAGGGAAGAAGGCCGAATAACCAGGGGGACGGAATGACTGCCAGGCAGTATCTGTCATCGACACACCCAGTGTGGCCACACATGCGTAAGAGAGGGATGAGAAATGTTTATGGGCAGGGCAGGGATGAGAAATATATATGGGCTCCTTAGCGGGCTTGGATCACGTGAGCCCCTGATGAAATGCCATTTGGTGAGGGGCCCATCCGCCCACTCGGTGGTCAGCTGATTACATCAGCCGCTTCCTACACTTTCTCACTGGTGTCAATACCTATTCCAGGTACCGCCTTTCCTGTCCTGCTCACAGAGCCTCTGCCTACACCGTGTCCCAAGATTTTATAGTATTTGAACACTGTGTACAAATACAGAATCTCGTATAACATGGTGCCTGCATGCTCAGTCATGTCCAACTCTCCGTGACCCCATGGACTGTAGCCTGCCAGCTCCTCAGTTCTTGGGATTTTTCAGGTAAGAATGCCAGAATGGGTTGCCATGCCCGCCTCCAGGGGATCTGCCCAACCCAGGGATCAAACTCGTGTCTCCCGCGGCTCCTGCGCTGGCCGGCAGGCTCCTTACCGCTTGCCGCCTGGGAAGCCTGTGAGCTGGTGGTGGAGCCCTTTGCAGTGGAGGAGAGCAAGGCCAGGCTCACACTGGCCGCACTGCAGGCTGCCTGGGAGGAGGCACCGTGGAGCCTGCAGACCCACCAAGGGGCTGGGCTGCCATCATCCAGGTTTCAACAGACACCCTACATCAAGGTCATTGTGTGATGCTGTGTTCCCAGTAGGTCGAAGACACGGGTTTTGGAACAAAGGGGTAGAAGAATGAGGGACCCCCTAGCCGCCATTCCCAGTGNACACACACCCTCCCCTCCCCCACCCCCGCCAGGGTGGCCCTGGGGCCTCCCTGTTGGCTTCTTAACCGAGCTTCAGCATCATTTCCCGTCACCCACTGAAGTACTGAGGCCAGAAGCTGAAGTGGATGCTTTTTCCCGACACCAGAGGTCCCCGGCCCACCCAGCGACCAAAGGGAAAAGCTAGTGGCAGGCGTTCCTTTCTGAGCATGACGGGCAG
The DNA here is from genome assembly GCA_006410875.1 of Neotragus pygmaeus. Lineage (NCBI taxonomy): Eukaryota > Metazoa > Chordata > Mammalia > Artiodactyla > Bovidae > Neotragus > Neotragus pygmaeus. The sequence goes on from SJYV01002549.1 coordinate 118,220, forward strand.
CTGAACTCCCCCAGTCCACTCCGCCAGGCACTTTCACGAGCGCCCAGGAGTGATTCCTAAGTGGAGACAGACGTGGAAAGTCTAAGGTTCTCGGAAACAAGTCATCAATCAGGACCCAAGGCTGAGCTCACTACCTCCTGGAAATCTTTCAGAAACGCCTCACGAAAACTTTTAAGTACTGCCCCTTCAAAGAATGGTTTCTTTGGGAGTTGCACTCAGCTGCCGCGCTAAGCGATTCTGAATTGCTGATGATAAACGCATCCGCTCTGACCGGAGGAGGCCAGCATCTCCTAACTGTAGAAGTAGCCTCTAATCTTCCAAGAAATTGCTGTCCTTCAACTTGGCTCTTCCGAACTGAATAATGGACCTTCAGGGCACTCGAGTAATGAAGCATTTGGTTGCTAATGCGTTCTGTGTCCCAGGGACCTGGGTCTGTTACTGCTTAGTACTGTATGGCTGTGGGCCCTGCCAGTCAGGGAACCGTGCTGAGGGCTGGTGGGCACTGAGAGCCCGCGCCTCGAGGAACAGGCTGATGAAGAGACAGCCGCTGCTCTGGTGCAGTTCTCAGAGCATCGCGAAGACAGGCAGATGAGTGAATAATTACGGCGATCAGCAGCAGGTGGGCGAGGCCCTGATCCTGAGCTGGGTTGATTAACCCCACGCTCCCCTCCACTTCCTGACGCCCAGAGCCGTGCCAGCACTTGCCTTAAGAAATGAGAGCCGCTCCTGCTGAAGCCTTCACCCCCAGCACCTTCCTATCCCCCAGGGTTTCAGTGGAAAGAAAGGAACTCATCATGAAAATGCCACGGCCCCAACTTAGAGGACACGGAATCCTAGGGATGGGTGATTCTGTTGTCTAAAATCACCACTACACTTTGTTGGTTTGTTTTTACAACATTTATTGTGGCTCGTTTTTTTTGGATTACAAAGTTAGAACACCTTCACGGAAGGATAAGCTGGATCTGGTGGCTCAGTCGGTAAAGAATCTGCCTACAATGCAGGAGACATGGGTTCAGTCCTTGGGTCATGAAGATCCCTTGGAGAAGGAAATGGCAACCCACTCCATTATTATTGCCTGGGAAATCCCATGCACAGAGGAGCCCAGCAGGTACAGACCATGGGGTTGCAAGAGTGGGACACGACTTCACGACTAAACCACCACCATGGAAAGGAAAAGCTAGACAGTACAGGAAAACATACTGCAATCATCACGCAGTGATTTCAGTTCTCTGATTTTTAAATAGGGCATGGTGAGGTCAAAGACCATGAATCTTTTAGGTCTCTGACCCGCATTTGCAGTTAGTCACTGGGAAGTTTTCGCCTGTGTAAGCTCCCATTAGCAGTCCATGGTTTTGCCCCTATCCCCTTCTTAGGCTCACACCCACTGCATCCGGAGTTGAGCTCTTACTCTCCCTGGGCAGAGTCCCTGTTTGCGTATCTGAGAGGCGCTCAGGTTCTGTGTTGCGCTCCCCTTGGGCAGAGGAGAAACCAGGTCTGCCGGCGATTGAGGACCCCAACTTTCCTTTGTATTTTCCTGTACGGGTGTGTGAATTCACCCATCATTAAGAACCCTTGTGTTTTCCGCATTATGGGCAAGGTGCTGTCGGCAGTACCAGGGTAAGTGAGAATTGTAAGTAGCTCCCAGCCTGATAGGAAGAAAAACTCTTAACGTGTGTGATCATGTGCCCCAAGAGAGGGATAGTGCTATGGAAGCCTGACAGAGTAGCGTTTAAGCCAAGCGTTTGATTGATTTCAGTAACTCTTTCGTGTATTCAGCCAGTATTTATTGAGCACCTAATATCTGCTAGGCACCGGGCAAGGTGATAGTTGGAGAGCGCTGTACAGAACAGCCGTGGTCCCTCCTCACATATAGCATACAGGACTGATAGTGGTGTCATGAAATACTCAGGGCGAGTGAGGGATGTGGAGGAGAGTGTGGTACAGAGCAGGTTTGCCGCAAGAGATGGTGATGTTTGAACCCAGACGAGGAGTCGGTTATGCTGAGAGCTAAGGCGGGAGCAGGGGGCTGGGGCGCAAGGGTGCTGCGTTGTGGGAAAGACTGTTCCAGGTAGAGAGGGGAACACCAGTGAAAGGCTGGAGGCAGGAATGTTGGGAAACTGAAAGGAGTCCAGTGGGGCTAAAGCCTAGAGGGGAAACAAGAGAGAAGAGGGAGAAGATGGAGGCAACGAGAACAGGACCCAGGAAGGATTTTCCTTGTCTTCTTCAGCAGCTGGATTCCAGTGTGTGCGCAAAGTTTCTCCCTGAGGTGGCATAGAATGGTCCTGGTCTGTAATTTTTTTCATAAGGGGCAGGAAAAATCTGCTACCTCCAAGAGCCAGTGTTTTCATTCATTGGCTTGCGTGTTAGTTCCCTTTCTCTCTGATTTCAATTGTGAGCTCCCTATTGGACTTGGGTTTGGAGACCAGAGTTTGTGTTGACATTCTGTTACCAACTTGCTGTGTGACCTTAAAAGATCCTTAACTTCTCTGGGCCTCATTTTCATCTCCAAAGGAGAATGAGGCTGATCTGATCCTAGGGCCATTGTGAAGATCGAAAAAGATAAAGTATCGTAAAGTGCTTTGTAAAATAGACACATGCGGTATCATTATTTCAGCGAAAGATTTCTTATTAATGAAATGAAATAAACTGAAAGCAAAGCATGGCACCAGCAAGGGGCAGAGTGTACCCTTCCAGGTAACGGCAGATTCCACCTCGGCGGCTCGCCTTCAAGAGCTGGTTGTGAGTGAGCTTCCTCTTTTCTCTCTCATTTCATCTACTGGGATAAACCATCTCCTTCCTTTCTGCTTCCATCAGAATGGGTTACAAAACAATCAGTTTCGCTTCTCTGGATTCCAGGACCCATTTGATAGCGAACCCAGAGCATCTGCTTGGAGGCCAAGAGAGCCTTTTGAGCAGAGCTGCTGCGGTTTACTGGGCCTTGATTCCCGGCAGACATAGGTGCCTGGGAGTACATTTGTTTAGGTTTTGGAAGGAAGGGTCAGGGAGCCACAGAAAACATTCAACGTTGCAGAACCAGCCCACACACCACCTGAGCAGGGCAGTGGATTTTTTAAAGGGGGCATTTTTTTTTTTTTAAGTAAAAAAATTTCCCCTTTAAAATAAAACACATAAATGCTTAGGGGGAAAAGTGCAGCTTTTCACCATCTCATGAAGCTTTTAAAAATGTCTTCCAGGGGATTCCCCTGCGGTCCAGTGGTAAAAACTGGGGCACTTCCAATGCTCAGGGTGTGGGTTCGATCCTTGATCAGGAAACTAAGAGACGACATGCCTCAGGGCAGTGCCAAAAGAAATGCTTTTTAGATAAATTGTCTTCCAGCTATTAAAATGATAGGTTGGAAGACCTGGTCTATTTGACCAAAAAAGAAAGTGAGAGGAAGTACAGTTAACTATCCCATGTAAAGATAAACAGGTAGCATGGGACACAGTTCACTATACTGCATGTCTTTGCTCCCATTGTTTATTTCTTTGTTGTTGTTTTTGCTTTCTTCATTGACTTCCCCTAGAGATGCATGTGCTGATTGTAACTAACTGAACAATTTGAAGATGTATACAGAGAGAGTTTATAGTCTCCCCTCTCCTCCTGCTCCCCATTTCCATCCTTCTGAGATAACCAGGGTGGTTAGCTTGGTGTATATCCTTCCATACCTCTCTCCGAGCTCCCGTGTACATGGAGATTGTGTATGTATGTGGTTATCGTGTTTTGTCAGAAGTGGGATTGTACTTTGTTATCTTACAGTTTATTTTTTCCACTAAATAATACATCCTGCTGCTGCTGCTAAGTCACTTCAGTCGTGTCCGACTCTGTGCGACCCCAGAGATGGCAGCCCACCAGGCTCCCCGGTCCCTGGGATTCTCCAGGCAAGAACGCTGGAGTGGGTTGCCATTTCCTTCTCCAGTGCGTGAAAATGAAAAGTGAAAGTGAAGTTGCTCAGTTGTGTCCGACCCTTAGCGACCCCATGGACTACAGCCTTCCAGGCTCCTCCATCCGTGGGATTTTCCAGGCGAGAGTGCTGGAGTGGGGTGCCGCTGCCTGGGCAGGTACAAACCCAGCTCACTCTTACAGAACTTCAGGGCTGTAGGTCTAGAGGCGCCACAATGTACTCAGCCAGTGCTCCTGTGGCAGACACTCGAGTCACTGCCATTTTTTTCCCATTAAAAATCCCGTTGCGTTAACTGTCTTCATGTACAGATCTTTCTTCACTGGCGCTTTTACTTTTATAGGTTATATTTTCAAAAATAGTATTGCGGGGTTAAAAAGTAGTCCTACCTGATTGATTGATAATATAATCCTACTTTACAAAGAGTTCTAATAGTTTACATTCTCCCCAGCCATGCGTGAGTACTTTCATTTCCCTAAATCTTTACCAGTATCAGGAATTCTGTCTTCTGTCCATCTCTCCCTCCATCTCTCTTGTTTCATGTGTGACCAAGCTGATGGGGAAATAGCATCTTACTTCGGTATATTCTTTAGTGAAACTGAGCCTTGTTGCGTGTTAACCAATCTTTTCATTTTCCTTATCTGTGAATTTCCTTTGCCCATTTTCCTATGAATTGTTTGCCTTTTCTCAAACACATGTAGGAGCGCTTAATATGTTTATATATTAAAGATCCCATGTGTATTGCAAATGTTTTTCCTAATCTATTATTTATTTGTTTCTGTATTGCTCTTCATAGTACCTGAATTTCTTGCCTTGTTTAGGAATAATTTCCACACCTCAAAGTTACAGAAGTATTTTAATACATGTTTTTTCTAATACTTATATTATTTTAATTAATTTAATCCTGAACCTTTAATCCCTTTGGAATTTATCTTTGTGCGTAGTGAGGAGTAATGATCAGGCTTTGTTCTAGATAGGCCAGCAGCATTTATTAAATACACCACCTTTTCTGTTTTGTATTGAAATCCATCTTTGTCATTAATAAGTTCCTTTATGGTATGTTTCTGAACTTGGTATTCTAGCCCACAACTTATTTGTCTATTCTTCTGTTAATTCTGTATCTTTTTTATTATTATGTCTTTATTGTAACTTTTTAAAATTTTCAGACAAATCCCCTATTTACTTTTTATGATTTTCTTTATTTCTTGGCTAATTTTCTTAAATATTTACTATTCCATATGAACTCTAAAGAAACCTAATAGGTCGACCCCAGAGAGAAACCTATTGGTATTCTTATTGGAATTTAATTAAGATTATATAGTAATCTGGGAAGGTTAGCATTTTGGGATAATTGGACTTTTCTACCCAGGAGCATACTAACTGGTTTGGACTGATGCGTTCTATTTCTATATTTTGTTGTTTCTAAAATTTCAATATTCATCATGAACGTATTACTTAAAATAAAACAGCATTTCTTTGTCCTGAATAATCAAGGGCCTTAGAATATTTATCTCTGATTTCGGGTCCGTCTTCCATGTTATCGTTGTCAGATGCTGTCAAGTTTGTTTTTACCTCCTCGTTTAGCCATGTTTCACTCAGTCGGTACTTGTTTAAATGTACCACTATTCTTGCTAATTTTGCTCACTGTTGATTCTAAAATCACACTGCTACTCTGTGTTCACTTTCTCTTCTATTGGAGAATGTTTTGGAGTCTGTCAGTGCAAACCTGCTTAGTCTTAGGCGAAAAATGTCTTTTGCCCTTCCTCTTGATACATTGGAATTTAAATAGCGTGCATAATGACTATGAAAGATGTGTGTGCCTCTAATAAAAGTTTTCAGCTGCAACAGAAACAGTTCCTGTAAAGACTGAAAGCCTTTCCTTCCTCTCCCCTCCGCTTCTGAGTCCCAGGGGGAGCCGCTGCTTTTGGTTTGCTGTTTGTCTTTTTCTAATATAGATACAAAAAGTGTGTATATACACAAATGCTGTACTTTTTTCCTAAGGATAAACAATCACGTTCATTTTTTAACTAAACAAACAATAGTGTATACAACTTTACACTTTTTTAAACACCAGGGTATGTACATTTTCCCGTGTCAGTACCACAGACTCTCCCCGGTTCTTTGTCATGGCTGTACAGTTCCTCCCTCCATTGATATCATAATTTAACTCTTTTTCCTAGTAGCAGACATTTAAGTTGTTTCCTCTTTTATTTTTTTCTTTTACACAGTATGTTTTACTGGACATTTTTTTAAAAACTTATGTGAACCTATTTATAGTATAAATTTTTAGATGTTTGAGTGAGCTGAAGGATGTGCACAGTTAATAAGTTGATAGATATTGTTAACTTGTATTCGTAAAAAAATTGCTTCAGCCCTAGAGGATGTCTGGCTCTAATTTTTGTTTTCCTTCTGGTTCCCTAGAATTTCCACATTGATTAGTCAACAGTGGAAAATCTGAAGAGATGCGAGCAGGAAAAAGAGACTAAACCAGGTGGGTAGTCGCATTGTTCATACCACTCTGCTGTAGCATCACGAGTGTTTGCCTGAATACTTTTACTTCCGTTTGAAGAAGGAAAAGAAATTGGTTCCAAGTGAAATCAGAGAGGACTCGGTGTCCCATGACGGAGAGCCAGGATGGCCCTTTTCAGAAGTTATATAAAATCACGCTGCAGTTTCAGTCATAATTCCATTTACACCGTTTCTCTGATGCTATAGAGAGTCAGAAAGACAATTTACCTCTGGTGGCCTACAAGAGAATGGATTTCTTCAACCATCTACGTAAGCAGATGAAATCATACACAAGAGTTATTAGCAAATCTAGGTGCGATGCCACCGTCCCCACCCACCAATTGTTTGTTGTAAAAGTATTTTCATAAAGACAAGGGCACACGTTGGGGATTTTAATACTGTGGTACAGAAGCAAAAGCAGGCAAAACCCAGCCCAAAGAAACAAGTACAGCCCAGTGATCTGATGAGGAGAGATGGCACAGGTCCCTTCCAGTTAGAAGAAGAATGCAGTTCATAGATCCTAGAATGGTCTGCCTGGCAGTATGGCTGCCTTGGGTCAGTGTTCATATCTTTATGGTATCTAAACATTTTTTTAACAGCCTCTGATCCGTGATCCACCCAGCTCCCTTGCCCCCAACTTATCTACCCCTTTCCAGCTCCATCTTCTTACATTTGGGCAGAATCTCTGGTTTTTATTTCACTGTCCAAGTCCTAGTAGTCCTGGGAGTTGTGGGGATTTCCAGCTCCTTTGATTTCCCTCTCACGGCCCGGCCTGCCTCTAGCACCGCTCCTAAGATTCCCCTTCTCTGTTGGCAGAGAAAGGATCTTATCTGGCAGGCAGCTGCCCTGGGTCTGAAACTCCCCAGCTGCTTATCAGCAAGGCATTTGGGCCTTGCCCTATAGCAGCTTCCCAAGCCACCAGGCTTGGGTCCTGTTCTGACTCAGTGCTGCTGGGAAGCCCCTGGATGCAGATGTTTGCAGTGACTTGGATGCGGCAGTCAGCTCCCAGGACTGTTTATCTGGCCAAGGTCAGAAGGCCTTCTGTTCCAGTTGCTGTGGGAGCACCGGGGCCTAGCCACTGAACCTTGAGGATGCTAGGGTTATGTGAAGTTTAGAGCCAAGGTATTTAAACAGGCTGCTTCTGGGATTCAAGAGTTTCCTGTAAACATGGGTACAGTTTTGTATGTAGACACACATACTCTCCTAGGCTAAATATCTATAGCTTTCCTTGGATTCTCAGATGTGTCTGTGACCTCTGAATGTTAAGAATCAGTGGTCTAGAGAGGGGCTTCCCTGGTGGCTCAACAGTAAAGAATCCACCTGCTAATGCAAGAGACATGGGTTCAGTCCCTGATTTGGGAAGATCCCCTGGAGAAGGAAGTGGCAATCCACTCCAGTATTCTTTCCTGGGAAATCCCATAGACAGAGGAACCTGGCAGGCTACAGTGCCTGGGGCTACAAAGAGTTGGATACTGAGCACACACATATGATCAAGAGAGAGCTCCAAGTGTTTTGGGGTCCTGGGTCTCCTTAGGCACCAGTCTTCCATGTGCCAGGATATCTTGGGCGACCTCATCTAGGTTTTTCTGTTTAGGGGTGAACTGGAACAGACTAGCTAATATTGCTGGCGCTTAGAGCCATCTGATGGCATGTCCCAAAGTCTAACCACAAACTTGCACCCCCAGCCCCTGTTTCATCTCACTGAGCACACTCTGGGGGTTTTCTGGTTTCTGAGTCTATGGCTCAGAGAGGCTTTACAGCAGCTACACTGAGAGCAGTGGAAACAGTGCTCATTCTGTGCGCTCAGTCGTGTCCAACTCTTTGCAGCCCCATGGACTGTAGCCCGCCAGGCTCTTCTGTCCGTGGGATTTTCCAGGCAAGAATACTGGAGTGGGTTGCCATTTCCTCCTCCAGGGGAACTTCCCAACCCAGGGATCGGACCAGAGTCTCCTGCATCTCCTTCCTAAGCTACCAGGCGTGTGTCCTGTTCTGACTCAGTGCCCCTGGGAAGCCCCCTAGATGCAGATGAATCTGCAGGCGGGTTCTTTACCACTGAGGCACCTGAGAAGCCAGCCCAGTGGGAACAGTGTTGATGGACAGCTGAATTTCAGTCTGGCTTCCCACCACCAGGCACAGCATCCAGTGCTTTGTATACCTTATCTTATTTGATCATCACAACTTCCCATGGAGGTTGAAGCTCTTATTTTATGTGTGAGAAACCGAAGCACAGAAAGATCTTGTAATTCCCCAGAGGTCACACACTCAGTAAGTGATACATGACCCAAGTACATGAACTCAACCACCAAGCTTTATGGTGAAAGTAAATTCACCGTTTTTAGAAAAAAATAATGTGCTGTGTAGGGTAGATCAAACAGCTCTGTATCTTATAATACTGAGAAGATTGCCATGTTATACAAGATACTAAAAACTATGCTCACGGCACTGATCTTAAATCATTAAGAAAAGGTTAGTGGGTAATACACTAATGCATTAGTGCAGTGCCTGAGAAGAGTCTCTCTCCATTTTAATTCAGATAAGGGTTTTTTGTTTGTTTGTTTGTTTTGTTTTTGGTACAACTTTACTGAGATATAATTCACATGCCACACAGTTCACCCATTTAAAATATCTAATTCATTGGCCTACAGTATATTTCAGAGTTGTGTATCTGTCACTATGGTCATTTTAGAACCTTTTCATTCCCCCCAGAAGAAACCCCACATCCTGAACTCATCACCTTCCCAAGCCCCCCAGCCTCCCCAGTCCCAGGCAACCACCAGTCCTTCTGTCTCCACAGAAGGTTCTGATGCTTAAAAGAGTAACAGTGTGGGAATCTTGGTGATCTGGAGTGAGTCATTCCCTGAGAAATAATTAGAGAAATGAAATTTGACTCTAATGTATTTTGTAAATGGTTTTATTAGCTAAGAAGCTATGAGCCTGTCTTTGATATGCCCCAATTTAGGATTGACAAGAGACAAGTTTCTCTCTGAGTAATTCCCATTTCTCAGCATCACCTGTCAAGTGGGCCTTCTCAGCGGGCAGCTGTGAAATGATGACGGTTTCCTGAGGCCACGTTTCTCCCGTGGCGTTCAGAACCAGCGGCGGTTCAGCCATGGGATCTTTTTCCTGTCACCGGAATCCCCGGCTCACATTCTCTCTCTGCCTGTTTCTAGCTGTCGAAGTGAAGGGGCCCTCAGCTCGTTGCCCGTCACTGAGATTCAGGGCAGGAGCTCATCAGGCACTCGGAGGTCGTGTACCACCGCACGCTCTCTTGGACTCTTTCTGGTTGGCAGGTCCACTGTGTGTCTCTCCTGCCTCGCTTGTTCTTTTTGAAAGCACTACCTGGGTGCCATGCAGCGGGCACTGTGGTAGGCGCTCAGTCAGTCCCTCTGCACACTCCTCATCCCGGTTAGTACAGTGCGTGGCCTTTCTGGGCCCAGGTTGGCAGAGTCATTTGCGCTGAGACAAGCCAGAGGGGCAGGGAGTTTGGTGACAGAACAGTTCTCTGTTAAGGATGAGACAGATGTCGTGTCCTCCACCTCGAGACAGAGGCGTCCCCAGGATGCACCATCCTAGAGAATATGCTCAGAATCCGGGTTGAGGAAATCCAGGTTCAAGGCCTGATTCCGCCAGTAACTGGTTGGAGGACCTTAGGGGACTCATGCGGCTTTTCCGAGCCATGGGCTATCCATTGTGAGAGTTCAGTAACGCAGGGCCTCCCAAAATACCCTCAGTCCCAGCGCTGGGAAGTGTGCATTCTCCATAGGTGTTGAAGGAGTGACTGAGGGAGTGAGGGAGCGTCCTGTGATTCTCCGAGCTGGAGCAGAGCCCTGGCAGGTCAGGTGAGCAGGTGGGAGAAGGTCTCACGGAAGACCAAGGGGAGCCTCCTTTTCTTCTCTCAGTCAGTCCCTCCTGCCATTTCAGCCCCTTTCAGCTCACCTGTCCTCGACTCTGGCGTGCTCTGCTTCCCTGAGCCAAAGAGAGCCACCACCTTTGAGGCCTCGGGCCTAGGAGCCAGACACCTGGGTGTGGGGGGCGGGGTGGGTTCCAGTACGTCCTTGCTGTGTGTAAAAGAGACCTAATTGCACCGGGCTACTGAGAAGCACTTCTTAACCATATCCAATGCGTAGCACATGTACCCCCTAAACAGCAGCCATTTTTATGATTCCCTTTGTTATTTGTTTGGTCAGGGACCAGGGCTCGGGTGATGGCTTTCATCACTGGCTTGAGAGTGCCCGTGTTCATTGCTTATTTTGTTTGTTCATTAGCGCACTCATGGATGCATTTATTGAGCATCTTCCATGCGTCACACACTCTGCGACGTGGTGGGGATACAGTGACCAGAAGGGGTGCCTGTCCTCCTGGAGCCAGTGGGAAGGCAGATATGGGACAGGTGGGCCAGCACCTGTGTGGTGGTAAAGCAGGAATCCATTTTCTTCTGCTGGGTTAGGGAAAGGGCCACTGGGCCCTGGGGGCTGGCTGTGCCCTGAAGACCCCGTGCCTGGAGGTAGGGGGTGGAGGGCTGGGATACTGACCAAGGGACTGAAATCTTGTGTGGACTCTGGGCCAAAGGCACAGGAGAACCTGTTGTTGAGTCACTAAGTTGCATCTGATTCTTTGCAACCCCATGGACTGCAGCATGCCAGGCTTCACTGTCCAGAGCGTGCTCAAACTCACGTGCATCGGGTCGGTGATGCCGTCCAGCCATCTCGTCCTCTGTGGGCCCCTTCTCCTCCTGCCCCCAATCCCTCCCAGCGTCAGGCTCTTTTCCTGTGTCTCTGCTCAGGTCGGGCGGCCCCTGGCTTGGAGACACGGGACTCTGCCCGGCTCTCTTGTTGCATCGATCCTCTCCTGTGTTGTGCTGTGTGGATACTGAGCTCTGCTTCTCTCCAGAGGCAGGAGGAATGGAATGAGAACCTTGTCTCTCCTTTAGCTGAAGACTGGAGGGCCCCCGCCACCCCAGCTGGCCCTGCTTTTGGGACAATAGTGTCTGTGCCTGTGAGGGACGTGTGATGAGACGCCCTCAGGGCTAACTCCCTGTCCACTCGGGGTGGGGGCGGGGGCACGGGGAGGAGACTCTGAGAACTGGTGTGGAAGGGAGCATTAAAGCATTCATCTGGGAATGGCCCTGAAAGGGGAAAGTCAAAATCAGAGCAAAACTCTAGGTCAGCCCTTATCCTCCAAGGCCCTGGAAGGCCCCGGCCACCCTCAGCTTTCTCTCTCCCCTACTCGCTGTGCACCAGCCCTGCGGCCTCCTTGTCCTCTTGCTGGATTCCAGGCAGGCCCCGCCTCTTGCACGCTGTTCCCTCTGCCTGGCACACTCACCTGGGTATTCCCCCAAAATCTCTGCACCCATGTCCCTCTCCCAGAGGGCCTCCTGTCTACTCTGAGAGACCCCTGGCCCTTGCCCTCCTGTAGCTTTCTCCGAGGCACTGTTACCCCTGATGGGTATTCTGTTTGCTTGTTGGTAGGAGTCACTCCAGCAGATTCGTGAGGGCAGAGAGTCTGTGCTATTCCTTGCTGAATCCCCCGTGCCCAGTGAGCAATAAACAGGGGAGGGGATCATCTCTTTAAAGTTAGTGACTGTGTATAAGTGGCTGGTTTCTGAGCCCGCTCTGCCTTGTACATCTTATTGTTACAGCTCCTAGTGACCAAGCTTTTCAAAGATTCTTAAAGTTTTAAAAGGTTCCTATACAGAATCGGTCCCTAAAGTCTCTCTCTCATCACGTGTGTGGGCCATGACACCTTCCATCAGGAACAGAGGCTGATATGGGCAGTGGTCATCGACTACAAAACACTCACCCATCCCCGTCTGGGGCACTGTCAGAATCCCCAGGGGAGGCAGGAGGGATAGTTTGAAGCTGTGGCTCACTGGTGATTTTGGATTTCTGGTATGTGCGCCCCTGCTCCTCCTCCCTGGTTAAGAATTATAGGGGTTTGAGTCAGCCTCCCTAACTAGACCTTGACTGTCCCTCCAGAGCCCCTGGTGTCTCACTGCTTTTGTATCTGTGGCACCTAGTCCCAAGCCTGGTACATGCCGAGTGATCAGTAATATTTCGTTACATGAATAGATGAAGGAATCCATATTATAGAGATAATATCTTGCTTCTTTTCATTCTCCACCATGGCTTTGGGGCATGTTTTCTGTAGACTTTTAGAGGTGCTGTAGAAAGACCCCAAGCTGGAAGTCACGGTGGAACTCACCCTGTTTGTCCACTGCCACATAACACTCCACTGCCAATATTCAGTGGTTTAAAATGACAGCAGTGATGTGTTACCTTTCATGCTTTTTCCTGTGGGTCAGGAATTTGGGGACCGCCCAGCTGGACAGTTCTGGCTTGAATCTCCCATGCAGTTGCAGGTAGTGGCTGGTGTCGGAGCCTCGAGGAGCCAGCTTGGGGCCGCCTGCTGTTATCTCCCTCCATGGCCATCCCTGGACCTTTCCATGTGACTGGTTTGGGCATCCCCAAAATGTGGCAGCCTCAGATTTCCTACACGCAGCTCAAAGCTCCCAAGACAAGTGTCCCAAGAGGAGCCAGATGGAAGCTGTGACACTTTTTCTAACCCCATCTTGGAAGTCACATGTCATCACTTCTCTTGTCCTCTGTTAGTTAGAGGCAAGTCACAACAACCGGCTCATTCACAAGGATACAAATTACACTCCACCTCCTGACAAGAGAAATGTCAAAGAACTTGCAGATATGTTTCAAAAACACCACAGGGATACCCAGCTTACCCCTTCCTTCTACACTTGAGACCCCCGAGGTTGGAGAGACAATAACCTTGCCCAGAGGCACCCAGCCTGGCATCGGCAGAGCTGGAGCTCTGGCCAGCCTGCTGGGAAGTGATCTCACTTCACCTTCCGGTCCTCCTTTCACGTTCCAGCCGGGAGTGCTGGCCTCTGGGAACTTTGTGTTTTAGCGGAGCCCTCACCAAGTATAGATAACGTGCAAACCACAGGAAAGCCAGGGAGACCCAGTCTCCAAGCAGTAATATTGTTGGGCTATATTCTGCTTCTTTCCCAAGGCTCCATAGAAGCACAGACTCTCGTGGTTTGAAGAGCTTGTACCACCATCCCAAATGCCCAACTNGCGTAGCACATGTACCCCCTAAACAGCAGCCATTTTTATGATTCCCTTTGTTATTTGTTTGGTCAGGGACCAGGGCTCGGGTGATGGCTTTCATCACTGGCTTGAGAGTGCCCGTGTTCATTGCTTATTTTGTTTGTTCATTAGCGCACTCATGGATGCATTTATTGAGCATCTTCCATGCGTCACACACTCTGCGACGTGGTGGGGATACAGTGACCAGAAGGGGTGCCTGTCCTCCTGGAGCCAGTGGGAAGGCAGATATGGGACAGGTGGGCCAGCACCTGTGTGGTGGTAAAGCAGGAATCCATTTTCTTCTGCTGGGTTAGGGAAAGGGCCACTGGGCCCTGGGGGCTGGCTGTGCCCTGAAGACCCCGTGCCTGGAGGTAGGGGGTGGAGGGCTGGGATACTGACCAAGGGACTGAAATCTTGTGTGGACTCTGGGCCAAAGGCACAGGAGAACCTGTTGTTGAGTCACTAAGTTGCATCTGATTCTTTGCAACCCCATGGACTGCAGCATGCCAGGCTTCACTGTCCAGAGCGTGCTCAAACTCACGTGCATCGGGTCGGTGATGCCGTCCAGCCATCTCGTCCTCTGTGGGCCCCTTCTCCTCCTGCCCCCAATCCCTCCCAGCGTCAGGCTCTTTTCCTGTGTCTCTGCTCAGGTCGGGCGGCCCCTGGCTTGGAGACACGGGACTCTGCCCGGCTCTCTTGTTGCATCGATCCTCTCCTGTGTTGTGCTGTGTGGATACTGAGCTCTGCTTCTCTCCAGAGGCAGGAGGAATGGAATGAGAACCTTGTCTCTCCTTTAGCTGAAGACTGGAGGGCCCCCGCCACCCCAGCTGGCCCTGCTTTTGGGACAATAGTGTCTGTGCCTGTGAGGGACGTGTGATGAGACGCCCTCAGGGCTAACTCCCTGTCCACTCGGGGTGGGGGCGGGGGCACGGGGAGGAGACTCTGAGAACTGGTGTGGAAGGGAGCATTAAAGCATTCATCTGGGAATGGCCCTGAAAGGGGGAAGTCAAAATCAGAGCAAAACTCCAGGTCAGCCCTTATCCTCCAAGGCCCTGGAAGGCCCCGGCCACCCTCAGCTTTCTCTCTCCCCTACTCGCTGTGCACCAGCCCTGCGGCCTCCTTGTCCTCTTGCTGGATTCCAGGCAGGCCCCGCCTCTTGCACGCTGTTCCCTCTGCCTGGCACACTTACCTGGGTATTCCCCCAAAATCTCTGTACCCATGTCCCTCTCCCAGAGGGCCTCCTGTCTACTCTGAGAGACCCCTGGCCCTTGCCCTCCTGTAGCTTTCTCCGAGGCACTGTTACCCCTGATGGGTATTCTGTTTGCTTGTTGGTAGGAGTCACTCCAGCAGATTCGTGAGGGCAGAGAGTCTGTGCTATTCCTTGCTGAATCCCCCGTGCCCAGTGAGCAATAAACAGGGGAGGGGATCATCTCTTTAAAGTTAGTGACTGTGTATAAGTGGCTGGTTTCTGAGCCCGCTCTGCCTTGTACATCTTATTGTTACAGCTCCTAGTGACCAAGCTTTTCAAAGATTCTTAAAGTTTTAAAAGGTTCCTATACAGAATCGGTCCCTAAAGTCTCTCTCTCATCACGTGTGTGGGCCATGACACCTTCCATCAGGAACAGAGGCTGATATGGGCAGTGGTCATCGACTACAAAACACTCACCCATCCCCGTCTGGGGCACTGTCAGAATCCCCAGGGGAGGCAGGAGGGACAGTTTGAAGCTGTGGTTCACTGGTGATTTTGGATTTCTGGTATGTGCGCCCCTGCTCCTCCTCCCTGGTTAAGAATTATAGGGGTTTGAGTCAGCCTCCCTAACTAGACCTTGACTGTCCCTCCAGAGCCCCTGGTGTCTCACTGCTTTTGTATCTGTGGCACCTAGTCCCAAGCCTGGTACATGCCGAGTGATCAGTAATATTTCGTTACATGAATAGATGAAGGAATCCATATTATAGAGATAATATCTTGCTTCTTTTCATTCTCCACCATGGCTTTGGGGCATGTTTTCTGTAGACTTTTAGAGGTGCTGTAGAAAGACCCCAAGCTGGAAGTCACGGTGGAACTCACCCTGTTTGTCCACTGCCACATAACACTCCACTGCCAATATTCAGTGGTTTAAAATGACAGCAGTGATGTGTTACCTTTCATGCTTTTTCCTGTGGGTCAGGAATTTGGGGACCGCCCAGCTGGACAGTTCTGGCTTGAATCTCCCATGCAGTTGCAGGTAGTGGCTGGTGTCGGAGCCTCGAGGAGCCAGCTTGGGGCCGCCTGCTGTTATCTCCCTCCATGGCCATCCCTGGACCTTTCCATGTGACTGGTTTGGGCATCCCCAAAATGTGGCAGCCTCAGATTTCCTACACGCAGCTCAAAGCTCCCAAGACAAGTGTCCCAAGAGGAGCCAGATGGAAGCTGTGACACTTTTTCTAACCCCATCTTGGAAGTCACATGTCATCACTTCTCTTGTCCTCTGTTAGTTAGAGGCAAGTCACAACAACCGGCTCATTCACAAGGATACAAATTACACTCCACCTCCTGACAAGAGAAATGTCAAAGAACTTGCAGATATGTTTCAAAAACACCACAGGGATACCCAGCTTACCCCTTCCTTCTACACTTGAGATCCCCGAGGTTGGAGAGACAAGAACCTTGCCCAGAGGCACCCAGCCTGGCATCGGCAGAGCTGGAGCTCTGGCCAGCCTGCTGGGAAGTGATCTCACTTCACCTTCCGGTCCTCCTTTCACGTTCCAGCCGGGAGTGCTGGCCTCTGGGAACTTTGTGTTTTAGCGGAGCCCTCACCAAGTATAGATAACGTGCAAACCACAGGAAAGCCAGGGAGACCCAGTCTCCAAGCAGTAATATTGTTGGGCTATATTCTGCTTCTTTCCCAAGGCTCCATAGAAGCACAGACTCTCGTGGTTTGAAGAGCTTGTACCACCATCCCAAATGCCCAACTGCAGCCCTCCATGAAGTGCTAACACTGCCTAGCCACATGGGGAGACACAGTGGTAGAGTGGGTGGGGGTTTTTTAAATGTCTACTCCCAGTACTTGTTTCACCAAAATTAGATGACAAAAATTAGAATTTGTTGTGGCAGACTTCAGAGAATCAACCCGACGTCACCAGATAGATTCATAAGATTTTATATTTACAGTCAAACATCCTCAACAGAATTTTGCTTAAGCCTGGGTAAAGTGCATCTGGGTATATGCTTTCACCAGCATTGTAAATGCTTTCCTAGGACTTCATTGCTTTCTTTTCCTTCTTTCAGAAATGCTTTGTTATGAGGTGGGGGATAGAGGAGAAAAAAGGGGAGAAAGGGGAGTGGACAGTTTTCAATGAATCCTTCCTGCCTGCCATGCCTGATGCTAACTCATTGCTGTGCTTCCTGTCCCAATAGTACAGGCTCCCTCCTCCTCCACACTCAGTGGACGATATGACCTGGGGCAAGTACTAAGCCTCTCAGTACCTCAGCTTCCTCCTGTGTAGGACAGAAGTAGTAATGCTTCCTACTCCAGAGAGCTGCTGTAAGATGAAGTGAGATGCCTGTAAGATGCTTAGCAGTGTGGCAGGCACTCAGGACTCCATAATTGCTGGCTCTGATCATTCCCTAGCGCTCCTTTCCAGGCACTTGGCACACCCCCATTTTACAGAAGGGGATTCTGGGGCCATTGAGGTGTGCAGCTCTAGGGACAGCAGCTGAGCGACCGCAGGCCCTCGCTGTGTCATCGCATCTGCAGGATTCCAGGTGTTCAGCCCACGTGCAGCGGGGTGAGCACGGGAGCTCACAACCTGCAGGGCCCTGTGGTCGGGGCCCCAGAGCAGGAGCGCCTAAAAAGGCAGGGTCAGAGATCCATTTAAGAGGCTCTATAAAAAGAAGTGACAGAACGTTCCAGGCGGAGCACACAGTCTCATGAAGGCCCTGAGGTCCAGAAGAGCTAGTATGAGGAATTAAAGACCCAAATGGGCCGAGAAGAAGGTGGAAATGAGACAAAAGCTCACAGAAGAAGGCGGGCCCAGGTCAGTGCGGGATGTCAGGGGCTGGTGTAGAGAGCTTGGACTTGGCCAGATGTGAAATGCTAGAGCATCCAAGGCCGAATGAAGCAGGGGAACCACAGGACCCAGTGTCTGAGGCGCGAACCTTGCCCTGGCCCTCGTGGCGAGCGCAGACCTTGGGTCGGGGGCAAGCGGGGAGCAGGGAGGTGGTGAGGCGATGCCGCGGCTCGGGGCACAAGTGAGCAGTGATGGAGCCCAGGAGCTGGAGGGGAGAGGGGGCCCATTCAGGCTCAGTTCTGCAAGTAGAAGCGTGGGGACCCAGTGACAGACCGGGCCGGGAGTGAAGAAGAATACTCCGTTCCCCTGGGATGACCCCAGGTTTCCAACTTGAGCAGCCTCAACATCTGGTTCCGTCACTGACCTGGGGGGTGCTGGGGGGAGCAGGCTTGTGACTGGACATGTGAAGTTGGAAATGCTGGTGAGACGTTCAAGGGGAGGGTGGAGTAGGCAGTTAGACTGCCCATTCTAGAGCTCTGAAGAGAGGCCTGGGGAGCCATCCACACAGACTGTTAAGGGCAAGGGTGAGAGCCCCCAGGAGGCACGTAGAGAAGAGGGCCCAGGCCTGGTGCTAGGGTGGGGGCCTCTCACATGAAGGTCCCTGACAGAGGAGGCACCTGCATGGACGAGGTTAAGAAGTGGCCCGTCAGGCTGGAGGGAGGCCCAGAGGGTGTGGGGTCTGCAGGCCCCCGGTAGGAGAGTGGTCTGAGGAGAAGGGCGTCTGTGGAGACCTCGTGTGACTCAGCACCGCCCCGCTTCCCTCCCAAAGCAGTCTCTCCACCGCCTGCCCTCCCTGCCGCATGGTTCTGGCCCCCTGGGTGTGGAGGCCGAGGCCCTGCCCAGCTGCCTCCAAAGGATGCCTCTTTGTGGGCATCAGGTGCTGCCGTGGTAGGAGCCGGGTCCTCTCTGGAGACTCCACCCTGGGTGTGTCCCTCAGGGACTAGGTAGAGCTCGGGGCACGTTCCCAGAACCACTGCCCTGCCCTTTCCCAGGTTCTGGGAATGCAGTCTGGGGCCCTGGCCTTTTTATCTTCCCCGCCTCAGTGCCTCTCTGGGTCTGGCTTCTCATCACAGAGAAAAGCCGCTTCCTCTGAATTTGAGGAATGCCAGCCCGGCAGGCCCTGGTATTTCCATCAGGTTTCCACAGCCCTTGCTTTCCCTCAGAGGAGCCTTAGAAAGCATGTTCCCCACCCCTGAGGAGGCCTGTCCCAGGGGACCAAGTCCCACTATCTGTTCCGTGTCCATTGCAGAAGGCTCTGCTTTCTTATTTGTACCATCTCTGCAAATACTTAATTTTTTAAAAAAGAAAAAAAAACAGGAAATGACCTTTCTGGTATATTTGGAAAACAATTTGGTGCTGTCATGGAATCTGCCTGAGCTATGAGGACTAATAGCTCCAGACTTGGAACAGACTGTGTAGCTCTTGGCAAAAGCTGGGGCCTCTTCAGTTTACAGAGCTAGGGGGAGAATAACAACCAAAGGGAGAAGACGGCTTCCCGTGGGGAAACCAGACGGCGCCCAGGGCAAGCACCTGCGAGAGCGCAGCCTCTGACCCCGGGCTACCAAGGGTCTGGGAAGCTGAGCCCAAAGCCTCTTCCTTTTCAGGGCCAAACGCTTCACCCCGAGGAAGGCTCCCAAACCTCCTGAAGATGGGGAGAAGCAGAAGAGCATCAGGCTTGAGCACCGCTCAGGGCTCAAGCTGAGACAGAAGACGGTAGATTTCTTATTCCCAGATTGGCTGTTGACTCTACCTAGATCACCCTCTGTCTGACTTCCCTGGGGACCTCAGCGCAGGATCACATCCTTAAGGAGGCCTTCCCTGACCATACAGTGTTGAACTGAACCACCCCGACACAGAGAAACCTGTTCTCTTCCTCCACAACACTTACCACAGTCCCCGATGATAGATTCGTTTATTTGTTAATGCCCCTCTCTCTTTTAATTGAGGTATAGTTGAGTTAGGGTTTCAGGTATATAGCAGAGCGATTCAGTCTCATATATATATATATATCTTCAGTCTCACATATATACACACACACATATGTATTCTTTTTCAGATTCTTTCCCATCATAGGATATTACAGGATACTGAATATAGTTCCTTGTCTAATATAGTAGGTCCTTGTTGGTTATCTGTTATGTGTATAGTATAGTATGTACCTGTTCATTCCAAATTCCAAATTTATTCCTCCCTCCCCTTTTCTCTTTGGAAACCATAAGTCTGTTTTCTATGTCTGCGAGTGTCTGTGAGTGTCTATTTCTTTCTTATAAATAAGTTTATTTGTATCATTAGTTTAGATTTCGTATTTGTCTTTCTCTGCCTGCCTTACTTCACCTAGTGTGATAATCTCTAGGTTCATCTATGTTGCTGCAAATGGCATTATTTCACTCTTTTTTATGGGTGAGAAATACTCCATTATATATATATGTATGTGTATATGTAAACACCACATCTTCATCTGTTGATGGACATTTAGGTTGCTTCCATGTCTTGGCTATTGTAAATAGTGCTGCTATGAACTTTAGGGTGCATGTATCTTTTCAAATTAGAAGTTTCTCCAGGTACACGCCCAGGAGTCATATGGCAACTCCATACTGTTATCCAAGCTGTATCAATTTGCATTCACACCAACAGAGTAGGAGGGTTCCCTTTTCTCCACACCCTCTCCATTATTTATTATTTGTAGGCTTTTTAATGATGGCCATTCTGACCGATGTGAGGTGACATCTCATTGTAGTTTTGATTTTCGGTGCCTTTTTCTGTTGTCACATAGTAAATATCTTGTTGGCTTCAATGCATACCCCATACCTGGCATAGTGCCTGGCACATAAAAAGTACTCAGTAAACACTGAATGAACAAGTGAATGAAATTTCAGGACTGGAAGACATGTAGGGATTATATTTCAACCTGATTATTCTGATGGGGGGAAAGGAAGCTGGGAGAGAGGGAAGGTCCCTGGGTGGCGAGAAGGGTGGTCACGCTGCTGTAAGGAGACTGAGCCAGACCTCTGGCTCCTGTTATCAGGCAGGAGCCTGTCTTTGCTCTGCCCTGGAATCTAGACCGTCTTCTATTATTCACTCATTTATGAAATATTCATTGGGCTTCACCTCTGTGCGAGGCCTATCAGATGCAGCAGTCCACATGTCAGCCAGGGCGCCGCTTTGGTGGAACTTAACTCACTCAGCACCGTAAAGCACACAAGCAGGAAGTGTGAGGTTTGGCCTTCCGTGCATCACTAAACAGAGAGTAAAACAAAGAAGCTGCAGATGGCGTCAACAGGACAGTGTTACTGATCAGTCACCCAGTGAGAATGGACCATAGTAATGACTTCCTGTGAGCCTCTTCCCTGGCACACATCTTATCGGACTCTTTTTGAGCACACTGTCCCATTGACATCACAACAACCCCCTAAGCAGAAGGTTTTTACTGTTATCTCCATGTGGCTGAGGAGGAAACTGGGATCCTGAGAAATGGAGGCAGTTGTCCAAGGTCTCTGAGCTCATAAACAGGGACGTGGGCTGCACGCCGGCACTGGATGCCTCCTGGCAACCACATGCCCCCGAGAGATGGGTCATATCGCTGGGGACTCCGACCGCCAGGGGTGCAGCAAGGCATGGGAGAAAGACCTCTGGACTAGGAGGTCAGACAGCTAGATCCAGAACTTTGGGCAAGTCACTTTCCCTTTCTGAACCTCACTTTCCCCAGCTATTAATGAGAGGTTCGTTTCCATGAGCTCAAGAAACCTTTTCAGTTTGATGATTCCACAAAACATTTTGAGATAATTGGGAAAAATTAAGGTAGATTCCCTACCTCATAGCTCATAGCAAATAAATTCGAGCTCAATCAAAGATTTATATATGAAAAATAAAGCCAGGGAAGTATAAGAAATAAGCAAGAGATAATTCTTCACCAATCTTGGAGTGGGGAAGACACTTCTAAGTATGATCTAGAATCTGAAAACTATACAGTAAAATATGGATCAGTTTGACTACTTGAAGAGAAAAAAAAATGTGTGCACACAGAGAAATAAAATCAGAGAACAAAACCCAAAAAATACAGGTAATGCTTCTTAATGTGAAAGACTGATTATCTCAATATATAAAGAACTCCCACGAATCAGTGGGAACCCTACCATCTAATGGAAAAACGGGCAAAAGGATTTGAGCACAGTTCACAGAAAAGGAAATACACATGGAAAGGTGCTGTGTTTTACCCCCAGGAGCAGTGCAAGCTGATACAGCGAGGGACTGTTCTCATCTGTCAACTTGCTGACTTACTAGCTCAAGGGTATGAGAAAAGTTGAGGTTTCTTGGTGTTTCATGTCAAGTCACTCAGAGTTCCTGGCGTGGATGCTGTCGTTAACAGAGTCTGAGAACGACCATTTGCTGATGCAGCTTCCAACTCTGAGGATGGTTGCTCATATTTCCCCATTTGCTGTTGACTTTTAAGAGCAGAGAGTGAAGGGAAAATATATAAATATTGCAGAAAAATGAAAATAGTGTGTTCCCTAGACCCATCGCTGTGGGGGTGGGGGCAGGGAGGCAGCCGGAGCACACTGGTGCCTGTTGGTGTTTTCCAGGATCGGCCTTTGAGTTTGGCACACTTCCTTCTCCGAGCCAGGAAGGTCGGCCTCCTGCGCTGGGCAGCTTGTAAGGTCAGCCAGGCAAGGGCAGGAGTGCCAGTCGAGAAGGATACTAACCTTTCTGATGGAGGCTGTAACTCCATCCATCCCACAGTGTCAGATGCTGGAGACCCTGGACCGGAACGTTAGCACAGCCGTCTGTGGCTGACAGAGGCCTTTCCCACTGGTTCCCACAGGCAGGGAAAGAGGGCTGGAGAGGAGACAGAGCGATGGGCAGACTCAGATTTAATCTGACAAGTGTTTCCTGAGCACCTGCTGTCTGCCAGGCCCTGGGCGAGAAGCTGAGCACCAAGCAGCCAGAGTGTGTGGTTTAGGGGCCGGGGTTAGGCCTTTCGGCCTGGCCAGGTGAAAACCCAGACAGAAGTACCAGTTCTCGTGGAGACCACGTCCTGGTTGGAGGAAAAGCCCCGAGGAGCCGGGGCTTGGGGGCTGGTGTGGCCTGCCCAGGGTCTCCCTTCCTCTGGGAGGTATGGGTCCTGCCACCTGAAACAGACCTTCCCAGGTCGTGGTGGCAGGTAAACTCACCTCACAGACCTCAGAGGCTGCTGTGGAAATTTTGTAAGCGAGGTACAGGAAACATAATGACTTGATTACCGTTGCTTTCATTATTATGGATAGAGCTATCATTATAAATTATATTCTGTGTTATTACTGTTATTACCACAACAGGCCAGTCCCCAGTTCTGAAGCTTTGAGCAGTTTCCCCAGAGGGAGAGTGTAGGAGAGAACCTTCCGTGACCTACGGAAGAACCATCTCTGGCAGATGCAGCGCCTGGGGTTGGTTGGTTTGGTTTTTGGTTTGGTTTTTTTTTTGGCCAAGAAGCAACCAGCAACACAACTAGGGCAACGTCTTTCTTTCAAGGCAGCTTAGACAAATTGTCTTGGTGCGCCCCCTGCTGGAGCTGCGGGAATTGCCTTGGAATTCTGGCCCAGCCTTCATTCTATTTTGTAGACCTGGTACATGGAGGCCCAGAGGGGGGCAGTCTTGCACAAGGTCTGGCGACAGAACAAATCACGTGTCCTTTTCTTTACTCTTCCTACTACAGGACGCCTCCCTGTCTCCTCCTCATTCATTCTCCAAGTGTCTCTTCTCAGCCTCGGGTTGTGGGGAGATGTGGGTCCAGCCCTCCATACTGGCCAGTCCCTCTTTTCTCTCTTTCTCTCTCACACACACACCGTTTACTGAGCCCCACCCTGGGCGCCTTCCGGGAGCTTCCTGCCAGTGTCGGTTACTTTCTGAAAGCGTTGCACAATAACTTGGGCTTATACAAACTCCTACCGTTATAAAAATTTAGTCTTAGGCAAGAAAGTTCCTCTTCGTCACAAAGTACCACATTCGGCAAAGTGTTTTTCTTGTATCTGCTGTGTTCTCCACAGAAACTGGGTTATCTTTTTTTGTTTTAATTGAAATATGGTGGATGTACAATATTTTGTTAATTATTTCTATACAGCAAAGTGATTCAGTTATGCACACACACGTACATTGTGTTTTATATTCTTTTCCATTACGGTTAATCACGGGATATTGAATATCGTTCTCCGTGCTATAGTGGGACCTGGTTTATCCGTTCTGTGTATGAAAGCTTGGATCTGCCTTCCACTCTGTCCTGCCCCCAGCCCCCTCCCCTTGGCAACCACCACTCTGTTCCCTCTGTTTCTGCTTCTGTTTTGAAGGTGGGTTCGTCTCTGTCACATTTTAGGTCCTCCATGTAAGTGCTGTCATGCGTGGTGTTTGCCTTTCTCACTCCCTTCGCTTGGAAGGACCGCCTCTGGTTGCTTCCCTGCTGCTTCATTACTCCGTTCATTCCGTGGCTGAGCGCTATCCCAAGTGTATGCACCTCTCCTTCACCCGTTCACCTGTCTGGGGACATTCAGGTTGTCTCCAGCGTCTTGACTATCGTGAGCAGGGCTGCTATGAACATAGGAGTTCGTGCCTCTTTTTGAATTAGAGTTTTGTCTGGACACATGCCCAGGAGTGGGATTGCTAAATCCTGTTTGTTAGTTTTCTGAAGAACCTCCATACTCTCTTCCACAGTGGCTGCACCCAGTGACATTCCCACCAACAGTGTAGGAGGGTTCCCTTTTCTCTGCACCCTCTGTGAGGTGGTACCTCATAGTTTTGACTTGCATTTCTCTAATAGTGATTTTGAGCATCTTTTCATGTGTTTATTGGCCCTCTGCGTGTCTTCTTTGGGGAAATGTCTGTTTAGGTCTTCTGCCCATTTTTCGATTGGGTTGTTTTTCTTTTCGTGTTGTTGAGTTGGACAAGCTGAAACAGTTTTCTTTAAGGTGTTGTTTTGCAATCTGCATTTTTCTTTTTTTTTTAATATTTTTTTTGAGGTGGACCATTTTTAAAGTCTTTGTTGAATTTGTTACAATAGTTTCTGTTGTATGTTTTGGCTTTTTGGCTGTGAGGCATGTGGGGGTCTTAGCTCCTGGACCAGGGATCTAACCCACACCCCTTGCTTCAGAAGCTGAGTCTTAGCTCCTGGACCACCAGGAATGTCCTTGAATTTTTCAGCTAATAGTTTATCTCTGACACTTTGCCATCAGTACATGTCCGCCTGGTGTAGGTGGTTTTTTGAATACGCTATAATCCATGCAGTGCCTAGCCTTTTCAGGGACATATGGGAGCTCCCCTGTCACTGACTGTGTGCAGTAAGCATCCTCAAACTATGAAAAGCGTTGGCATTTGCCATCATGTGTCTGGAACTGGGATTTTCTGGGCCCATCTCAACTAGAGTACCGTGAATTCCTGTGCTTACGCCAGTATCTTAGACCCCCCACCTCCCGGTTCCTAACTCAGAATCCCCCCAGTGGCCAGAATCCCTCTGGTGACTGTGTGATTTGACTGCCTTCAGAAAATCATCGGTGCTCAAAGGAAGATATTTACATTCCCTTAGCCGATTAACCTTTTAAAAAAATATATAATAGCAGTATCCATTCTTGACAAGGGTGCAGATAAATGGACAGTCTTACAGACTGCTGGTGGGAATATAAATAGGAACAGAACTGAACTTACAAGTTTTATTTACTCATCTTTTTTGGTTATTATAAATACCATTATGTCACTCAGGAAGGCAAATGTGTCACAATATTGTGTCTTAAGCATTATTTCACCCTTCCCTTTAGCTTAGCAATTCTACTTCTAGAAATGTACTCTGAAGAAATAGCTAGACAAAGGCCGAAATATTCACATAAGGAACTAGTGCTGCCCACCGTTGTTGCTGTTTAGTTGCTAAGTCATTTCTGACTCTTTGCAACTGCATGGACTGGAGCCCGCCAGGCTCCTCTATCCATGGGATTCTCCAGGCAAGAATACTGGTGGGTTGCCATGCCCTTCTCCAGGATCCCCAACCCAGGGATTAAACCTGGGTCTCCTGTTGCAGGCAGACGCTTTACTGTCTGAGCTACCAGGGACGTGTTCATGTCTAGGGAACTCTTCAAATATATTATGATATACCCAAGCACATGTACAAAAGTCATCTACAGAGAACCTTCCTGGCATGCTTTCAGTTCAGTTCAGTTGCTTGGTTGTGTCTGACTCTTTGCGACCTGATGAATCGCAGCACGCCAGGCCTCCCTGTCCATCACCAACTCTCGGAGTTCACCCAAACTCATGTGCATTGAGTCGGTGATGCCATCCAGCCATCTCATCCTCTGTCATTCCCTTCTCCTCCTGACCCCAATCCCTCCCAGCATCAGGGTCTTTTCCAATGAGTCAACTCTTCACATAAGGTGGCCAAAGTATTGGAGTTTCAGCCTCAGCATCAGTCCTTCCAATGAACACCCAGGACTGATCTCCTTTAGGATGGATTGGTTGGATCTCCTTGCAGTCCAAGGAACTCGCAAGAGTCTTCTCCAGCACCACAGTTCAAAAGCATCAGTTCTTCCACACTCAGCTTCCTTCACAGTCCAACTCTCACATCCATATATGACTACTGGAAAAACGATAGCCTTGACTAGACGGGCCTTTGTTGGCAAAGTAATATCTCTGCTTTTTAACATGCTGTCTAGGTTGGTCATAACTTTCCTTCTAAGGAGTAAGCATCTTTTATGATACTGGATGCTTGGGGCTGGTGCACTGGG
>SJYV01002549.1:145467-166249 GCA_006410875.1 Neotragus pygmaeus
GTAGTTTGAGCATTCTTTGGCATTGCCTTTCTTTGGGATTGGAATGAAAACTGACCTTTTCCAGTCCTGTGGCCACTGCTGAGTTTTCCAAATTTGCTGGCATATTGAGTGCAGCACTTTCACCGCATCATCTTTCAGATTTGAAATAGCTCAACTGGAATTCCATCACCTCCACTAGCTTTGTTCATAGTGATGCTTTCTAAGGCCCACTTGACTTCACATTCAGGATGTCTGGCTCTAGGTGAGTGATCACACCATCGTGATTATCTGGGTCATGAAGATCTTTTTAGTATGGCATTCTTTAGGGAGTTTCAAACAGTAAGCTATAAAAGACAGCGTACTATAGTATGATCTCCAGATCTTTTTTCGTATGCATATGGTTCTTTGTATATGTGGCTTTCCTCTCTCTCAGCTGTAAAATCAACCAGCAGGGCTATTGACCACCATCTCTGTAACCGTCTCTGTAACAACAGGGCTTCCCTGAAGGCCCCAGATGGTAAAGAATCCTCCTGGAATGTAGGAGACCCAGGTTCGGTTCCTGGATTGGGAAGATCGCCTGGAGAAGGGAATGAGTACCCACTCCAGTATTCTTACCTGGAGAGTCCCATGGACAGAGGAGCCTGGCGGGCTCCAGCCCATGGGGTCACAAAGAGTCAGACACGATCGAGCCACTAGCTCTTCACTTTGATTGTAGTAATAAAGCCTCATTACCTGTCTTTCTTCCCGCCCACCCGCCGTCTCACAAACCATCCTCTGTCCACCTGCATTATTTATGTCAGAAACATCAGCTGCACACCAAGTCCTGGTGACTGATCCTCCAGATCACATCTAGAATTTGTCTGACCATCACCACCTCCTTCCTTCGCCCACCATCTTTCTCATACCCTAACTGGCCCCCTTTCGGGCCTGCTCACTCCAGGGCCCAGAGTCATCTTTGACAATGCTGATCTGATCATCCTGAGGGAGCAGCTGCAGATGCGAACAGGCCCCTGCCCAGCTCAGTGCTGTCCTGGGTGTCTCGGTCCCACACCCCTGGACCCCAGGGGATGGCCTTGCATTTCTAACACCCACCATGCCTTCCCTCCACAGAACCTTGGCACGTGCTCTTCCCTGCAATCCTAGACTCCTCGTCTACCGATTCCTCCTAAAATCTCAGCTAAAACATCACTTCCTGACCCCCAGCCTTGGTCAGGCCCTGATTGCTCCTCTGGCACCCTGCTTTCTCCTTGCAAACCCTGAGCACCGTGGCTATTACTTAGGTATTAGTAATTAATTGCCTTAAATGACCCAATAGACTGTAAGCTCCCTGAGGGCAGGGACTGGGGCTGACTTGTTCATTGCTGCATCTGTGGCCCCTGGCCAGTGCCTAGTACGTACACAGTATTGATAAATGTGTACAGGGTTATCATGAACTTTAGAGAAAGAAAAGATGTCCTTTAAAATGATAGTGTTAGCTCTNCCAAACGCTTTTGCCCAAGGTAAGAACAGGAGCCCAGGTGATGGATGGGAACCACGTCCCTCAGGGCAGAGACAGGACCATCTTGCTGAGGCTGCGGACCAGCTCAGGATGCAAGATCAAAGCCTTGCTTGGGCCAGGGCTCCCAGTGTGCCCCTCGTTGCAGGCCACCGCCCTGCCACAGCCCCAACACAGCCCTCCAGGGGTCACTCACTCGGCCTGGTTCCAGGGGATCGGCTTCACTTTGGAGTTGGCCAGCAGGTGTGGGCTGTAGCGCACCTCCACGTACACCACGCCCTCCTTGGCCTTCATCTCCACAAACTCGTAGGCGATCCTTTTGACGGCCTCCCGGGAGCCCCTGGGGAGGGCAGAGAGGGATTCGAGAGTACCCTCCCTTGGGTGCTCCAGGAGTGACACAGCTGTCCCCGACCCATGGCAGACCAAACCCACGTGGGGCCCCCAGTCTCCCATCCCGCAGTCCCAAGCTCTGGGCCTCTGCCGGAGAAGATCCTGAAAGCCCAGCACACCCTGTCAGCTCCACTTCCCAGCTCAGTGCCGATCCCCACCCCTCCAGCCCGGTTCGACCGCCTCACCAGCCTCTCTGTCTCCACATTTGTCCCAGTAGAGAGGCTACTGCAGTCTTTTAGAAATGGAAATCAAGGAACACCACTCTGGGACTTCCCTAGTCCAGTGGTTAAGAATCTGCCTTGCAGTTCAGGGAACGCAGGTTCAATCCCTGGTCAGGGAACTAAGATCCCACAGGCTGCCAAGCAACTAAGCTCATGTGCTGCAACTAGAGAGACCCTGCATCGCAGCTAGAGAGTCCTGCACCAAACTAGAGAGTCCCTGCACTGCAGCTAGAGAGTCTCGCACCACAACGAAAGATCTCACATCACACCATGAAAGATCCTGAGTGCCATAACTAAGACCCGATAAGCCAAAAACAAGAGTGTTGCTCCTCCACTCTGAACCCTAATGGCATCCCACCCCATAGAGGAAATCTCAACTCTGAGACCCTGCCCACAAAGCCTACATAATCTGGTCCCTGCCAACCTCCTTGCTCCTTCCTGAGGCCTCCAGGGCCTACTTTCCACCTAGCAAACGGTCAAGCTAGTGTGCAGACCGGGGCCTTCATGTTTGCAGTTCGCTGGCCTGCAGGCTCTTCCTCGGATCACCCTGTCCTCCCTGCTCCCTCCATTCAGAGCCCGGCTCCAGCCTCACCTCCTCAGGGAGGCCTTCCCTGGCCACTTCATTTTAAAACAACCCTTCCCCCTTCTCCACCCCTTCCCCCGGGCTTCAGTTTTCTCCCTGCTGCTTATTGCCACCTGACATGACAGATCACGTGGTTTCTTGATTAGCCGATTTTCACCTCCCCAACCTAGAACATAGTCTCCATGAGACAAGGACCCTTCTGTCTTGGCATGGCTACGATCCCTCAGCCAAGGACAGAGTCTAGGACACTGCAGCCGCTGAAATATTTCTTGAGTGATAGATGTAGGCCAGCAGGGAGGAGAAATAGGAGAAGAGGACACACAAAGGCAGCAAAAGCAAAGCTAGAGGAGGGGGACTGCACCAAAGTGAAGAGCTTCACGCAGCAAAGGGAGCCAGCAGCAGGGCGACTAGCAACCCACCGGACGGGAGAAAGTGTGTGCAAGCCACACCCGCGGTAAGGGGCTGATGCCCCGAATGTGGAAGGAACTCCTACAGCTCAACAGCAAAGCAAACAACAAGACAAAAATTAATTTAAAAAAAAGGCAAAGGGGGACTTCCGTGTGGGTCCAGGGACTAAGATTCTGTGCTCCCAATGCAGGGGGCTCAGGTTCGATCCCTGGGCAGGGAACTGGATCCCACGGGCCACAGCTAAGAACCAGCACAGCCAAATAAACAGATAGTTTTAGAAAATAGACGACCTGAATAGGCGTTTCTCAAAAGACATACAAATGGCCAACAGGTACACGAGAAGGTGCCTGACGTCACTAATCACCAGGGAAATGCAAATCAAAACTGACTTAAGCCTTCACGAAACTGGGCCTCTTCTCTCTTGTGGCCGAGAGACAGGAGCTGGGGAGCAGCACAGGAGAGGTCCCTCGGCCTATATGTGAGCTCCGCCAGTCCACGTGTCCCGGTGCGGGGTGTCCAGGGGAGGCAGCGTGTGCACCACAGCATCTACTGATGTGCCAATCATGGGGGCCCTGCAGGCCCTCCAGGCTGAGCCCAGAAGCTTCCAGAAAGCAGCCAGCAGCCTTGGCACACATCTTCCTTCCTTCCCCAGGACTCCTCATTCCTGTCCTGCCACTTACCCAGCCAGAGGCTTCTATCCATCTCACACACCCTCCTCACTTGGTCCTCCAACAGCTTGTCCTCCAGACCAGTCCTTAGGTCCAGCACTCTGGACTATAGCACACCTTTCCCTCCCAAGGATCTGTGCATGCTTCCTCCTCCAGGCAGCCTTCCCTGCCTCCTTCAGCCCCCTCCACCTCTTCCCCCTCTGAGCTCCGGCAGCACTGACTGCCAACACCCAATTATCGCCTGCCTTGTGAAACTCTGGTTCGTGCCAGTAAGCTCAAGGTGACACCAGGACGAGAATTTGGGCTTCACCCCTTGCCAGCTGTGTGGTCCTGAGTAAGTTCCTTCAACTTTCCTGAGCCTTCATCTCCTGGAGGGGGTCCAGCTCTCAGGACTGTGAACAGCTACAAAGAGGACAGTTCTGTGAGCTGTACACATTACATTCTTCTGTATCTAAGAGTCTGCTCGTTTTTTTTTAATGGAAGGAATGAAAAATAAATGTAAAAATGGAAGGAATGAAAAGCAACATCAAACCACCAGTGCCTAGCTGTCAATAAAGGTAGCAACTGTGCTCATAGTAGCAGGGAGCTTCCTGAGGACAGCGCTGTGTCCATTCCAAACCCCAACCTGGGAGGGAGAGGGTCATAAGCCCCATAGGCTAGATGAGGGAGCTGAGGCACAGAGTGGGCAAATTCCCCCAGTGTCGCAGTTGTTTCATGAAAGATTCTGACACTAGGATCTGTGTTCTCAGTCCTCCCATTCTGTCACTTTTCTATGGAAGGAGAGGAGTGTCAGCCCATCACACCCACTTTCCAGAAGGGAAAGCCAAGGCCCAAGGGCATGGGAGATTTGCAGCAAGAGTGCCCCCGCTGGTGAGAGGTAGAGCAGAGTAGCCCAGTGCCTTCTGCTGCCCCGCAGGCTGCAGTGTGCAGGCTGGGGCTGGCAGCACGACAGGACGCTGCCCAGGGCCTGGGGGTGGGAAGACTCACGCGATGGCAGGCATGTAGTAGTCGAACTTGGCCAGGAAGGCTGGGAGGCTGAGTGGCTTGTCCATGCCGATGATGTTCTGTAGCCCCTCTGGTGTGTCAGCAGGGAGGGCGATGCCCCTCTTCCTGGGGACAAAACAATGAGGATGGTGGACGACCCTGGGCAGGACCCTACCAGTTCCTGACAGGGTGCAGGTATCCAGCTCCTCCCATTGGACAGATGGGAAAACTGAGGCCCAGGGCGTATAGAACCAGGACCCAAATCCTTCCAGGACCTCCTGTCACTGAAGCCATGGCCAGCCATCAAATCTCGAGGAGGACAACTGGCGTTAAAGCCCATTTAACACATGAACACACACACACACACACCGGTGTCTGGGGACATGGAAGATGCAAGGGTGAACTCGTGGTAGAGCCAGCTGATCCTGTGCCAGGTCAGG
The DNA here is from genome assembly GCA_006410875.1 of Neotragus pygmaeus. Lineage (NCBI taxonomy): Eukaryota > Metazoa > Chordata > Mammalia > Artiodactyla > Bovidae > Neotragus > Neotragus pygmaeus. The sequence goes on from SJYV01002549.1 coordinate 150,636, forward strand.
GGTCATCAGGGGCAAGAACGGCAGCACACAATGGCCGGGGCAGGGGCAGGCGCCGGACTTCCCCACCCCACCCTCCAAGTGGCCGGCACATCAGAGAGGCTGGCCCGGCTCACTGTGCTGGCAGAGTGCCAGGGCCTTCCCAGCTCTCTCCCCTCCCTGCCCACAGCCCCCCACATGTGGCCACTCGGTACAGGCTGGCTGAGAACAGCCTTTCTGCTCTGGGGCCTCCGTTTCTCCGCAGAGCTCCCTGACTCCTCCCAGCCAGGGCTGCCATTTCCTTCTCCAGGAGATCTTCCCGTCCCAGGGATTGAACCCGGGTCTCCCACATTGTAGGCAGATGCTTTTACCGTCTGAGCCAGATGACCTGGCTGTAGGATAAAAGCGACAGGCAAAGAACCCCAGACATTCAAGAGATGCTTCTCCCATGAGGGTCAGGAGATCAAAGGAACCCTAGGAAACAGACAGAGAAAGCTTAAAAACCTTAAAACGAACAGCCTCAAGGAGAGGAGACAATGCCCCATCCTTGAAATGAGAACACTTCTTTTTAAAAAGGAGACTTTCCAGGAGGAAGAAAGAGCTCTCGGAGATCTAGAAGAATAGGGCAGTGAACATCAGGATGTAATAAAAGGAATGGAAAATATAATTGAGAAAATCCTCCGGCAAGTAGAACAAAAGACAAGATAAAAAAAATAGGAGCAAATGATTAAGAAAATTTAAGTGATTCAACCAAGAGGTTTGACCTCCAGTGACGTGCAGAGCAAGAACAGAAGACAGAAGGGATGACATTGCCAAAGAAATGGAAAATGGACAGAAGTGTTGCAGTCCTTTCAATAGCTTGTTATTAAGATATTAAAATGTTTCTCTACATAAATGCCTGTTCCCTAAGTCCCCCTAAATGTGTCCTCTTCCGCTTCAAGGTGACCCCAGGCCTCAGGAGTGTCCTGTGGGTCTTACCAGGGGTCACCCTGGTGCTCAAGCTCTGAGTCAGGCCTCCATCCCTGCCAGGTGTCCCCAGGGAAGATGATGCCCATGGTATGGTCCTGGCACCAAGGTCAGGTGCTCAGTGCCCCCTGGGCCTTCCCTTGCTGGCCAGCCTACCTCAGTCACCCTCATGAGGCCATCCCCAGTCACCACGGCCTCTGCAAGGCCCGTACCAGTTGTTAGATGCTATATTTGGCATACCTTTCTGGGAGCTGGAGGGTGGAAGACAGAGAAGGTAAGGTTACACCTCCAGCTCCCATATTCCCAAACACAGTGGCCACATTTGCTGCAGCCCCCCTGGACCAATCCAGAGATCCAGAACTTTGGGGTTTTTTTTTTTTGCTACTCCATATAGCATGCAGAATCTTAGTTCCCTGACTAGGGATCAAACCTGTGCCCCCTGCATTGGAAGTGAGAGTCTGAACTGCTGGACCACCAGAGAAGTCTCAGATCCAGAGCTTTCAATCTTCTCCCTCTGCACATCACCATCTGAGGGCCCACAGTGTGCTGGGCCCTGGATAGGTAGCCAAGACCAAGGCAGACCCTCATGTCTGACCACCCACTTTGTGCCTCCCCCAAGCCCCACCCTCTCCCAGGTTCCACATTTCCTAATATGGCTCCTCCTTCCGGGTGCTAGTCAGGGGAAAGACCCCACCTGCCAGTGCAGGAGACATAAGAGACACAGATTTGATTCCTGGATTGGGAAGGTCCCCTGGAGGAGGGCATGGAAACCCACTGCAGTCTTCATGCCTGGAGAATCCCAGGGACAGAGGAGCCTGGTGGGCTGCAGTCCAAGGGGTCGCAAAAGAATCGGATGTGACTGAAGCGACTTTGCATGGACACCCTCCTCTATCTACCCAGTTGCCTGAACCTGAGTCAGGGGCCTCCCCCAGATGCCATCTCCCTTACTCATCAATAGCTGTACCCCAAGCCCCAGTTATTTCATTCTAAATATTTCTCCCATTAGTCTCTTCTCCACAGCCACCCAAAAGAGATCCTTTTACCCCACAGATAGAGTGACCTGGGAAGGCTTTTGGAGGAGGTGACAGTTAAGCAAAGAGTGAGATTGTCCTTTTCCCCTGAGGGAACAGGGAGAGCGATACAGGCAGGCAGGATCCTAGCCCCGCTAGAGCCCCAGGAAGGAGCAGTGAGAAAATCCCAGGGCAGCGCGGCTACCGTGGCTGCAGCTCAGAGCGGGGCCAGTGGTAGACAAGCCGAGGGGCAGGCAGGGCCAGACGGGGGCTTCGGAGGAGCAGGGACCTTATCCTGAAGGCCCCGGGAAGCCACGGAAGGATTCCAAGCAGTGGGGTGACATGCAAAGATCTCCTCCTGGCTGGGGTGTGGGGAACAGAGGAAAACCAGGGCAGAGGCCAGAGCTGCTGCAGCGGTCCCCTAGGAAACAGTCCAGCACCTCGCACGGGACTGGGCCTCTGGAAGCTGCTAGACTAAGCTGTGAAGCTCCTCCCCAGGACCCAAGGTTGAGACAGGAAGGAACCGTTCCTAGGTCCCCTGTCACCTGGTGGCTCAAACAGTAAAGAATCCACCTGCAATGCAGGAAACCCGGGTTCAATCTCTGGGTCAGGAAGATCCCCTGGAGGAGGGCATGGCAACGCACTCCAGTATTCTTGCCTGGAGAATCCCAAGGACAGTGGAGCCTGGAGGGCTGCATACAGTCAGTGGGGTCACAAAGAGTCAGACACGATGACCGAGTGGCTAACACTTTCACTTTTCACTTTCCCCTGCCGCCCACAGCCACTCAAGGCAGCCACACCTCTCTCCACCGAGGGCCAAGCTCAGTTCTCAGATGGCTCCCCAGCCAGCAGCGGCCATACTCTGGTTTTTGCTCAATTCTCTGCCTTCCTTGGTGTTGCGATACACTAAGAGCCAAAAAGATGTCCTCTTCTTGGGCTCCAGAATCACTCCAGACAGGGACTGCAGCCATGAAATAAGAAGACAACTGCTTCTTGGCAGGAAAGCTATGGCACATCTAGACAGTGCTGAAAAGCAGAGACATGACTCTGCCCACAAAGACCTATACAGTCGAGGCTATGGTCTTCCCAGCGGTCACATACAGTTGTACGAGCTGGACTGAAGGAAAGGCAGAATGCCAAGAATTGATGCCTTCGCACTGTGGTACTGGAGAAGACTCCTGAAAGTCCCTTGGACAGCAAGATCAAACCAGTCAATCTTAAGGGAAACCCTGAATATTCACTGGAAGGACTGATGCCGAAACAGAAGCTCCAGTATTTTGGTCATCTGGTGCAAACAGATGACCCATTGGAAAAGCCCCTGATGCTGAAAAAGATTGACGGCAGAAGGAGAAGAGGACATCAGAGGATGAGATGGCTGAACAGCCTCCCCGATGCAATAAACATGAAGTTGGGCAAACTCCAGCAGATGATGAGGGACAGGGAGGCCTGGAGGGCTGCAGTCCATGGGGTCGCAAAGAGCTGGACACAACTGAGCGATGGAACAACAGCAACAACAGGAGCCCAGTAAAGAGGATGAACACAGGCTTTGGTGTTCAAAGTCCATCCTCCTCCAGCAGGAACCAAGTCACCCTGGGCAGGAGCTATCCCCCTGAGGACCTCCACATCCTTATCAGTAAAACACAGATCGTACTTTCTTTTCAAGGTACAGGGAAGAAAAAATGAGACTATTTGTGTGTCCAGGGAAAGATGGCAGACTCTCAAGTCTAGTGACCTGGGTTTAAATCCCAGCCCTTATTTAAAGGCTGTGTGATCTTGGGTAGGTTACCCAAATTCTTTGCTTGTTAGGTCTGGCATGTTTGAGAACACTTGGCATGAACTAACCAAGAAGTAGTAGAAGAGGTCAAAGAGATTTAACACAGGCTTTGCAGAACTTCAAGGGCCATGTGTGGATACTGGCTTTGACCCCAAGCAAGTTGGGAGGGTTTGAGCAAGGAAGCGATCCACTTGCACAATGTTCTAAGATGATTGCTCTGACTCCAGTATTGTTGGGGACAGTAGGTAGGGGAGGTCAGGGTGGCCACTTGGAGACCAGTCAGGAAGTCACTGCAATAGTTCAGTGGCTCAGACCAGGATGGTGATGGGGGGAGACAGTGGTCAGATTCAGAACGGGCTTGTGGCAAAGCTGGGAAGGAGATTGAGAAAGAAATTAAAACCCTCAGAGACAAGATAGAATAAGAAGAAATGGGTGAGGGAATTCCCTAATGGTCCAGGAGTTGGGACTCTCTAGTCTCACTGCTGAGGGCCTGGGTCTGACCCTGGGTCAGGGAACTAAGATCCCGCAAGCCATGTGGCATGGGAGCCAAAAAAAAATCAAACAGGTGAGAACACAGTCACCGGAGAGTCAAGTCACAGGGCAGGTAAAAGGCCACTGGATTTGGCTGGGGTGGAGGAGATGTCAGGCCAGATACACCCATGCTTCCCCCTCTCAGCCCCAACCCACCCCACATGGGAGGCCTCCAGCATGTTCTGTCCACATCCCAGTCTGACTGACTCCCAGGTCCCCTGCCTGCTGGCCTCAAGATCAAACTCCAGCTGGATCAAACCCACACCCCTTCCCTAGGGCCCAAAGAAGTGCCTAGATGGTTCCCAGGATGCCAAGTTGAAGTGGGAAACAGAAAGCCCGACCAGCCGCCCTACAAGAGCTGCTCCCTTTCCTCCTCCCTCTACCCTGCCCTGGACACTCTCAGATTCTTGCCCCACTAATGAGCGCGATATGACCCCTTAATGGGTTGCCCGTGATTAGATCCCATCTGGGTACCTGGTTAACCCACCCTAATCGCCTCATTAGGGACCCTGTGTCAACAGCTGGTACTTGACATTGGGCAAAGGACAGGCAGAGATAAGCCCAGTGGCTTCACCCCACTTAGTCAGAGGCATAGGTTACAATTAATAATAGTAATATCATCACAAAGTGACATTTATGGAGCACTTCGCATGCTTGCCCTCAGCTAAGTATTTTTTGTGCAATACTTCATCCAAACCTCCAGCTCACTGGAGCAATGGTCAGGGGAATGGACTCAGGATCACACCTGTTTACATCACAACTCATTTTCCCTGCCCTGACAGGTTTCCTTGCTGGTAAGTTGGGGACAATAATATACCCACCTCACAAGTTGTCACAAGATTTCAGTAAGTCAATCCAAACAACATGGAACTCTCCAGAGGCCTCCTGGGGAAGAAGGCCTCTTATCTGTGGACTTACCTGCCATAATATAAGATGGTTTCGGGCTTGATGGCTCCATCCAGGTGGACATGCAGTTCTACCTGCAAGGGCACAGAAGGAAAAGAGAAAAAATAAACACCCATAAACTGGAGAAGCCTGTGGACAGAGGAGCCTGGTGGGCTACAGTCCATGTGGTTGCCAAGAGTTGGACGTGACTGAAGCGACTTGGAACGCGATGTTGTGTTTGTTTCAGGTGCACAGCAAAGGGACTCAGCCATACATGTACATGTATCCATTCTCCCCTTGCGTTCCAAGTTGCTTCCCCACAGGGAAGACCAGGCAAGAATCCACTGGGGTGGGTTGCCCTGCCCTCCTCCAGGGGATCTTCCTGACTCAGGGGTTGAACCAGAGTCGCTAACATATCCTGCACTGGCAGATGGGTTCTTTACCACTAGCACCACCTGGGAAGCCCTAATTGGCTATACTCCAATACAAAATAAAGCTTTTGTTTTTTCTTAAAAGATCTTCGCACACCTCCAGAAAGGGCAATAGCCACTTGGCTCTCTTGGTGATTCTCTCCCGTACGCTCATTCCCACCAACTACACTCAGGACACAAAGCGAGAAGCTTACGGACAGGGGCCTGGGGGCCAGGTCAGCAGACTGGACTCCAGCTCTGCCTCTTCTCTGGCTGTGCGACCTTAGACAAGACACTTGAGCTCTCCACCTGTTCCCTCAACAGCCAAAAAGATTGCCTCCCTGTCCAAGAACAATTTAAGGATTTTAAAAGGTGGCAAGTTCAGCTCACGGGCAAGAGCCCCTGCCTCTCAGCCAAGGTCCTTTGCACAGGCTGTTAAGAAAAGCAGGGCAGGTGCTGGGAGACGGTGCAGAGAGCAACTGCCATCTCTCTGCTCCAGGTCATGGAAGAGCTTTTCCCCAGCCAGGGAGAGACTCAGACCATTTTTAATAAACATCTCCACCAGGGTGGGGCCTTCTTTGGAACTGGGGAGTCAGGACAAGAAGTGGCCACCCTGGCAGGGGAGGGAGTAGCCAGGGACCCACTGGCCCCAGGGCATCCCGGGAGCATCCACATGAGCTGCCTCCTGTGCGGGAAACCCAGCCTGGGGCCCCCGGGGGGCAGCAGGGCCAGGGGCACCAAGCCCCCATCAGCAGGATATCAGAATAATCAGATCTCTCCGGAAGTCATTCAGCCAGCAAAGGACGAACTCTGTCACAGATTCTGCATCCAGTGAGTTGTTGGATTCCCTGACAAGATGAATTGAATGTCCACTTAGCCAGAAGTTGATTGGATTCTCAGAAAGTACTCTGCCCTGGGAACACTGAAGGGCCAGGAACTGCCAACCAGCAGTTCGACCTTGGACAGGTGACCTCACCTCCCTGAGCCTCCAGTTTCTTTCATTTAAGTCTTTATTGAATTTGTCACAATATTGCCTCTCTTTTATGTTTTGGGTTTTTTTTGTCCACAAGGCAAGTAGGATCTTAGCTCCCTGATCAGGAATCCAACCCACACTCCCTGCACTGGAGGAGTCCTGGTCCCATGAGGCTTACAGTCCAGCAAGAGAGAGAGAAGTTAAGTAAATGTCACAGTGGTGAATGCACAGTCACAAGCCAAGTCAGCTCCTGGGAGGCATGAACGCAGACCTACCAGAGAGGTAACAGACAAAAGAATTCACTCAGCTAGAGGGCCAATGATGGTTTCCCAGAGAAAGCAGAGGTTGAGCTAAGAGCTAAGGATTTCCTAAAGGAAATCAACCCTAAATATTCATTGGAAGGACTGATGCTGAAGCTCCAATACTCTGACCACCTGATGCAAAGAGCTGATTCACTGAAAAAGACCCTGATGCTGGGAAAGACTGAGGGCAGGAGAAGATGGGGGCAAGAGAGAATGAGATGGTTGGATGGCATCACTGACTCAATGGACATGAGTTTGAGCAAACTCTGGGAGATGGCAAAGGACAAGGAAGCATTGTGTACTGCAGTTCATGGGATATCAAAGAGTTGGACACGACTTAGTGACTGAACAACAACAGGCAAAAGCAGGGGTGAGCGGGAAGGCTGGAAGAGCATCTAGACAGAGGGAACAGCAGGTACGAAGGCCATGTGGTGGGAGAGGAGCATGGTGTGAGAAGGACTGAACACAGGTCCAGAGAGGGGAGCACTGGTGGGACTGGAGAGGCCGTAGGGGCACCGGGAGGACTGGGTTCTGACCTGAGAGCAACAGAGACTTGGGTTTGATGCCGAAGAGGACAATGCATAGCTAGAGACCACTGTAGTCAAGTTTATGAATGATGATGGTGTTGCAGACTGGGATGGTGAGGCCGACATGCCAGGTGGACAGAAAGGGCTGTCAAGGAGGATGTTTCAGGTCAGGCCTGGGTGAGAAGCGATTCTGACACTGAGACAGAGAGTCCAGGAAGAGGATCAAGCTCTGAGCAGGGAGGAGGCGTAGAGGCGTGCGGAGGGAAGCACAGTCAGTGTGATCTTGGGTATGTGAAGCTGGGACACTGCTGAGACCTTCACATGCACGGGGACTGAGCCAGTGGCTGTGCAGGTCTGGAGCTTCCGGAGAGATCCAGGCTGGAGATGTGAGTAGGAATACGGAGGCTGTGGTCTTGAATGAGCTTCCCCAGGGAAGGAACATAGAGGAACGAGCAGGAAAGGAAGCCTGGGCGAGCACCAGTGCCCAGTGGCTTACAGAAGTGTGTGAGCCTGGAGAAGAGCTGCCAGAGAGATGGAAGAAGGGGAGCCAGGAGCGTGCGGGCTGCAGAAGGCGAGACGATTTCAACAGGGAGGAGTCCCCTCCCACCCCCCTGCGGCTGGTGCAGGGGGCTGCATGGTGAGCCCCCCAAAAGACAGCTATATCCTAATCCCCAGAACACAGACTTCCGTACAGGACAAATGATGGGATGAAAAATGTTGAGGAGTTTTTTTCTGGAATATCTGGGTGGGCCCTATACCCAATCCCCTTTTCCCTCATGAGGGAGGCAGAGAGTTTTGAGAGACACACACGCAAGGAAGCAGCATTAGCATTAGCATCATGTGACCACAGCAACATATGAAAGTGAGGTGACCGCAAGCCAAGGGACCCCTGGAACCCCCAGAAGCTGAAGAGCTGACAAATGGTTATGAGAAGGTAGGAGAGGGTCCCTCTGAGAAGGAGGGAACAGAGGAAGAGTCAGCAGGCGAAAGGGACAAGGAAGGAGAGCTATCAGCTCCAGGCAGAGGGACGTGCGGCATTATGTGTTTGAAGCAGGCGGTGCGAGATGAGGCCAGAGAGAGAGTTAGGCGGATGGAGGGCAGGGAGATCTCACAGGTCACAGGAAAGGGTGATCTGCTGAAGGGTTTCCCACAGCGGGAGTCACCTTGTAAAAGCTTCCTCTGGCTGCTGTGTGGAAAGCAGACTGAAGGAAGTCAGACCAGAAGACAGAGACCTAGGGTGTGGTCCAGATGGGAGATGAGCCCCACAGGGAAGACCTGCTGCAGCGTCAGACACAGTACATGTTCCGGGAGCAGGAACTGACTGGTTCCCCAGAAAGGAGGCCTCAGGGAGCCCGCAGGATATGGGTGGCAAGGGCGCCCGGAGGAAGGGAAAGCAGAGCCTGCCTCTTGCGCCCAACCTCCCCTACCATTGCCCCCCCCCCGCAAGATTAAATAAGATAGGTCTGCTGCTTATTAAATGTGACTTCAGCAAGTTCTTTTACTGTTGTCAGTTCCTCTGGGCCTTCATTTCCTCATCTCTAAATTAGAGGTAATAGTGCCTACCTGTGTTACCATAAGGAATCCTAGCGCTGAGTATCGCGCTAAGCACTTAAGTTTTAACTATCACTTAAGCTTTTAGTCAGCTGCAGGGTTGCCAAAATCGGAAAGTCTGATGGTCGCGGCTGGATGGATGTTGGGATTCCGCAGCCGGCTGGCCTGAACCCAGGTGCATCTGAGGTGGGTAGGGAGGGCGCTGGGGAGGTCCCCGTCCTCTCCCCAGAAGTGGAGTCGGTGCGTGCGTGTCCTTTGTGTTCCTTCACAGGATTGAGAAGGTGAGGGCAGCGCATGCACCTGGCTTCCCAGGCTTTGTGCAGCTCTTACAGCTCAAATACTTGCTAGAGTTGTGTGAGGCCTAGCCGGCAGCCAGCCACAGGGTAAAAGCACGGATCAGCCCGCCGTTCTCAGAGGGCTCATGTGTGAGGAGTGAGCGAGCCCCACAGAAGTGTTGGGATGTGACGGCGTTTCTGCAGTTGATCTTGTCTGCCTGAACTTATATTAGTTGTTTTCCAATACTAACTAAAAAAAAAAATTAGACATCTCATTGCATATTTGTTATGTTTATTTGTTTAATAGACTGTGTGGAGGAAACACAAAGCCAGAAAATATTTACGAGAAGTGAAAGCTGCCTGCAGGATTCAAGCCTGGTACAGGTGCTGGAAAGCACGTAAGGAATATCTGGCTGTGTTAAGAGCTGTTAGAATTATTCAGCATTGCTTCTGCACCCAACAGCAGAGAAGACGGTACTGTGTCAGCTGTGTAGAGGACTGTGTTTGTGTATCAAATAATACCACTTGTTGGTTTTTCTTTTAAATAGTTGCTATGCTTAATTTATATGGTTTGTTGATGGTTTTTTCTCCATTATTGTAACAAAATTATCTCTGAACTTGTCTTATTTTTTTGAGAAAGAGTCCTGATGGTATAATCCAGTTGTTGTCCAATTGCTCAGTCATGTCTGATTCTTTGCGACCCCATGGACTGTAGCACGCCAGCCTTCCCTGTCCTTCACTATCTCCCAGAGTTTGCTTAAACTCATGTCCATTGAGTGAGTGATGCCATCANGGAGGAACAGAGGCCAGGAACTGCCTGCACCGGCGGTCCACGCTCAGACAGGCCTCCCACTACACTTTCTGGGAAACAGATGACCCATGGAGAAAGCTGTCAGCCTACCCCAGATGACAAGTAGGCACAAGCTCAGAGAGGGCGGTGGGTGGGTGGGAGGGGGGGTACCCTGCTCTGTCAGCCCCCTTCAGGGGAAAGAAATAGCAGTGACTTCCAATTTACCATCTCCTATGTTCTGGACCATCTATATGCATCATTTTATATCATCCTTGCTGGGAAAGATTGAAGGCGGGAGGAGAAGGGGATGACAGAGGATGAGATGGTTAGATAGCATCACCAACTCGATGCACATGAGTTTGAGTAAGCTCCAGGAGCTGGCGATGGGACAGGGAAGCCTGGTGTGCTGCAGACCACGGGATCTCAAAGAGTCAGACACAGCCAAGCGACTGAACTGAACTGAATATCATCCTTACCACCAGGGAAGTAGGGACTTCACTCCCACTTTACGCATGAGGAAACAGGCTCACAAAAGTATCCAAGGATGCAGAGGCAGTGATAGAGTTAGGATTTGTACTACCCAGGTTTGAACTGAGCTCCTGCTCTACTGTCTCTGCAGGCCTAACCTCAGATGTAAGGAGCTGCTTACTGTTATCAGACCCTTTATTTCCTTTCATCTTTGCCCCTAGGCAAGCTCCTCAGGGGAAACCCTAGCTCCATGTTGCAGATGGGGAAATGGACTTGCCAAGCTGAGCTCAGAGAAATTCAAGAACCTGCTGGGTTACCCAGACCAACAGGGGCAGAGCTGGGGCAGAACCCGAGCCCCTCCACCTCTAACCCAAGTCCTGCCCACCAGCCATACTACCGCCCTAGAACTTTCAGCACATCTACACTAGGCCTCCTGAGTGCTGGGGGCGAGGGGGGGGACCTCAACCCCTACCCCCTGCAGTCACTTTCCACGAGGCTGACTCACAGCGAGCATCTGACAGAACTGCAGGAAATCCTCCAGGTCTGAACAGGAAACATCCCCAGTTACCAAAAAAATATTTACTAAGTCCCCGCACCCCCAGGTGCCAGGCACTGTGGGGAACACAGAGAATCTGTGCTCTCAGGAGATACCAGACAGGCAGGTGAGGCCCAGGAAGGAATATGTGCTCCCCAAGGTCCCTGGTGACCCAGTGGTAGAGGACTCACCTGCCAGTGGAGGAGACCTGGGTTTGATGCCTGGGTTGTGAAGGTCCCCTGGAAGGGAATGCCTACCCACTCCAGTATTTTTGCCCAGAGAATCCCACGGACCAAGGAGCCTGAGGGGCTATAGTCCATGGGATCGCAAGGAGTCAGACATGACTTAGCGACTAAACAACAACAACACAGGTCACACAAGGGGTCAGTGGCAGGGCCAGGACGAGGACCCAGGACTTGAACTCTAGGACTCTAAGACACTCCCAGATCTGACTCCTACTCACGACTGGCCGGGCTGTCTACCCTCAGGGCACAGCTGAACCAGACTACTTCTCCCCAGCAGCCCCCACCCCAACTCAACAAACAAACCCATTTTGTTTTCATCTCCCTGACTTTTTTTATCTATTTAATGTTGTAGACCACACTGTGCAGCATGTGGGATCTTAGTTCCTCAACCAGGGATCGAACCCCTGCCCCCTGCGTTGGGAAGTCAGAGTCTTAACCACTGGGACCACCAGGGAAGTCCTCATCCCACTGACTTTTTCAATTCACTTACTTATCATGCCTGTGTCCCTGACTGTCAGCTCCCTTAAAGTGGGGACTCTGTGCCATCCTGCTGTGCCCCCAGGGCCTAAGACAGAGCCCCGCACAGCAGGAGGTACCCAGTAGGTGCTAAACAACTGATTGTTTTCTCCTCTCCCTGTCCTGGGTCAGCAGTGCTGTGTCCTCTCTCTGCAGCAAGGAAGGGCTGACCTACCCACCTTGGGCCTGGCAGAGAACCCAGATGGGGCAGAGTAGACAGGGTGGCTTGACCAGCCCCCAGGACCCGGGCACTGCAGTCAGAACCAGGAGGAGCCACAGGTACCTGTGATCCTTCTTAGCCCCACTCTCGGCACCGAGTCACGCAACACCAGGGGTCAGTGCCTTCATGCCACCACAGCCTCTCAGCCAACTTTTGGGGTGATGTCAGGAGACAGAGCAGCCTCAGGGCTGCCATTGTTTCAACCACACCTCCTCCAAGAAGTCCTCTGGGCTCAGCCCCATCTGCACCTGTAGCTCCGAGGTACAGAGCAAAAAGAGCCATCCCTCAGTGCCTTTGGCTGACTCAGGGCTCAGCTGAGCTCCCTGGGCCACTGTGAGCTTCCCCATGGGGTTTCACAGATGACAAGGTGTCTCCTCAGCCAGGGGTCAAGTCAACCTATAGGGCAACAGCCTAGGAACTCAGCAAGGTTACCCCCATTTTATAGATAAGACTGAGGCTCAGTGAGATTTAACAACTTGCCCTAGGGCACAGTCTAATGAGTGCCACGCCCGGAACCTGTTTGATTCTAAAGAGGGAGGTCTAACCACCACATCACACTCTGTTCATCCTGCATATCCGTGCTGAGTCAGTGCTGGTCAAATCTAAACAAGATGATTAATAACCATGATGGGGGTGATCAATAGCAGCTAGCATCAGCCTGCCCGCTCACCCAGGCCTGCACTTGGTGTGTTATGTAGGATGGATACAAATATGATTTCCGTTTTAAAGATGGGGAAACTGAGGCACAGAGAAGCAACTCCCTTGAGAACCCCGGAGACTGTCTCTCCCCGACCTTGCTCCTCTGGGGCCTCAGAACCTAAGGAATGAGGGTGAGATGGCCCCCAACCCTCTATAAATATATAAATATAGGTTTGAGCCTCACCGTGGCTGCCCTGGCCTATTCTTCTCCCCTGTCCAAATCCAGGCCACAGTCCTACCCTTCTCCAGCCCAGGGGCATCCCCCAGGTCAACAGGGCAGGCGGACAAGCTTCTTCCAGCTCCCAGGGGCCCTTCCCACGCAGGCCACGCTCTCCCTGAGGTCAGACATAGAATCGTAGAATCAGGAGGCTGTCTGCCCTGCCTGCCCTGCCGAGCCTCGCTGTGTGACCCTGGACACTGCACCTCCCCTCTCTGGCCCTTGCTTCTTCCTCTGTGAAACACAAGGCTTGAAAGAAACCCAATCTCTCTCTTCCCCTCCCTCCCAACTGCCACGTGCATTGTAAAGGGTAAGGCCGGAGGGCTCTTCCCGGCCAGGCCGCATTTTTCTTTTAACAGGTGGCTCTAGTAATAGCAAAGCCCCAAAAGCCCACAGCAGTGCTAACGCAGTGGGCTTTGTGGCCGGAAGACAAGAGGCGAAAGTGAGATTTGCAGGTGCAGGTGGAGAGGCCACCGCAGCCCCCACCACGCTCCCCAGGGAGGAAATGCACTCCCGAGGACCTGCCCGCCAGCCGGGTGCTTCACAGGCCCCAGTCAGCATCCATTTCCCCCCCCGAGAACTGTGTGTGACCCTGGCTTTATCAGCCCACTTTACAGAGAAGGAAGTTGGGGCTCAGGGAACTGTTCACCCGAGCCCTTGCAGCTGCTAAGCGGTGAGGCAAGGATCCCTGCTCAGTCTGTCTGAAGCCCACGGCCACCTTGATTCTAACTCCCCCCCTGCCCCCACAAAGTGGGGTGTAAATATGCAAAGCAGTTAACAGCATCTACTTCGGTCTTGGGTAGATCTGGGTTCATATCTAGCTCTGCTGTTTTCTGGCCATGTGACTTTGACAAGTTCCTTCTCTGAGCCTCAGTCTCCTTATATGTATATGAAGATAATAACAGGGCTGTGTTTGTTTGTTTTTTTGCAGCATATGTGTCTGCACTTCCCTGACCAGGGACCCAAGCTGCGCCCCCTACACTGGAAAGTGGACTCTTAACCACCAGATCACCGGGGAAGTCCNAAAAAAAAAACCCACAAAACTCATTATTTTACAGATGGGGAAACAGGCTCAGAGAAATTTCTGACTGTATCTTCAGCCCTACCAGTCAAGTGATAGTAAGATCTGTAAGTAAGGTATGATCAAATGCTCCTTCCTACCTTGTCAATCACCAAACCCACCACTATACTTTGACTTTTAGCTCTCCTTCCTTCCACAGGCACAGATTGAGAAGGAAAAAAGGGTTGTTCTTAAATGAGCATTGCATGGGCTCTGATGACATTGAAGTGGACTCAGATTTTTAGTGATGTAATCTACTGTAGCATAAGAAATAATGGCATCTAAAATCAGGCCCTGATAAGGCTGAAAAGGACAAATGCTTCTTCTTCTTCTTTTTTTTTTTTTTACTGTAATTGAGTTTCTCTGTGCAGATAAAAATCCTTGAAGGATCTGAAAGTGTGTGAAGTGTACATGTGCACACATGACCGAGGGAGGTGCAAGTGAGAACGGGTGTGCTGCATCTGAGTGAGCTGGCGTGAGTACTATATCCTCTGTTAGCTTGGACTGGAAGCCTCAGAAAGCAAGGTAAGGTTTGCGTGCAGGTAGCTTAATTTGGCAGGTGATTCCAGGGAGTAGGAGTGGGGAACTCAGAGAAGCGAAACAGAGAAGGTGGGAAAGCCAGTCCAAGGGTGTGTCATCAAGCTGGTCACTACTGTGGGCAGTGGCCTCAAGGGCCCCTCGGTGGATGTGCCTGGGGCTGGTCCCTGTGGGCGGTTAGGAGAGAGGATCACTGGTGACAGTGGCAATAGCCTTCACTCATCTCAGCTGGTTCATGCTACCAAGGGCCTGACTGCTTCTTCACAGGCAGGTTCACAGGCAGGGACAGGGCATCTGGGGGCAGGAGAGGGAGCCGCATAGCTCTGGAGGAAGGTGTTTACAGCTGGTGGCTGCAGTAATGGGGGCAGAAAAGGCAGGCAAAGCGTATGTGAGACAGGGCTCAAGATGTGTGCGCTACTTCCTCCTACCAGAAGGACTTTTGTGTTGGTGTTGAAACCTCATTTCTGCCTTGTTATTAAAAGCATCTTCCAAGTATTGGAGTCTGCAGGTAGAGACCTGATGGGTTTTCTGCAAGCTCAGTAAACTATTTAGAACCTTTCTGTGCTAATTGACATAGCAAGGGAATGACATTGGGCAAGGATCTGGGATACGTCATGTCCTGTGCTGAAAGAAAGGATGAGGAGATGAATACAACATGAGCTCCTGTCCTTAAGGAGGAGCCACAGCTGAGGGGGTGGTGCTGGCTCCTGACAATTGATGGGAGTGAAAATCTCAGCTCCTAACCGTTAGCTGGTTAGGAAGCTGGATTTGGGAAGCCCACACCACTTTTCTGAGCCTCAGTTTCCACACTGATGGAAATAATAATAATGTCTTCAGAGGTAGGATATCAAAATGAAATAATGCAATGAAGGTAAACTGCTTAGTTGTGTCCCTGGCTCGTTACACAGTGGTGTTGATAAGAAGCTTGCTTGCAAGTGGGATGATGCTGGTACAGGGTAATTCTTGTTCATGTGCTGAGTGTTGTCTACATTTGAGGGAAGCAGAATGAGGAGCTAATGAAGGCTGAGTGAAGTGAAGTGAAAGTTGCTAAGTCATGTCGAACTCTTTGCAACCCTATGGACTGTAGCCCACCAGGCTCCTCTGTCCATGGAAGTCTCTGGGCAAGAATACTGGAGTGGGTAGCCAT
>SJYV01002549.1:166450-176717 GCA_006410875.1 Neotragus pygmaeus
AAAAAAAAAAAAAAAAGGAAGAAGAAGCATTTGTCCTTTTCAGCCTTATCAGGGCCTGATTTTAGATGCCATTATTTCTTATGCTACAGTAGATTACATCACTAAAAATCTGAGTCCACTTCAATGTCATCAGAGCCCATGCAATGCTCATTTAAGAACAACCCTTTTTTCCTTCTCAATCTGTGCCTGTGGAAGGAAGGAGAGCTAAAAGTCAAAGTATAGTGGTGGGTTTGGTGATTGACAAGGTAGGAAGGAGCATTTGATCATACCTTACTTACAGATCTTACTATCACTTGACTGGTAGGGCTGAAGATACAGTCAGAAATTTCTCTGAGCCTGTTTCCCCATCTGTAAAATAATGAGTTTTGTGGGTTTTTTTTTTAACCAAAAGCCTAGAATTCAGATTCTTTTGACTAATTCACAATCACCTCCCCAGTTACTCAGAACATCAATACCTTGTGTGTCTGTGGGGAGAGAGATGAGGGATTTACAATAAATGGATCAGGCTCTGAGCTCACCATGACTCCAACGCAGCCCTTAGTTAGTTTCACATTCACAGTGGCCTGCACTCTTAGCTGCATTTTCTGCTGCAGGGTTTCAAGGGTTCACATAATACTCTTAAAGTCGATCAGATGACAGATGGCAGCCCCAGCCTTGAACTGGCATCTCTGAGCCTAAACCCTTCGCCCCTGAGCCTCAGCCCTGCTCCACTCCACTGCTAAGGGTGGTGGGAAACACCATGGTGCACAGTTAGTATCCAAAGATCCCCGCAATTTTCATCTCCTCCTAAAGTGGAAGCCCCTCAAAGGCCAGTATCCCAAGGATAAAATTCCCACCTCAGTCCATGTACTAGTTTCCTGTGACACTGTAACAAAATGCCACCAATGTGGTGGCTTAAAGCCACATATATGTATTTGCTTATAGCTCCAGAGGTGAGCAATCCAAAACGATTCCACTAGCCAAACTCCAGGTGTTGGCAGGGCCGTGAAACTCTAGAGAGGCTCTGTGCTTGTCTTTTCCAGCCTCTCCAGCTGCATTCCTTGGCTCGTGGCCTCTCCTCCATCTTCAAGGCCAGTACCTTCTCTCTGACTCTCTGACCTGCCTCTTCTACTTCTGTCACATGGCCTTCTCCTCTTTGTCTATAGCCAAGTCTCCCCCTGCCTTCACCTTCTAAGGAAACTTGTGACTACATATAGGGGCCACATGACTAACCCAGGATCATCTCCCCATCTTCAGATCCTAAACGGAATCATAACTGCAGAACCTTTTTGCCATTTAAGGTGACATTCACAGATTTCAGGGATTAGGGCTGGATATCTTCTTTTTAATTACTAATATTTTTGGCTGTGCATCATGGCATGCAGGATCATAGTCCCCTGACCAAGGACTGAACCCATGTCCCCTGCAGCGGAAGCACAGATTCTTAACCACTGGACTGCCAGGGAAGTCCTCAGGGCTGGATCTCTCTGAGGACTTTCTTAAGTCATCAAAGCCAACCAAGTTTGGAGTCAACCTATAAAAGTAACTCAGAAAACTACTAAATAGGCAAGGCTACAGCCTCATCAGTCATATGCATACACTTTTGAGCTATGTAAGGAGACCATGGGCTCCCCTGGTGGCTCAGTGGTAAAGAATCTGCCTACCAACATAGGAGACACAGTTTCCATCCTTGGGTCAGGAAGATCCTTTGGCGAAGGAAATGGCAACCCACTCCAGTTTTCTTGCCTGGGAAATCCCATGGACAGAGGAGCTTGTCAGGCTACAATACAGGGGGTTGCAAAGAGTCAGACATGACTGTCTGAGCATGCACAAAAGGAGGCCAACCTACAGTGCACCCTGAAACCAGCAAGTGCAAGGACATCTCTGATAACCGGCCTGCCTTGCCCCACCTGCCCATTCTCCCCAGTTGCTCAGGTCTCTCCTCCATAACAATGGACTTTCAGGGGAAAGTGGTATCAGGAATTTACTCTGCCAAGGGCATGCAGCCTGAGCTTAGTTTTTAATAGTAGGATAAAAGGCTTTATCTCTGCAGAAGGAATTTCCAGAATCAGAAATCAGCTGGGGGCTTCCTTCTGTTCATGCAGCCAGCTAGTGAGACCCTTTTAGCTCTTTTTTCCCCCCAACAAGGAAATACTCAGTTTTCATCCAGAAACGTCTTTCCCCCAGAAAATGCATTTCCATTGCAGGACCTTCAGCCAGTTGAAGATTCTACTGAAGATCTGTCTTCCCTCCTCCAACGCGCATTACTAGCAGAATCTGCTCTGCCTGTTTAACAAACCACTGTGTCTGGAACTCCAGCTGCAAGAGTGGCAGCCTCAGGGAATCAGGGTGCCAAGAACAGGTGAAAAGCAAGATCCTGAGAACACCGGTCCAAATCCAAAGGCAGGATTCTCCTGCCTTCCAGGGTCCCCTTCTGCCTCTTGTTGGCCTCATCCCTGGCCATGAAGCAGAAGGCGACCAAAGCTGTCCCCAGCCCCCTAACTTCCAGGCACTCAGCCTCCTCCCAAATGACTCACAACCATCTGTTGCCAGGGGTGATAGATCATAGAGAATTTGTTTAATTAATTAATTATTTGGCTGCAATGGGTCTTAGTTGTGGCATGTGGGATCTTAGTTCCCCAACCAGGGATTGAACCCACCTTCCCTGCATTGCAAGGCGGTTTCTTAACCACTGGACCACTAGGGAAGTCCTGTCACAGAAAGTGTTAACAGACTGAAAAACATTTCAGACTCAAAGGAAATGAGAATTAATGGTGTTATGGGGCACCATAACAGGCCAGAGAGGGAGATATTTGGGAACAGGGAAGTCCCCCTGGTGACTACGAAATCACACCAAGTGGGCAACGATACACTTTCTTTGCACAAATTTTACTGGGCAAATATATTCTCCTCTGGGATTTGTATGGTTCTTATTGAAGGACAATTTGAGGGTTTCACTTCAATCGAGGTCCTCAAGATGCACCACTGTGGCCTCTACCAGGCCAGTCTTCCCACTGCGATGCTCTCCAAGCTCCAGGGGCCCTTCAGGAGTCAGGTCTGATGAAGTGTAGCCACACACGGCCCCAGCACATGAGTCCCTGTGAAAGTGACTTGAGTTATCCAGTCCCACATTCAACCCCATAGAGCTTGGCCAGCACCAACTTAGAAACGTGAGCAGGTAATTTAATCTTCCTAAGCCTTACTTGTTCTTCTGTGGAAATGGGAAATAATGCCTCCTAGATAGTTGGGGGAACTCCATGAAGTAGGTTGGTAAAAGGCATAGCACAGGGACTACTATATATCAGGAACTCAATAAATGCACCTGTTCTTAATGTTATTTATAATAACATTATGAATTTAGTATGAATACAAAGTCACGCTGCCAGTTTATAGAGTACAATCTAAGACCATAATCTACAGCCACCTGAGAATAATAGTGATGACCCACAGAACTCTCCTTTTATGTTTTGCTATGGAACATCTCCCAGACCCCTGACTATGGAAGTAATGTCTTGCTTCACTCTTCCACATCCACAAATATCAACCCAGTGCTCGCTGTGTGCAGGAAAGAACTTCCAAGTACAGGTCTCAAGCGAACTGCCAGCCCGATGCAGAGTCAAGAAGCAAAAGGTACAGAAATGGGCGGGTCCCTGTCCTAGTGGCCAGCGATCATCCAGTCAGAAGAGGTTCCAGAATTCAGGGAAAGTCTTAGTCCCTGCGGTAGGCAGTGCACAAGGAGCCTCTTTGGGAACTGGGCCTTGAAGAACGTGTACGATGTGAACACGTGAAGAAGAGCAGAGGGGCGTCGGAAGCCAAGGGAAGGAGTGATGGGAATCTAGGTAGGGGACCGTCCCTCCATGTGTCCCCTGCTGCCTGTGTGACGCCCACCAAGAGGGCGCACGGGGGCTGGAGGCAGCGAGCGCTGCGGCTCTGTGAGGCGACAGCTGCGTGCGCAGCCCAGCCTGCAAGCAGATTCGTGACTCCGCAGAAACTGCTCCCACCTTCTCCTCCAGCTGAGGGAGGGAAGCGTCTTGGAATTCACTCTGTGAAACAGATTTTCTCGGTTCAAATTAGCTACAGTGGTGTTGTTAATCCCCTTGTTATGGGATTAGAATATGTCACTGCGTTGAGATTAGCGCTTGACAGGTTGGAGGAGTTTGGAGTCAACTCCAAGTTCCAAGCCATGTGGTCCTGCCCACAGGCTCTGCGGTCTTTGGCCGGAACAATGGCGCCACCTTGTGGAGACAAGGATCTCTATTGGGAAGCGTTTCCCCTGGGGCACGTTTTGCATGTGATGGGGGCAGAAACGCAAGGAACACTAAGGCAGGTAACTCCTCCCTCAAGGCGCTCGTGGTCCTCACTATTCCATGGACTATGGTCCCCGGGGACTGCTTTTCCGAACCCCCGGAGCCGACCTTGAAGGGGAGTGGGATTTCAGGACCCACCTACTCCCTAGCACCTTAAATCCCTTTCACAACTGACAAAACTCGTGCTTACTCATCAGTACGCGTTTACCATTTGCCTCTGTGAGCTGTGCTTAGGGCTGAAGCATAGAAATATTTAAGAACCAGCCCCTAAATACCGTGCATGGCCAAAGAGACAAAGGCAAGGTTGTTGTCTTTGCTCTCTGCACAGGCTGTGGCGCCCCCTCCCAGGCAGATCGGGCCCTTCATCAGCTTCCCTCATTCCCCCAACCCAAGACTCCTTCTGCCCCACTCCCTGCTGCTCCTGGGACGCCCAGGCTCCTCCTGGTCCAACTGCAGGAAAGGAATGCCTTCCCTCTCCCCTCAAGGATGGCTGTTTCTGGAGGCGCCGAGCAGGGAGAGCTGAGCTAGTGCTGTGCTGTCGGAGAAAAATGACTTTAAACAGCAGAAACTTGTGGGAGTGGCTGCAAAAGTGTAGCCACAGCTCCAGGTGGACAGACAAGGCTGGACCTGGGAGAACAGAGACAGCAGCCCCAGGGCGGGCAGAGGAGCAGGACTTTGTAAGGGAGAAGCCACAGTTCCACACAAGGACTATGAACGGGGCAGAAAGTGTGCATCCGTGAGCTGCTAGGCGAAATAAAATGGAGGACTGCATGTTTTTTTGTCTGAAATTCAAGAGAAGGTAGGAAAGGGGAGAGGGAAGGTCTGCTGATGGTGAGAGGCAAGGAGACTCTATGGGGTGAGGAGTGCACGGAAATGTCCCTGGGCACGGTCACCATGCATAATGTAAGCCTGGGAGTGACTCAGACTATCTGAATGGCCAGCTGGAAGCCATCATCTCCCCACCTCCCAATGTTCAAGGAAGGATTACATTCCTACGTTCGCATTAATGAACACTTTGTGTGAATAGGTTTTACTTAGGCTCAAGGCATTACATAAGAAAAGAAGTGTGTTTCCACAGCTGGTTCGAGGCTAGGTCACAAGGAGAAAGCAGCCACAGGCCCAAGAACCTGGAAATTCACAACACCCAGGGCAGGACCATGGCCGTCCACAAGGCATGGCCTATCCGGTCCACACAAGCATTTCTACATCCTGTCTCATTATGAGCCCACTTTCTTTTCCATCATTTTTGTTTTCTCTTTGCTAACAACCTGGTCTCCAGATATGATGCTATATACGATGTTCTCAGTGTGTGTTATTAAATAAAGGCTATAACAAAATAGATAATTAGGTTTCCTTTTGGTCTAGTGGTTAAGAATCCACGTACCAGTGCAAGGTACATGGGTTCCATCCCTGGTCCAGGAAGATCCCACATGCCCCAGAACAACTAAGGCCGAGTGCCACAACTACTGAAGTCCCAGCACCCTAGAGCCTGTGCTGGGCAACAAGAGAAGCCACCACGATGAAAAGCCTTTACATGGAAACAAAGAGTAGCCCCTGCTTGCCGCAACTAGAGAAAGCCCATNTCCATCATTTTTGTTTTCTCTTTGCTAACAACCTGGTCTCCAGATATGATGCTATATACGATGTTCTCAGTGTGTGTTATTAAATAAAGGCTATAACAAAATAGATAATTAGGTTTCCTTTTGGTCTAGTGGTTAAGAATCCACGTACCAGTGCAAGGTACATGGGTTCCATCCCTGGTCCAGGAAGATCCCACATGCCCCAGAACAACTAAGGCCGAGTGCCACAACTACTGAAGTCCCAGCACCCTAGAGCCTGTGCTGGGCAACAAGAGAAGCCACCACGATGAAAAGCCTTTACATGGAAACAAAGAGTAGCCCCTGCTTGCCGCAACTAGAGAAAGCCCACGCATAGCAATGGAGACCTGGCACAGCCAAAAATAAAGCACATAAATAAATCTTAAATAAATAAAACACATAATCAACAAGGACCTACTGTATAGCATAGGGAACTCAATGTTTTGTTAATACTCGATAATGGAAAAGAATCTGAAAAAGAATATAAAAAACTGAATTGCTGGACACCTGAAACTAACACAACATTAGAAATCAACTGTACTCCAATGTAAAATAAAACTTAAAAAAAGAATAAAGGCTTTAAAACCAGAAACATATGAATGCTTGTCCCATCCCCCTTTGTCGTATCTATATGACCTTCACAGATTCCCCAACCTACAGCCTCTGCATCTGTAAGATGGGCTGCTGTCTGGCTGAGAGATCGTGTGCAGAAGCAATGTTTCTGAGGGGCAGCATCAGGTGACTGGGATATTGTGGATATATCACTTAAGGAAGAGCCACTCTGAGGAGGGAAAGGGAACCATGTGTGTGGGGAGGGTTGACCCCTCAAGACTAAATCAGCAGCACAAGCTCTCAGAATGAGGTGGCAAATGTCAGGGACTTAAGACTTCCCTGATAACTCAGTTGGTAAAGAATCTGCCTACAATGCATAAGACCCCAGTTTGATTCCTGGGTCGGGAAGATCCACTGGAGAAGGGATAGGCTACCCACTCCAGTACCCTAGGGCTTCCTTTGTGGCTCAGCTGGTAAAGAATCCACCTGCAATGCTGGAGACCTGGGTTCGATCCCTGGGTTGGGAATATCCCCTGGAGAAAGGAAAAGCTACCCACTCCAGTATTGTGGCCTGGAGAATTCCCTGGCCTGTATAGTCTCTGGGGTTGCAAAGAAGTGGACACGACTGAGAAACTTTCACTTCACCTCACTAGGTCTAGTCACAGCTTCAGATGGAAACACAACCCTTTCTTCATAAGCAGGTATTTATGGGTTTCCCTGTCAGAACTTGAATCCTAATGTGGCAGGAGTCCCTGAGCTTCTTATCCATTTGAGGGGTGACTCTAGGCTCTTGCTACCAATGTCATGGACACCCCTTAGATTACCTTCTACTATGACCCTTCCCCACTCCAGCCAGGATGTTGCAGAAGAAGCTCTACGTGGTAACGCACCGCACCCTCTGCTCACCATGGATGGTCCAGGGAGAGAGCACTGCATTGCGCACTGGTGGCTGGTGTGTAGTTTGCAAATTTGGGAGGTGGAAGTGGTGACCAGGCCCCATCATGAGAACTGAGGAACAGAAGAAGGCTGGATAACAGCAAGACAGAAGGTCAAAGAGAAGAAACTGAAGATGGATGAGGAATAGAGTCTCCTGTGTTGAGACCACATTCAGACCAGCTCTGGTCCTGCTGCCCAGCTTTATCTCTGAGGTTGGACTCAGCAACACACCCACGATGCTTCCAACCAAGTCCTTTCTCACTTGAAGTAGACGCAGTGAAGTTCTCAGAGCTGACATCCAGACTAAGGTTTCCTTTGGGGGAGAGGAAAAACATTGATGTTGAGTGCATGTCTCCCCAAATGATGAACAAATTACCTCCANCACGATGCTTCCAACCAAGTCCTTTCTCACTTGAAGTAGACGCAGTGAAGTTCTCAGAGCTGACATCCAGACTAAGGTTTCCTTTGGGGGAGAGGAAAAACATTGATGTTGAGTGCATGTCTCCCCAAATGATGAACAAATTACCTCCAAGCTTGGCAATTTGGGCAAACTTCCTTCAAGATGGACCCTGAGGGGGACTGACACTTTCCACGGATGATCATTCCAAGCAGGCAAGATAGTTACATTTTACTACTTGATGGGCTGCTTGTAGAGTTTTACCTCCACAATGAGAACGTTTCCTATTACAGGAGCAAAATGAAAAAGGAGTTATTCACTCCACATGAAAAACGGGCATTAAAAAAAAAAAAAAAAGGAAACACTGTCAATCAGGCTGAATCACAAGCTGTGATTAAAGCCTCCAGATTTTTTCCCATTAGTATGAGTACATTTGAATTTTAGCCCAACACCAAGCCTCTATCATAGAATATCTGATGCAGTCTTCTTTGAACCTGATGCCAAACAGGTCAGAGAAGTAGAATATTTATTGCCTAAATTCAAGCAAATTGGGATCTTTTATTCAAAAGACAATTGTGGCGTCTCATTTATAACCTGAACTCAGCACTAGGTCTTGCTAATCAAGACACAGAAGACAGAGCTGGGGCCTGTTGTCCTTGTCCTGCTGGGTGTGAAAAGGAAACTAAACAGTGCTAGGAAAAGAAGCTAAAATCCCCCAGCCCACTGCTGCTGTGGCCAGCGGTGGATGCATTGTCGGCTTCACTCCAAACAGGGGCAAGGCCCCCCAGACAGGCGCTGGGAATAGAAAGGAGACACGGTCCCTGCCCTCGAGGCATTCTCCAGCTCAGAAAGGTTGACCCTCAAGTAAAGAAACAATTCACTTTAAAGTAGAGGCTGTGGGCACTTAGAGGGGAGGCCTGGGGTGAGAAGGGCTGGCAGAAAACACTTTGAGGATGAGCAGGATTAGAACCCAGAAGAGGGCCAAGGTCTTCCGCATATGAACAGGTGAGAGCCTGGCATGCCGGGAGAAGACCATGTCCCGTCCACACTCAGGCATGTGATGACCTCTGCCCCGACCCAAGCCACCCAGGAACTGAGGANAGAACCCAGAAGAGGGCCAAGGTCTTCCGCATATGAACAGGTGAGAGCCTGGCATGCCGGGAGAAGACCATGTCCCGTCCACACTCAGGCATGTGATGACCTCTGCCCCGACCCAAGCCACCCAGGAACTGAGGAGCCTTCCCACCATAGGAGGCAGAGCTATTCTGAATGGCAGGTGGCCCTGAAAAGAAAGAAGCAGATGGAAGCCCCGAGTTTCCTTAGTGAGCTGCAGAGGTGACCTTAGCGACCTGCTTCCAGCGGCGGCTCTGGCCGCTGTTAGGGCAACTAGGAGGAGATCAGAGGGCATTACCCCAGTGCTCAGGTGAGATGAAGGGATTGGCCAGGATGGCCTCCGCTCAGAGCTTTCTGGCCCTGACCTCTCTGTGGTGGATGCCATCACTGACTCCAGTCGGGGCCTCTGCTGAACTCAGAGATGGCCAGATCACCACTTCCTAGAAAATCAGGTTTCTCTCTTGAATCTGTCTCTTCTTTTGTACCCCTCCCCCCAAATTCATCAGCAACAGCTCCACTGCCTCCAAAATACACCCCACCTACCGTGCCTGTCCCTCCTTGCTGCCCCCACCTCAGTCCAGGCCGTCCTCAGCTCTCACCTGGACGACAATGACAGAGGGATGTTGTGTTCCATTATGAATCCGACCACAGTGTTCCCTACTCAAGACCCTTCACAGAATGTTCTTGCCACTTGGAGTAAGTCTAAGCTCTTTTCCATGGTCTATCTGTCCTATCTGTTGGTGGCCCAGCCCTCCAGCCTCCCCAAAGATCACCCTGTCATGCTCACCAGGCCCAGCCCCGTCACCCCCTTTCTGTACCTTCCTCCACCCTGGCTTGGCCCTCTGCTTGGAATGTGCTTCTTACCTAATGTTACTGCCTCAAGAAGCCAACACGATGCCTCATGGTCTTTACACACCACCACTGTTCTTCACTGCCTGCTCTCCCATCCCTGCTGTACCAAAGGCCTGGTAAGAAAAGAGACTTGTACGTCTGCGTTATTCATGACTGTATTCTTATAATGAGGTCCATCCCATAAAGGATGCTTGATGTACATTTGCTAAATGAATGATCTTCTGCATCTGCTGATACCCCCTCAAAGCTTTGGACCCAATGGAAGCCATGGTCTTGGGAATTAGCCAGGGCAGGGCAGGCTGCCATTTTGGGGCCTGCTCTGATGCCAGGGAGGGTTCATGTGCCACAAGGACTCCCAAACAGTGGAATCCAAGGCCCACATCCCTGTCTTGGTAGAATCTTTGTGACAAAGCACTCAGACCTCCATCACCACGCTAATCACTCTACTTTATGACTGCTGTATTAGGCTCACCAAAGAAACAGAATCAACTCTGTGTGTGAGGGGTGTGTGTGTGTGTGTGTGTGTGTGTGTG
>SJYV01002549.1:176758-229554 GCA_006410875.1 Neotragus pygmaeus
GTTAAGAGGAGCGTGGCGGGCCGCGGTCACTGCGGGCCCCCGGAGAAGCGGACCGGCCATCGACCCATCGGGGACCACCGATCTTCCTTCGGCAGAGCGAGCAGCGCTGGGGCGCACGCTTGGCACCATGGCCCAGACGCCAGCTTTCGACAAGCCCAAAGTGAGCGCGGGCGGGGGCTCGGGTTCCGGGTCCAGCTCCTCGTCTGGCTGGAGGGCTTGGGGGCATCCACTGCCCCGGGAGCAAATGGGGCAGCTGCAGGCGCGTTCTTCCCTCAGCTCGGGTCCTTGCCCGCCTCCATGCCGGTTAATGAGAGACAGTGAGACAGGAAGGGTCCTGAACCTGGAGGCGCCCGTGGCTGGCCTCCAAGTTCTGCTTCTGCCTCTGATTTGGCCCATCTGGATCTCAGTTTCACTGTCTGTCAAATGGGTATCCTAGCAATGCCTGTGCTGAGCAGCCTAGGCAGGTGGCTTAACCTCTCTGAACTTTGGCTGTCAAATGGGCCCCTGTATCTACACATACAGGCACCTAGTGTGAATAACGCACGAGTGCAGGGTGAATGGAAGCAGCTTTATATTCCAACACTATGACTATTTTGTGAGCACCAAGGAACCCTGGTTTGTAGATGTGCCTGTGAGAGCAGTGGGCCATGCCAGAAAGGGTAGGGAGGGGAGCAGGGAACACCTCTCCCCACTGTAGAGGGGCTGGATGGGCCTCAGGCCTTGGGCCCCCATAGAGTTCACTCTGGGCCGAGTCATGGCCACTAGCCACCAAGGGATAAATTCCTTGTCCCTTCTCCCACCAGCTGTGGTGTCTTGGGAATGGTGGGGTCAGGGAGGGTCCAGGCCCACTTGGCAGGCTTGGGAGCACTGAGAGAGTCCAGGGAAAGGAGCCCAGGAGTCTGTCCAGCAGAGTGAATCAGCTCGTAGGGTTTGAGATGGGTTGGGTGGGGTCAGAGGAAGGAGCGAGCTGCAATCAACCTCAACTTGCCTCTCTGAGAAATAGGTGTGAGTGATGATGACAGGTATTGCTAAAGCATGGGTGAGAATCCTGGGTGTGGGGGAGAAGGGGAGGGGGGACTCTGACGAGATAAGGCCTGGTCCCCACTTCTGACCCCCCTACCAGAGGGCAAACGCCTCTGCTGCTCCCTGCCAGATGTTACAGGCACTGGGGCTGAACGTCTGCCATCCGCATGCCTCCTTCACAGCTCACCTGGATGCCCTATGTCCCATCATCAGTGTTTTGTTCCTTTGGAGGCTCCCCTCCTCCCGCTTTTGTACATTTATTTTTTTGGCTGTGCATGCAGCATGCTGGGTTTTAGTCCCCTGATCAGGGATGGAGCCCATGCCTCCTGCAGTGGAGTGCATTGTCTTAACCACTGGACGCCCAGGGAAGTCCCCTGGCAGGATCTTGGTGAAAGCATGGAGCCAAACCACTGGACTGCCAGGGAATTCCCTGTTTTCAATGCTTTGGGAGTCCCCCTGCCTTTGGGCTGGGGATACATCTTACCCTAATATCCATCGCAAAAGTGAAGTTGCTCAGTCATGTCCCACTCTTTGCGACCCCATGGACTGTAGCCTACCAGGCTCCTCCGTACGTGGGATTCTCCAGGAAAGAGTACTGGAGTGGGTTGCCGTTTCCTTCTCCAGGAGATCTTCCCAACCTAGGGATCGAACCTGGGTCTCCCGCATTGCAGGCATCACAAGGCAGAAGACAAAACCTCTTGACTGGGAGTGAAATGGGGGTTATGGAGAGAGATAACAGATGACCCTTCTGTAGAACTTGCTATATGCACCAACACCTTCAACACCTCTGTAACAGCCTATAAGGGAGGGACTATTATCATGCCCATTATTTGGGCCTCTCCCAATCCTCTCTGCTTCATGCTGGCAGGCCATTTCCCCTCTCTGGGCCTCAGTTTCTGCAGCTGGGAAATGGGCTCCACCTGTAATGGAGGTGTCCAAAGATTAAAAGGCAATGCTTGAGAGGGAAGATAGAGTGTCACCCACTATGTATGTGAGATGTGATACATTTTGTATTATTGAGAGGAGGGAGTGTGTCTGAGCTGGTCAGTGACGCCAGGAGTGTGGATCTCAGCCACTGTGACCAGAGCCAACTCCCTGCCTTCCCGTGTGTGGGATGGGGAGCCACTAGAATTAATAGCTAGAACCTATTGAGTTGAATTATTGCTCTGCGCCAGGCACCATTCTGAATATACTACCCTTCATCAATTTACTTGATCCTAGCAGTGACTCCGGGTGGTAGCTGGTGTTGTCTCATTTTACAGATGAACAGAGAGACACAGAAATGAATGAGGCCTATGATCACATAGCTAGGATGTGGTGATGCTGGGGTTAGAGCCCAGGGTGGGCTGGCTTCAAAAATTCCGTGCCCTAGCCAGCTTTCCTGAACTGCCTCTGCAGAAGCCGCTGCGGGGGGTGGTGCCCCAGGTGTGGGCCTCTCTGGGACAGAAGCCGCTGCTGGGTTCTTTGGTTTCTCAGGACTGGCCAACTTTGAGAAGGCAAAGCAAGGCCGTGTCTTCCAAATTTTCCTGTGTATTCACATCACCTGACACTTGTTAGCTTTCAGACTCTGAATCAGGAGATCTGGGTTTGGGGCCTGAGATGCTGAGCTCCAAAAAAGCTCCCAGGAGGTGCTAATGCTGCTGGACCACGGACTACACTTTGAGTAGCAAAACCCTAGGCAGCTTCCTACCTGCTCTGATTATGGTATTCCAACAAATAACTTCCTGAACACCTGCTGGGCACTGGAAGAGGTGCAAAGGCGGGTTGGGGCCGGGGGGAGGGGGGGCCCTTATCAGTCTGTTTCCACAGGAGGCAAGGCTGGAAAATCTCATGGCC
Organism: Neotragus pygmaeus; assembly: GCA_006410875.1. Classification (NCBI taxonomy): domain Eukaryota; kingdom Metazoa; phylum Chordata; class Mammalia; order Artiodactyla; family Bovidae; genus Neotragus; species Neotragus pygmaeus. The sequence continues at coordinate 179,618 of SJYV01002549.1, forward strand.
CTCAGGAGTTCAGTGTCATGGAGGGCAATGCTGGTCACACGGCTATCACTGTAATAAAAGTAACGATGTTGCCATTTGAGTGTTTGTGGGTACCGGGCACCTGGGTGATTTATCTCACAGAATCCTCTGGACAGCTCGACAAAGCGGATGTTTTCGTCCCCTTTTACAGATGATGAAACTAAGGCGTGGCAGGTGAAGTGGCTTGTTCAATGCTACACAAAATCTGACAGCCTTGAAGCTGTTGGCTGGTCCAAGTTGCAACAGCCCAAGCCCCCTGTTCAGGCAGAGTATTGAAGCTCAATGTCTAACATAGTCTTTTCTTTCTCTTATTTGAATGTTCACTCTGTTTCAGGCACTGTTCTAATTGNAGCCCTCCTGCAGGGTCACACTGCTGCCTGGGCGCCTACATGCGCCAGGCCCCAGCTGGAAACTGGGAAATCGGTGCGCTTCACAAACTTCATGGGGCTCGCACTCTACCGGACAAGACACACGCTCATCGCAGAATCACACAACAGAAATGTATAATCCAGAAGCTTTCACGGGGACCAGTCGTGGCCGGCAGGTGGGGGAAGGCTTCTCTGGGGATCTTAAGGAATTTATCAAGTGAAGGGGGTTGGGGTGGGTAGGGGTGGAATGACAGAGGGCAGCCGGGGTGGAGCGGGTCTTCTGTGTTGGAGACTCCAGGGAGCTGGGGAATGTAAAGAGGAAGGGGCACACAGCAAATTCTCTCCTAGGCATTTACCCTTGAGAAACGACCCACGGTGCAGCCGATGAACGCCTACAAGAATGTTCCCACGGTGCTGTTTCTAATAGCAAAAACACTCTAAACACCCAGCTGCCCATCCCCAGGCGGGTGGGCAAATAAACTGGGATAGTCACACCATGGAATATTATACAGCAGTGAAATTGAATGAACTTAAGGCAACAACACAGATCTATCTCACAAACAATGCTAAATAAGTCGCAGAAAACTACATACACGATGATGCAAATCTAGAATGTATAATGAAAGCAACACCGAAACTATGCATATTTAGACAAACATGCATCAGTAGGAAAAAAGCAAGGGAAAATGTTTGAGAAGAATGGTTATCTCAGGGGAATGGGGAAAGGAGAGGGGAGGAGAGGAGGAGGGGAGGTGCATACAGGTACTTTCATGTTATTGGCGATGGTCCAGTACTTGGGTGGGACGGTGGTTCTGTTTCATTGCATTATAGAAGAAATACAGTAACAATACATAAGGGAGAAAGAGCGGGGTGGGAGAGTGGAGGACAAGGGGCCTGAGTGAGGCAAGGACCAGATCACACGGGACCTGTTGGATTTGGTGAGGGTTTGGTCTTTCCCCCCGCAAGAGCACTGGAAAATCAATGGAGGGTTTTAAGTGCATGCAAGATAGGATGAAACTTATATTTGGAAGAAACTCTCCAGCAGCCCCTCAAAGTGTGGTCCTGAAATCATTAGCATCGTTATCACCTAGGAGTCGATCTGAACCGCAGACTCTCAGACCCCATTGTAGCCCTCCGGAACTGAAATTTGTACTTGAATTTCATCCCCACTGTGGTTCCTATGCAGCTGGAGGGGAAGCCCAGGCTTGCTGCTGCGAGGGGAAGGCACTGCAGAGGGGCCAGAGGAGGAAGGAGGTGGCTGCAGTTACCTGAGTAGAGATGGCTGTGACCATGGGGAGAGTCAGATTCAAGTCACATTTAGGGGGTAGAATCAACGAGGCTTGGGTTGAATTGTATGTGACAGTGAGGGCGAGAGTGAGTCAAAAATGACTCACTATCGCCCTGGAACCTCCCTGGCAGTCTAGTGGTTAAGACTCTGGGCTCCCAAAACAGGGGGCACAGGTTATCTTACCTGATCCCACATGCCACACAGTGCAGGCAAAAGGTGTTTTTAAATAAATAAGACACATTTACTAGTGGAAAGAAAGAGTAAAACAACTGTCTCAAATAAAAGTGAAATTTAAAAAAAAAAAAGATCCTTCTGATGCATTGTTGAAGCTAGAGGAGTTTTCTGTAAGACCCTTCCCTGGCTTCTCATGTCACTCAGAGTACACAAGAATGGCTCTTGTTTACTGAGACATACTTGGAGTCAGGTACTCTGGGAAGCACTTCGTAAGCACCATCCCATTTAGTGGCCACAGCAATTCTGTAAAGTAGGATCAGATCCCATTTTACAAATAAAAACAGAGGCTCAGAGAAAGGAAGAGCCTGCACACGTGTCGTATGTGGAGGAGCTAGGATTTGAATTTGAATATGATTCTAGAACCTTTACTCTGTACCTTATTACTATCTCCCCATCCCCTATATGACAATCCAGTCCCTCTCCAATGTCAGTCTCATCGCTTCCCAGCACATTCCCCAAACACTGGTCAATCTGGATGACTTTCTGGCCAGCGAACGTTGACCCAATTCTTTGCTATTCCTTCCACCGTCCGATGGAATCTAATTTTCCTCCTCCTGTTCCCGAGCTGAGTGACTTGTTTGATAGAACGTGATGAACGTGACATTCCTGGACTTTGAGCCTAGATCAGAAGAAGCCTTGAAGCTTCCACTGGGGCCTAGTGAACATTCTGGAAGCCCCGAGTCGCTCTGTAGGAAACCCAACTGCCTTGAGACCATCACACTAAAGAATCCTGTATAATCACTTCAGTCCACCAGCCTTTTCATTGTCTCCACCAAAAAACCAAATACGCTGGTGGAGCACCCTCCAGACCAGAAGAGCTGCCGGCTGAATCTGTGACTTCAGCCGCGCTGTGCAGAACAGAAGAATTACCTCGTTGACCCTGGGTCTGGTGTCCTGCCCTACACAGTTGTGGTTTATAATAACTGGCTGTTATTCTGAGCCTCTGAGTCTTGGGGTGGATTAGGCAGCCATAGATAACAGAAGTGCTGACCCACTCCAGCCCCCCGAGTCTCTGCCCTTAGTTTACATCACCCTGACATCAGGAAAAGCCTTTTCCTGGATCCTGGAAATTATCAAGATTATGCTTTCCATTCAGGTCAAATGCAAAGGAAAATCATCAGCCTGTATGCTGCATTTATACCTCCTGTTTGCCCTTCCAGACGCATTTCCTGCCCTTCTTACTGCTGCTCTGTGCCAGGCAGCCTGACCACCAGCAGGCTCTCTTGCCCTCGGACTTCTGGGTGGATTTGGTCGATAGGGGGCACCACTAGGAGATCAGAAGGTGGGAGGAGGGAGAAGTCAGGATGCTTATTCCCTCTTCTCTGCCCCTTGCACGGTCCCTGGGTCAGCTCTGTCTCTCTACAAGGGTCCAGGCTTCCAGCAGGTGGCCCTCTCCACACCATTCCCTCTCCAGGTTCCCTCCTGCCCCTTGGGCTACTGCACAGGCCTTTATTGATCTCCCGAAACTTGGCTTTCCGGGTGAGGGTCCCCTGCCTGCCCCTCCTCTCGGCCTTCCCCCACCCCAGCCGGGGCCCCAGAGCTTGAGATAAAAGAGTCAAACACAAGTAGTTTGGGAAGACATCCCGGGAAGCTCGGGAAGGGGAGGGCAGAAGTGAGACAGGATGTGAGAGAAGCTGAAACTTCCGGGCAATTTACCAGACAGGACACCTGGAGCTCAGCCTCTCACGGGACCTCAGGGATTACATAGATGTGTCCCAAAGGTAACTCAGTTGAGGAGTGAGGAAGCTGCTGGGTTTATCCACCCACTGCCTGCTGTCATTGTTGGGAGGGTTGCTCCAAGATGTTAAGTTCCTGGTGCTTTCAGCTTGCTCAGGACATTGGCTAAGCTTACCCCCACAGTTAGAAAACACCAGCAGGGGGGGAGTGGGGAGGGAGAGGGGCGCGCGCCAGAGAGGTGCTGACTCAGGTGTTAGCAGCAAGTAGCTTCTGGCACGTGGAGGTGATAGTGAGAGCATACAGGCAGGGTACTGACAGCTATACCTACCTACCTCTTTGTAAATAATTCCTTTTTACAGATTTTATATTTTTTCAGCTTTACTGAGGTATAATTGACAAACTGGTAAGATATTTAAAGTGTATGATGCAATGATTTGATATACACATCCATCATGAAAGGATTTCTCCCCATTAAGTTAATATTGCATCCATCACTTCACATATTTACCTCTTTTTGTACGTGTGAGAACGTTTAAGCTCTATTCTCTTAGCAAATGTCAGCTGTACAACCGAATTATCAACTAAAGTCACCATATTATACATTAGAGCCTCCAACCTTATTCGTCTTGTTGTATAATCACTAAGTCATTCCGAGTCTTTGTGACGTCATGGAATGTAGCTCATCAGGTTCCTTTGTCCATGGGATTTCCCAGGCACGAATACTGGAGCAGGTTGTCATTTCCTCCTCCAGGGATCTTCCCTACCCAGGGATCAAACACACATCTACTGCATTGTCAGGCGGATTCTCTTCCACTGAGCCATCAGGGAAGCCTCATTCATCTTATAACTGAATGGAAATAATTCCTCTATTAAACTTTTCTCAATTACTCAATTTAGGGGTTCACTGCCAGAACCCTCAGTGATACAGGCTGGTGATGAATCTATCCACATTAGTACACAGTGGGCCAATGTCTACAGAGTTGAAGGAGGGATGGAGAGAGATACTCTCCCCCAAATTCATTATCCACAAAATTCATCATTCATGTATGAAGAAAAGCAAGATCTATTCTCAAACATGCAGGAACTGTAACTCTCACATACCCTTCCTAAAAAAATCTAGTACAAGATTTAATTCCAGCCAACAACAACACCCTCCCAAAAAAAAAGAAAGAAAGAAAAGAAAATACAGAATTAATGAATAAGAATATCCCAATCGGAACCAATCTTGGTCAGGGGTATTATTCTCCAGTGAAAGAATTAAGTTGTGACAAAGAACATTGGTAACTTAGAACTACAGCACTAAATGTAACTGTCAAAGTTGTAAAGAGGAAAAGTAACATAATGAAAAAAAATCTGATGTTCAAGGCCAGTGTCTTAGAGTTAAGGTAGCTACTGTAACGCATAGAATGTTACAAATACCTGATAAATAGGCTAGAAGAGCTCTTTTTCATGTAACAGTTCTGGGTGGGCGGAAACCCTCCATTCTGTCCTTCTGGAGCTCATGCTGAATCTACAACATGTGAGTCTCAAAGTCACCCTGAGGGTCGTTTTTATTGAGGAGTATTGGGAATTTTGAGGGGCCAGGCTCAGAAGCGGCACACAATGCTTCAGTCCACTCTCAGTCCCCACTCCTGCAACTGAGTCCTGTGATCACACTGAATTGCAGGGGAGACTGGGAAATGTAGTCCAGTTTGGGAAGGAATGGAGAGCCAGGATATGGGTGAGCCTCTAGCAGTCTCTGCTGGGTTGGGAATGCATCTTCCTGGAGGGACCACCTTTGCTCCCCGTCCCGTAAGGCTTGTCATCATCTTCCACATATTGAAGAGTCATGTGACCTTGTCTAACCTCACCAGCCAGCTGGACAGTCTTCAAAGGCAGGACAGTTTCAGTTTCTCCAAAGTCTCCAGCCCTGACGCAGGGCCTGCTGGAGAGTAGGGACTTGTTATATGTCGGTGCAGAGATGGAAGGGAAGTTTCAGGTCATTATTCACAAGCTCCTGAGATATGCAAAGCCCTCTGCTGAGTGTGACCTTGTGTCCAGTCCTATGAAGGGCTCAAGCTGCCTTGGGTTAGGGGAGGGCAAGTCAAAGCACAAGGGAAAGGATTTCAACCCCCAGGCAAAGTAATCCCTTCCTCCCCACTCCCTCATAAAAATATGTGTCGCAGTAATAGCTCCCATTTAATGAGTACCTGCTATGTGCTGGTCATTGCGGGAAGCCATGTGGCTTGATCTCATCAAATCCTTCCAGTGGCCTGATGAGGTAAGTGATTAGTTCCATTTTCTGGGGCAGAAACCAAGGCTCAGAGCGGTGAGAGATGAAGCTGGAGTTTGAGCGTGAACATGCTAGGCCTCAGCCTGTGCTCTTGCCCTCTGTTGGCACTCTAAAGAAAGCGGGGCAGGCGGGTGACAGCCAAGTCTGGAAGAGCCCTAGGTGGGCAGGTGGGAGCCCAGGGTTGGCATCCCAGCCCTGCACTGGGCTCTGTGTGACTGAGAGTGGGTCACCTCATTCGATCAGCACAGAGCTCTCTGGCTGGCTCTGTGCCAGACACAGGATGTAGAGAGAGGAAAAAAAAAAAAAACCATTCTTGAGCTGGTTTGCTCACAGTGTAGCAGGGGAGCTGGGGCTATTGGTTTGACACAGCATGATAAAGGTCATCAAGTGTTTCTTCCTCTTCGGCTCTGTTGTCTTCCTCTGAGAAACTTCAAGCAAGGGATCCAGACCTCAGTGGTTGCAAACCCAAAGGCTGACAGAGCCAGCATGGAATGTAGACGGTCTGGAGTTTCGGGTCCAGGGCTTCCAGCTTAGTGACCTATGACTTGGGCAAATCCTCTCTGAGCCTCAGAGTCCTCGTCTGTTGACTGGAGACAATACATATATACACACCAAGCTCTTAGAGTACTGTGTATGTTGTTGTTGTTCAGTTGCTCAGTCATGTCCGACGCTTTGCAGCCTCATGGACTGCAGCACACCAGGCTTCCCTGACTTTCACCATTTCCCAGAGCTTGCTCAAACTCATGTTCATTGAGTCGGTGATGTGTGTGTGTGTGTGTATGGCCAATACTCAGGCCACCTGATGTGAAGAGCCTTTCCACTGGAGAGTCTTTTTATTGGAAAAGACCCTGATGCTGGGAAAGATTGAAGGCAAAAGGAGAAGCGGATGGCAGAGGATGAGATAGTTAGATAGTATTACTGACTCAATGGACATGAATTTAAGCAAACTCTGGGAGACACTGGAGAACAGATGAGTCTGGCATCCTGCAGTCCGTGGGGTTGCAAAGATTCAGACACAACTACTGAACAACAACAACATATATGTATTAATATATACGTAGCTCATAGGGTTTATATATGATATAGGATTGTGCTGTGCTTAGTTGCTCAGTCATGTCCAATTCTTTGCAACCCCATGAACTGTAGCCTGCCAGGCTCCTCAGTCCATGGAGTTCTCCAGACAAGAATACTGGAGTGGGGAGCCATCCCCTTCTCCAGGGGATCTTCCCAACCCAGGTGTTGAACTCGGGTCTCCCACACTGCGGGCAGATTCTTTACAGTCTGAGCCACCAGGGAAGTCCCAAACTGCAATTTTAATGTTTCAAAATATGCTCAGATGGCTCCTGATTTTAAAGATTCTGTATGAGCCAAAGAAAACCTCTGGAGGCCAGATTTTGCCCCTGGCCCTGTGGATTCGGTAACAGCTAAGTTCTCTGCTCATTCTCATCTTCTAGGATCCCTGGATAGGAAAGAGGACGACAAGGAAGGGGTTGCTCCCAACTCAAGTTTACAGGATTAGGATCAGAGGCACCCAACAGAAAATCCTAAAATTATAGTGGCCAAAATAAGAAAGAAGTCTATTTCTTTGTTATGTGAAAGAAGTCCAAAGGTGGGCAATGCAGGCTGGTATGGCAACTCCATGAAGATGGTTTCTTCCATCTCTAGCAAGTGGCCTCTTTCCTCGTTGCCCAGTACGGCTGCTGGAGCACTGGCCATCACATCTGCAGCCCAGAGAGCAGAGTGGCAGAAGACCATTTCTCTTATAAAGATAATTCCTAACTTGCTCACAACACTACTATTTATATAGTCACATGGCCATATCTAATTGCAAAGTTCAGTTCAGTCGCTCAGTCATGTTCGACTCTTTGCGACCCCATGAATTGCAGCACTCCAGGCCTCCCTGTTCATCACCATCTCTCGGAGTTCACTTAGACTCACGTCCATCGAGTCCGTGATGCTATCCAGCCATCTCATCCTCGGTCGTCCCCTTCTCCTCCTGCCCCCAATCCCTCCCAGCATCAGAGTCTTTTCCAGTGAGTCAACTCTTTGCATGAGGTGGCCAAAGTACTGGAGTTTCAGCTTCAGCATCACTCCTTCCAAAGAAATCCCAGGGTTGATCTCCTTCAGAATGGACTGGTTGGATCTCCTTGCAGTCCAAGGGACTCTCAAGAGTCTTCTCCAACACCATAGTTCAAAAGCATCAATTCTTCAGCGCTCAGCCTTCTTCACAGTCCAACTCTCACATCCATACATGACCACAGGAAAAACCATAGCCTTGACTAGACGGACCTTAGTCGGCAAAGTAATGTCTCTGCTTTTGAATATACTATCTAGGTTGGTCATAACTTTTCTTCCAAGGAGTAAGCGTCTTCTAATTTCATGGCTGCAGGTCACCATCTGCAGTGATTTTGGAGCCCAAAAATATAAAGTCTGACACTGTTTCCATTGTTTCCCCATCTATTTCCCATGAAGTGATGGGACCAAATGCCATGATCTTCGTTTTCTGAATGTTGAGCTTTAAGCCAACTTTTTCACTCTCCTCTTTCACTTTCATCAAGAGGCTTTTTAGCTCCTCTTCACTTTCTGCCATAAGGGTGGTGTTATCTGCATATCTGAGGTTATTGATACATTGCAAAAGACACTGGAAAATACCTTGGAGCTAGGAACAAGATAGCTATCCAAAAGAGATTGTTACTGAAGAAGAAGATAGTAGATATTAAAAAGCAAATAACCTAGTGTGTGAAGAAGGCATGTGACTAGCTGGAGAGGATATTACCAGGCAGTCAGCCTTTGCCCCCCATGTGACCTCTTCTGCCTCATGTCTTTCAGCCTCTTTCTGACTCCAAGAAGAAAATTAGAGACAAAGAGAGGCCAACTGAATAGAATGGCAGCAACAGCTCACCAAGGACCTGCTCCATTCCCGGCCCTTGCTGAGCCTTGCAAGAGCATCCTCTCAGGCCATTCTCTCTCTCCTGAGAGGCAGACTTCTGCTCCAGAGGGGAGGGGTCATGTCCTGCCTCTGCCAGCTGTGCTAGGAGAGATCCAGTCGTCCCACAGACAGTTACTAACCAGTCTTTCCAGTTTTACTGCTCTGCGTCTTGGCCTTTGGAGATTCCTGGTTCCTCCAACCCCTGAGCTTCCTGAGGATCTTAAATTGTCTTGTGTCCTGATGAAAGCGAAAGTGTTAGTCACTCAGTCATGTCTGACTCTTTGTGACCCTCCTGCACTGTAGCCCACCCAGGCTCCTCTGCCCATGGAATTCTCCAGGCAAGAATCCTGGAGTGGGTAGCCATTCCCTTCTCCAGGGGAATCTTCCTGAGCCAGGGATCAAACCCAGATCTCCCGTATTGCAGGCAGACTTTACCGTCTGAGCCACCTGGCTCCCCCTAAATTGTCAGGTTTTAATCTCTCGGGTTTCTTAAATCGGTCCCCACTCACCATCTGCTTTCCAGCTTCCAGAATGTGGTTGACTCTCCAGATCTGCTGTCATGGCCTCACATGGTCTCCTTGTCCCAGTGGATAAGTATTTTTTTTAATGCCTTTATGTCATTATACTGGAACTCCAGAGAACAGTGAAAGTAAATATGTGTGCCATGTTAAACTGGCAACCTCCAGCCTGTCTCCTTGACTCGGGCAGCCCTCCACAATCAGAAGGATTCCACTACATTCCCATCCCACCCCTCTTCCTCCTAACCAGCTCCAGGAGCCTGTGGGACCTGGAGCACATGGGGCTGTCTCTCTCCCGCTGAGCCTGGCTGTGCTTATCTCCTGCTTCTACAGCCCCAGATCTGCTTCTCAAGGTCAGAGGCCTTGCTTCTTTCTTCTTTGCCCTCAGACAGGTCTGGGCAAGCCCATGATAGGTAGCTCTGAGTCTCTGGTGTGGCTCATTCCTGAGAGGTCAGGTGTGGGCCTTCAAGAGTTAAAATTCAAAGCTGGGGATGCAAGCTAGCCATTTCTAAATTGGAACCGCAGAGAAAATCTCTCCCTAAGGATATATCCCTACTGTGATTACAATGGAATCCAAAGTCAAAAACCTGATAGAGTGCGCTCCTCCTTGTGAACCCCTTAGGAAGGTGCTATCCTAAAGGAGATCAGTCCTGAATATTCATTGGAAGGACTGATGCTGAAGGTGAAACTCCAATACTTTGGCCACCTGATGCAAAGAACTGACCCTTTGGGAAAGACCCTGATTCTGAGAAAGATCGAAGGCAGGAGGAGAAGGGGATGAGAGGATGAGATGGTTGGATGGCATCACCGACTCACTCTATGGACATGAGTTTGAGTAGGCTCTGGGAGTTGGTGATGGGCAGGAAAGCCTGGCGTGCTGCAGTCCATGGGGTCGCAAAGCGACAGACACGACTGAGCGATTAAACTGAACTGATGGTACACACTGTTGCTGGGGGCAACTGGCCTGGCCGACACCTCCTCTAGGGTTTCCTCCTGTGTCTTGGTTAAGCGCCCACAGCAGATCCCAGTTTGGGTTCAGAAGCCATGTTGTATGAATGTCTCCAAACCCCTGAATCCTCTCTGCAGGCCGTGAGCCTCATGATATTCATAGAATAACAGGCACATGGTCCTCAAGAGCTAAGTGAGCATCCATCCCTTCTGTTGGGTCTGAGGAGTGTTCCGGGATGCAGGAGTTGGCTGCTGAATCCAGGGCAGTACTAGGGTAACCCGGACGCTGGTCACCCTGCGAGAACACCTGGGGCAGCAGGTTTGCTCCTCAGACGCCATCCAGGGTGTGTACTTGTTGTGTAAAATAGTTATTTCCCGCTTCCCACCCACTCCACCCCACTTTGCCCAGCAAGGCAGATCATGGAGTGGTTCAGAGAGTGGGCTCTTGAACTGGGATGCCTGGGTCCAAACCCGAGCACCAACGTCAGCTGTGAAACAAGTCATTTCACCTCTTTCTGGCTTGGTTTCCTCATCCATAAAATGGGGAGACAAAGCAGAAATTCTACCCCGTAGAGTTACTGTAAGAATTAATGCATGTAAAGCACTTCAAATATCTTCTGCATCCCTTGCCTAAAATCCCTTACCTAAAATACCAATATCTCAGGGTCCTCGTGCATCTTGGGATTTGAAGAGTTTCGGAGTTTTAGAAAGCATATGTTGTATGTTATATTAAGATACTAGTGGGAGGAATAAATTAGGAGTTTGGGATTAACATATACACTTGTTGTTTTAGTCACTAAGTCATGTCTGACTCTTTCACGACCCCACAGACTGTAGCCCACCAGGCTTCTCTGTCCATGGGATTTCCCAGGCAAGAATACTGGAGTGGCTCGCTGTTTTCTTCTCCAGGGCGTCTTCCCCACTCAAGGACTGAACCTGCGTCTCCTGCATTGGCAGGTGGATTCTTTTCCACCGAGCCACTTGGGAAGCCCAACATATACATGAAGTGAAGTGAAGCGAAGTCGCTTAGTCGTGTCCGACTCTGCGACCCCATGGACAGTAGCCAACCAGGCTCCTCCGTCCATGGGATTTTCCAGGCAAGAATACTGGAGTGGGTTGCCATTTCCTTCTCCAGGGAATCTTCCCAACCCAAGGATCGAACCTGGGTCTCCTGCATTGTAGGCAGATGCTTTACATACGACTATATAAAAAACAGATAACCAACAAGGACCTACTGTATTGCACAAGGAACTGTACTCAATATTTTGTAGTAATATATATGGGGAANCTGCCCTGACGCAAGGCTGGCAGGAAGAAGGTGTTTCTCCTGGGATTGTTCAAACCGAGGACCAAACCCTGCCTGAGGCTTAACTATCTGCAGAGGCTGACAGCATGCCTGAGACCATGCTAAATGGTCTCCATGCTCCTTGGATTCTCCGCTCGAGGTACAATGCTGTTATTGCCCCATTTCCCAAATGAGGAAACTGAGGCTCAGAGAAGTTAGCTGGCTTGTCCACAGGCACACAACCAGTCAGGGGTGAATGCAACCAATAGAATCAGTCAGATTCAGGTGCATACATCTGTAAAGACTTGTGAAACCATGAGCTTAAGACTTGTGCATTTAACTGGGTGTGAATCATCCCTCAATCAGATTAGTTTAATAAGAAGAAATCCTGGTAAAATACCAAGAATACATTCTAATGTCCTGGTGGGATTCTGAAGAAAACACAGTTTTTATTTATGTCTGTTGGGGTACAGACAGAGGAGGTGGAGGCTTAGGACAGCAAGGAAGAAGGTTCAGGGAGGCAGGGGTTGGGTGTGAGAGGCAGTATGGGACAGTGGTTAAGTGCTTGACTCAGGAGTCAGATTTTGGGGTTGGTTGTTACAGCAACATGACCCAGACTATCTGACTGATACAAATCCTGCTAATTAAGTTACATGTCCTTCAAAATATTAGTACTAAAAAAAAAGTACTTAGCATCTTCTGGAACAGGAAATGGCAACCCACTCCAGTACTCTTGCCTGGAAACTCCCATGGACGGAAGAGCCTGGTAGGCTGCAGTCCATGGGATCAAGAAGAATCAGACAAGACTGAGCAACTTCACTTTCACTTTTCACTTTCATGCATTGGAGAAGGAAATGGCAACCCAGTCCAGTGTTCTTTCTTGGAGAATCCCAGGGACGGGGGAGCCTGATGGGCTGCCGTCTATGAGGTCGCACAGAATTGGACACGACTGAAGTGACTTAGCAGCAGCAGCAGCGGCAGCATCTTCTTAGAAGCAGCAATTTTCTTTTAATTTTAAAAATTTTGCAAAAAGCATTTAAGGAAATTTGCCATCTTGACCATTTTTAAGCGTACAAGTTCAGTGGCATTAAGTACATTCACATTGTGTAACCCATCCCCACCATCCAGCTCTAGAACTTCATCTTGTGAGACAGAAACTCTACNTCTTTTAATTTTAAAAATTTTTCAAAAAGCATTTAAGGAAATTTGCCATCTTGACCATTTTTAAGCGTACAAGTTCAGTGGCATTAAGTACATTCACATTGTGTAACCCATCCCCACCATCCAGCTCTAGAACTTCATCTTGTGAGACAGAAACTCTACCCATTCAACACTAACTCCGATCCCCCTTCCTCCAGCCCCCAACAACCACCCTTTCACCTCTGTCTCTATGAATCTGATTGCTCTGCTGCTGCTGCTGCTGCTAAGTCACTTCAGTCGTGTCCGACTCTGTGTGACCCCATAGATGGCAGCCCACCAGGCTCCCCCGTCCCTGGGATTCTCCAGGCAAGAACACTGGAAATGGGTTGCCATTTCCTTCTCCGATGCATGAAAGTGAAAAGTGAAAGTGAAGTCGCTCAGTCGTGTCCGACCCTCAGCGACCCCATGGACTGCAGCCCTCCAGGCTCCTCCATCCATGGGATTTTCCAGGCAAGAGTACTGGAGTGGGGTGCCATTGCCTTCTCCTCTAATTGCTCTAATAAAGCAGTCACAGAAGGACCAATAATGTATGATTTCGCTTATATGAGGTATCTGATTGCTCTAGGTACCTCATATAAGTGAAATCATACATTATTGGTCCTTCTGTGACTGCCTTATTTCACTCAGCATAATGTCCTACAAGCTTATCCATGTTGTAGCCTGTATCAGAATGACCTTCTTTTCTCTTCTTTTGCGGTCTTTTTTTTTTAATCAAAGGATAATTGCTTTACAGAATTTTGTTGTTTTCTGTCAAACCTCAACATGTATCAGCCATGCTGCTGCTGCTGCTGAGTCGCTTCAGTCGTGTCCGACTCTGCATGACCCCATAGATGGCAGCCCACCAGGCTCCCCCATCCCTGGGATTCTCCAGGCAAGAAGACTGGAGAATATCAGTGTTAGATATCAGCCATAGGTATACATATATCCCCTCCCTCTTGACACTCCCTCCGGTCTCCCTCCCCATCCCACCCCTCTAGGTTGATACAGAGCCCCTGTTTGAATTCCCTGAGACACACTGCAAATTCCCACTGGCTGTATATTTTACATATGGTAATGTAACTTTCCATGTTACTCTTTCCGTGCATCTCACTCTCTCTTCCCTCTCCCTGTGTCCACAAGTCTGTTTTCTATGTCTGTTTCTCCACTGCTGCCCTGCAAATAAATTCTTTGGTACCATCTTTCTAGATTCCATCTATATGTGTTAGTATATCTTTCTCTTTCTTACTTCACTCTGTGTAATAGGCTCTAGGCTCATCCACCTCACTAGAACTGACTCAAATGCTTTCCTTTTTATGGCTGAGTAATATTTCATTGTGTATCTGTACCAAAAGTTTCTTATCCAAACATTTGTCAATGGACATCTAGGTTGATTTCATGTTCTAGCTATTGTAAATAGCGCTGCAGTGAACGTTGGGTTACGTGTGTCTTTTTCAATTTTGGTTTCCTCAGGGTATATGCTTAGGAGTGGGTCATATGGTGGTTTTATTGGTTTTATTCCTAGCTTTTTAAGGAATCTCCATATCGCCTTCCATGGTAGCTGTATCAATTTACATTCCCACCAACACTGCAAGGGGGTTCCCTTTTCTCCACACCTTCTCCGGCATTTATTGTTTGTAGACTTTTTGATGATGGCCATTTAGAATGACCTTCTTTTTAAAGGCTGAGGAATATTCTGTTGCACATGTAGACCATTTTGCTGATCCACTTATCCATCCGTGGACGCTTGGGTTTGCTCATACCTTTCGGCTGCCATGAATGGCGCTGCCATGAACATAGGTGCACAAAGATCAGATAGCATTTCTCTCTTTTAAAAATTATTAATTTATTTATTTTGGCCATGCCACATGGCATGTGGGATCTTAGGTTCCCAACCAGGGATCAAACCTACTCCCCCTGCATTGGAAGCACAGGGTTTTAACCACTGGACCCCCAGGGAAGTCCCAGGGAGGGGCAGAATTCTATCATATGTTAATGCCTATATATGAAATCTGGTATTGGTGAACCTGTTTGCAGGGCAGCAATGGAGACGCAGACACAGAGACCAGGCTTGTGGACATAGTGGGAGAAAGAAAGGGTGGGATGAATGGAGAGAGTAGCATTGAAACATACACATCGCCATATGTAAAACGGAAAGCTAATGGGAATCTAAGCCAAATGACAGAGGGAGCTCGAACCCGGTGCCCTGCGATAACCCAGAGGCGTGGGATGGGGTGGGAGGGGACATATATATAACTCTGGCCGATTCATGGTGATGTGTGGCAGAAACCAACACAATATTGTAAAGCAATTATCCTCCAATTAAAAACAAAGTTTTTTAAAAAAGAAAGTTGAGAAGGAAACAGCACTGATGAAGAAGCCAGGAGACAAGATACTTGACTTCACTGTGTAGCATCAGGTACCTCGCTTTCTACATCTGATCCTCGCTTTCACTGCCTACTTCATAGCAGCACGCTGCGACCAAGTGAGACCCAGGACTATCAGCAAAGCCACGAGGGACTGTTATTGTTATTACTCAGTGGGGTGAGGGCAGTGATTTCCCAAAGGCATGAGTCACGAATGGTGGAATTCCAGGCATCAGGAGAGGCAGTTCTGAGCAACAGAGCCCAGATTCCACACAGAGCCATGACCCTGACCTGGACCCGCAAGGGAGCCACACCCTCCCTCCTTGGCCACTGGCCGATGTGAAGAAGGAATCAGTAAATGTCAGGAGCAGATGGGTCCTTAGGGTAGGGCCCACGGACCTGTTGTCTCACATGACTGTTAAGGAGGCTCAGAGAGGGTGATGCATTTGCCTGGGGTCACACAGCCAGAGGGCAGTGGAAGCTGGTGTAGACTCCCAACCCCGCACCACACAGCCTCCCACGTGGCTCCAATTCTAGGAAGAGATGTGAGTGCTAGAAGAGCCATTCGAGGCAGGGGTAATGGGGGCTCAGAGGGCCTTTAGGGGAGGGTGGAACTTTCCTCTTTTGTATCTCATGGAGACTGACCTAAGAACTTTTCAATTCAGAGCCCTCTCTGTACTTGCCCAAATCTTGAGACTAGTGGTAACAGCAGTAATTGGAACTTTTAAATGAGCTCTTCCAAGTCCAGCTCTGTGAACAGTTTATATCCCTGGTCCGCTTTATCTCTCCTCAGAGGTAGGAGCCAGTGTTATCCCATTCAGATTCAGACTACTGGTGGTCCAGTGGTAAGAATCTGCCTTGCAACGCAGGCACCTGGGTTCAATCCCTGGTCAGGAAGCTGGATCCCACAAGCTGCAGAGTAATTAAGCCTGCATGCTGCAACTAGAGTCTGTGCGCTCAACAAAAGATGCCACATAACACAACAAATATCCCACGTGCGGCCACTAAGACCTGACAAATAAATAAATACATTTGTTAAAAATGCCTCCCAAACCTTAGACTGGGGCCATTTTCAAGGTCACAAAATGAGAGGTGGTCAGAGCTGGGATTCCAACCCAGGGTTGGGCTCCTGTGGAGTCTGTCTATTGAAGCACAATGATCCACTTCCTCCGTTGAGTTCTGTGTGATGGAGGCAGGAAGTGGAGTGCTCATGGTCCAGGTGGAGAAACTGAAGCTTGGCAGAAACTGAGATCAGTGACATCCCGGTAAGAGGAGGAGTTAGGGCTAGGACCCACCTGCCAGGGCCAGCTTCCATCTGCTCCAGCGAAGAGAAGCTCTTCTGAGAGGGCTCTGGCCCCTGGCAAGCATCACCTCGGGGATGCAGGATGGGGAGAGGGTGCTGACGGAATCCGGAGGTGGACCCCTCCCCACAGCAGCCAACACTTAAGAAGCCGTGACTGAGTTCAAGGTCTCTAGATGAATGCTTGATCTCTTATCTTATTTATTTTTGTGCCGTGCTGGGTCTTCACTGCTGCACGGGCTTTCCTCTGGTTTCAGAGAGCAGGGGCTACTCTCTCGTTGCGGTGTGCAGGCTTCTCACTGAGGCGGCATCGTTGGTTGCATCACAGGCTCTAGGGCACGGGGGGCTTCAGTAGCTGCGGCTCCTGGGCTGGTGTGGCCCATGGGCTTAGTTGCTCCGAGGCGTATGGGATCTTCTGGGACCAGGGATCAAACCTGTGTCTCCTGCATTAGCAGGCAGATTCTTCCACCACCGAGCCACCAGGGAAGCCTTAACACTTTATCTTGATGATTTCCTTTCCTCTTCACCCATGTGGATGGAGTTCATTTTATTCTCCCTCTTTGCACATTCAAACCTTTCTGTTCAGAGAGGTGGACTCACCTGTCCAGGGGACCAGCCTAGGTAGCTGTGGAATTGAGATGCTAAAGTTTGGCCTCTCATGACCATCATATTCCCCTCTGCATGGAGAGGAAGGAGAAGCAGCCTGAACAACCTTGCCCCAGCCCACCAGGCCCCAAGGGCCTTCACACCTGAGATTCCGTGTGCTAAAAGTCCCTGAGCACAGGATTCTAAGGAACCCAATTTAATGATATTAACCCCACCTGACAGGTGGGAAAGGAAGGCTCAAGGAAGTGAAGACCCAGGATGCACTTTGAACCAGCTCTAGTTGAGTATCTACTATGTACCAGACATTGTGTCAGATGTTTAGACATATTCTCCCATTAGAATCACAAAGCAGTCCTGCATGGGAAGTATTATTGATGTTACCCCTGCAGGACGGGGGTAAACCATGGCTCAGAGTGGTGACGAGACTTGCTTACAGGTAGTCAAAATGTCCATATTTGAGTCTAGATCTGACTCCAGCCTTTATTCTTTCTATTATGTATAAGCCTCCCTAATAGAGACCCTATCTTTTTGCCTTTTCATACTGTTCATGGAGTTCCCAAGGCAAGAATACTGAAGTGGTTTGCCATTCCCTTCTCCAGAGAAGGGGATGACAGAGGATGTGATGGTTCGATGGTATCACCAAGTTGATGGACATGAGTTTGAGTAAGCTCTGAGAGTTGGTGATGGACAGGGAAGCCTGGTGTGCTCCAGTCCATGGGGTCTCAATGAGTCGGACACGACTGAGCTGAACTGAATAGAGACCCACAGGCTATTATGATGGTGTTTCAGGCATCAAGGGATAATAGATTTGGCTCTTAGGGCTGTTCAGGGTTTCATGAAATCATTCATGATTTCTAGCTGGCTGCTAGCTCAGCCTGCCTGCAAAGTTGTGCTGTGACAGCTGCATCCTTTTCCCAGGAAAATAACAGGAACTTGGGCTGGAAGTTCTCAAGAGAAAGTCTGGCTTGCTCTAGGAAGCAGAATGTTTGAAGGTTTTTTTTTAATTAATTTAATTTTTTATTAAAGGATAATTGCTTATTTGAGCCGATCCATAATGGAGGAGGTTGCCTTGGGATGTGGTGAGTTTCCCAGCCCTGGGAGGGTACAAGCAAAGGCTGGCAGCTGCCTGTGAAGAAGGTGATAGAGCACCTCCAGCGTGAAAAGTGCTACTGCAGGGACTACCTGGCCATCCAGTGGTTAAGATTTCAAGCTTCTAAGGCAGCGGGGCATGGGTTCGACCCCTGGTTGGGGACCTGAGATCCCACATGCCTGCAACGTGGTATGACAAAAGAAAGAAAGAAAGAAAGAAAAAGTGATACTGGATTCAAAGACCTTTCTATTTTGAAAGTCTGGGATTGTCAGATTCTCAGATCCCATTTGCTCAGACTGCAGTCTAAGATTGCACAATACTCAAAAGCTACGAATCAAAGACTGCATGCGTTTTTCCTTTTTGTGTTTTCTAGTCCCTATGTGGGCAGGTAGACTGTGGAGCATCTACTTACTTGGGCAAGGGACAAGTCAGTTAAATCAGTTCAGTTCAGTCACTCAGTTGTGTCCAGCTCTTCGCAACCCCATGGACTGCAGCACGCCAGACCTCCCTGTCCATCACCAACTTCTGGAGTTTACTCACACTCATGTCCACTGAGTCGGTGACGCCATCCAACCATCTCATCCTCTGTCGTCCCCTTCTCCTCCTGCCTTCAATCTCCCAGCATCAGAGTCTTTCCCATTGGAGTTAGTTCTTCGCATCAGGTAGCCAAAGTATTGGAGTTTCAGCTTCAGCATCAGTCCTTCCAATGAATGTTCAGGACTGATTTCCTTTAGTTAAATCAGAGAACAAGTCTTTAGGTTTCCAGAGCACCCCTTTCTCCCCCAAAACACCATTCCTGAAGGGACCTGGGACAGGGTTAAATGAATCAGAGAAAGATGGGATTTGATACCTTTCTGTCCCTCTGCCATACAATATTTGGGGTGGTGGCTGTTCCATCAACCTGGATCCTGGAGCAAGGAGACACTGATAGGAACCATACGGGACACAGAGCACGAGTGGCTGAGGAACAAGACTTGGGGTAGTTGTTACTGCACCCTAAGCTGGCTGATCCTGACTGATACACAGCCCTGCTCTCCCCTCTTGCCTTTTTCTAAATAAAAAATCAGGAAGAGAGCCAGAAAAAAAAGCCATGAGTGAACATGTTTTGAATTTTGTGGGTCAGCGTGACCCCAGAGAGCTTTGAAGAGTCCAAAAGTAGACAGTGGGGAAGGGCTGGAGTGATGAACCAGTCATGTGGTGTATTGGAGCCAAAAGAGAGCCTGAAGCAACCTCCCAGTGAGATGTGCGCATGAATGATGGACCCGGGGAAATAAATCAAAGTGATCAAGATTAATTTTCTGCCTGCAATAGGAAGTAGGGTACGTGTGTGCTAAGTTGCTTCAGTTGTGTCTGGCTCTTTTTGACCCAATGGACTATAGCCCACCAGGCTCCTCTGTTCATGGGATTTTCCAGGCAAGAATACTGGAGTGGGTTGCCATGCCCTCCTCCAGGGGATCTTCCCAACCAAGGGATTGAACCCACGTCTCCTGCATTGGCAGGCGGGTTCTTGACCACTAGCACCACCTGGGAAGCCCAGGACATAGGGTATGGTCATAAAATTAACCCCAAATTCTGCTTATTAAAATTTTAAATTAAGATACATAATTTGGAAAGTTCACCATCCCAAGAGCCTTGAATTCGGGGCTTTCACCATCACTCTTTCACTGAGGGAGTAGAAGGTGGATGTGGACACTGGAAGCACCCCAGCCTGGAAACCAGGAGAACAGAGCTCTACTCTTAGATTTCACCTTCCCAGGGAGACCTTCCCTGACCATGTGGTTTAAAACAGAATTCCCCCCATCCCGACCCCATGGATGCCTGATCCCTCTTCTTTCTTTTTCTCCAAAGTACTGATGGATGCAACATTCTTTACTTATCTATTTATTGTCTATTTCCCCCACTTGATTGTAAGTTTCAAAAGGGCAGGAATTCTCTCTCTTCCTTCTTTCTTTCTGCGTTTCTATCTCACTGCTTTTTCTTTTTTCCCCTTTCTTTCCTAGCTACAGAAAAATTTCAAGCATTCAAAAAACCATGGAAAACAGATGATGAACACCCTTTTGCCATTTATCCATCACCTAAATTTAACAACTGTTAACATTTAATCATCCTCACTTCATTAAAAAAATTTTGGGGGTGTGCCAGCGTTTTCTAAAGAAAATAATACCCGTCATGGTATTTCCTCTTTAAAAACTTGAAGGAAGAGAGCTTTTTCTTTTACTNTTTGTCCATCACCTAAATTTAACAACTGTTAACATTTAATCATCCTCACTTCATTAAAAAAATTTTGGGGGTGTGCCAGCGTTTTCTAAAGAAAATAATACCCGTCATGGTATTTCCTCTTTAAAAACTTGAAGGAAAAGAGCTTTTTCTTTTACTTGTTGCCATGTTACTCACTGCCTGGAAGCTGGTAGAGCTCCAACAAACAGTTGTTGAATGAATCTCACTTAATCCTCACGGCAACCCTATGCAGTAGGTGTTATTACTATCCCCATTTTACAGAAGAGGAAACTGAGGCACAGAGAGGTAAAGTAACTTGCCCAGGGGCACACCGCTAGGAGGCAGTGAAAGGAAACCTGAGCTCAGGCAGCCTGAATCCAGAGTCCACACATTCATATCTCTCTGGGGACTCCTTCAACTGAGATCTTCATTCATCCTCTGCCCACCTGTCCCATCCAGACACCACCCACAGAGGAGACCCAGAGGGGTTCACAGGCCAGAAACAGGACATCCCCATCTGGGAACCCAGGTGGTTTCCAGAAAGGCCAGGGCCCTCTTTCCCTCCTCCCTGGGGAGGAGACAGAAGGCTCCTTCCCAGACGAGTGACCTTTGGGGATTGTTATGAGTAGAGATTCCTTCTGGGGAACGTGATGGCTGATGCCGGGAGCCTGGGTCCTCAGACTTAACCCCCAGGAATGTGGAGAGGAATCGCCAGGCTTCCGCCCTGCAGGCCAGCATTCCCAACGACCCAGGTCAGCCAGAGGAGGCCGCACTAGGCTGCTCTCCAGGTTGCCAGGCCTTCTGGGGAGATGAACGGAGACTTTCCATGCTAGGCTGGGAGGCAGCTCCTCAGGGTAAACAGAGCTCCAGGCTTCAAAACCAAAGAACATGGCATCTGCCTCCTCCTTCCTAGGTGAGTGCCATTGGACAGGTGCTCAATCTGGGGAAGCCTCAGTTTTCACATCTATCAAATGGGGATAATTACTATCCCAAGCTTAAACAGATCCAGGGCTAGGGTGAAGCAAGCAAGGTGCCCAAGGGACGGCCTTTAAGGAGGTGCTGGCTCTCAAGTGTGGACCCTGCACTTGTGGGAGCCTGAGGATGAACACCTTCTTAAATTATGCACCAAGATGGTCTAATCCCACAACCCACAGATGGCTCCAGGAAGGGACCCCAAAACCCTTTGGGAGAGATGGACCGCTGAGCTAAGTCAGGTCGCTGGTAGCTGGGGACAGGGGGATGGCCCAGAAGCCTTCTGGGCATTATCAAGCCACAATAGGCGATTTCTGAGTTCTTCCCAGGTCGGAGAGCAGCCTCTGTCTCCAGGTTATGCTAATAATGACATTGATCTCATATTTATTGAGCTTTCGCTCTGGACAACACTGAGATCTTGGTCAATCCTCACTACAGCTTTCTCATGTATTATTGTCTCTATGCTGTGAATGAGGCTTCCCAGGTGGCACAGTGGTAAAGAATCCGCCTGCCAGTGCAAGAGAGGAAAAAGATATGTGTTCAATCCCTGGGTCGGGAAGATTCCCCAGAGTAGGAAATGGCTACCCACTCCAGTATTCTTGCTTGGGAAAAGCGACGGACAGAGGACCATAGAGGGCTATAGTCCACGGGGTCACAAAGAGTCAGGCACAACTGAGCAACTGAGCGCGTGCGCACACACATGCACGCACACGCACGCACATGCACACACACACACACAGAGGCTATAAATGAGGAAGACCTCAAGGCACCAGGTCAGGGTCACAGCCTAAGTATATGGTAGGTCCAAGATCCAAACTCTTATTTGCCTGAATCGCAGGTAGGCTGGGGCCTGAGGTTTGCTGCTGAGGGCCTTGACCCCCATCACCTTTATCTTCTTTGCCTTCTCCCTTTGCTGGCAGCCACTGTGGCCAATATGGAATTAATCCCAAAGGGTCAACCTGCAAAGTCATTGCAGGGGCCAGGCTGGGGTGGGATGGGGAGGAAGGTATGTTTCTGGGCTCCAAAAGTCCAAAACCTGTGTGCTCTATGCCCAGTTCCTTGGTCCCCAAGGCAGGCACACATGGCCCTGGATGAGGTAGAACACAGGAGCAGGTAAGTTTCGACCTGGGGGAGACGGCTCAGGAATGATGCTGAGCTTTACTTGTACACATTCATTTTCTCCCTGCCTCCAACCTCCTTCCTTGGGAATTCATCTTATCCTGGTCATGTGCAAGTTTCGCTCAGGACTCTCCAGGAACTCCCTGGTCATAGAAGCCTCTAAATATTTTCCTGGCTTTCAAGGCTATCTGCAGAGACTAGAGTAGAGGGCTGATCTCGCCTCTTAGCCTTTCTGCAGGCTGGTCCCTCTGCCTCGAGTGTCCTCCTTCCAGCAAGATCCTCCTGGATCTTCTCCTCCAGCAGGACTGGGGAGTGTAAAATGGCCCAGCTGTGAATTCTCAGACCTGAGGGGGGCTGTGCAATTTTTTAAGTAAGTAACTGATTAATGTGGTTGTTTATGGCTGCACTGAGTCCTCTCCTGTGGGAAGCAGGCCCTGGAGCACGCTTAGCGCACGTGGTTGTGGCGCGCAGGCCTGGATGTCCCAGCGCCTGTGGAATCTTCCNTGCAATTTTTTAAGTAAGTAACTGATTAATGTGGTTGTTTATGGCTGCACTGAGTCCTCTCCTGTGGGAAGCAGGCCCTGGAGCACGCTTAGCGCACGTGGTTGTGGCGCGCAGGCCTGGATGTCCCAGCGCCTGTGGAATCTTCCCGGATCCAGGGTCGAACCCATGGCCCCTGCACTGGCAGGTGGACTCTTAACCACTGAGCCACCAGGGGTATCCAAGGGCTGTGCAATTTGATGCCACACTGGCATCTGGGGAAGACAAGAGGTAGCTTAGCATTTTAAAAGGCAGGTTTTGAACTTAGATATGAGTTCAGTCCCAGTCCCACTGCTCACCAGCCAGGCCTCAGTTTGCTTCTCTGAACACAGAAAGAATTATCTGACTTTCTCCACTGGGGCACGGAGGGTCAGGAAGGGGGCCATGCCCATGACGCTCTGGAGTCAGTGCCAGGTACCACGGTCAGGACTCAAAAGGCACCAGGTATCCACCCACTCATTCCCCACCAGGTTTAAGCACCCACCTGGCGCCTGTCTCTGTGCTGGGTGCTGGGATGGAGCTGTGAATGGACTTGTGTGGCCCCAGCTCTTAGAGACTGGAGGGGCAGATATTCACCAATTTGTTGCCATTGTGACTGTGATTAGGGAAATCACCCCCTTTCCAATCTCTTAACTCTCTGACCTTCACCTCTCACCTTGACCTTGAAGCACCCTGGGCAGGATCTAAATCAGATGCATCTCCATAACCTTAGCTCCTCAACCGAGGCCTGGAGGCTCAACAAGTATTTAAACTGAAAAGATTTCTGTAACAAACACGGCACTGAGTGTGTGCAAGTCACGGTTCTGAGCACTTTACAAATATGAAATCATGTCACTATGCCTGTCAAGGATGTACTATTATCACCACTCCCATTTTGCAGATAGGCAAATTGAGGTTCAGAAAAGTTAAGCAAACTAACTTAAGTTATATAGCCAGAGAAGAGCACAACCAGGATTTGAACTCAGGCCACCTGGCTCCAGGGGCCACTCGCTCCATGCCNTGATGCTGGGAGGGATTGGGGGCAGGAGGAGAAGGGGACGACCGAGGATGAGATGGCTGGATGGCATCACGAACTCGATGGACATGAGTCTGAGTGAACTCCGGGAGTTGGTGATGGACAGGGAGGCCTGGCGTGCTGCAATTCATGGGGTTGCAAAGAGTCGGACATGACTGACTGACTGAATTGACTGAACTGAGGGGTAGAAGCTGATTTCCCTGGTGGCTCAGATGGTAAAGTGTCTGCCTACAATATGGGAGACCTGGGTTCAATCCCTGGGTCAGGAAGATCTCCTGGAAAAGGAAATAGCAACCCACTCCAGTATTCTTGCCTGGAGAATCCCATGGACAGAGAAGCCTGGTGAGCTACAGTCTATGGGGTCGCAAAGAGTTGGACACGACTGAGCAACTTCACTTTCACTTTCAAGAGTAGAAGAGGGGCTTCCCTGGTGGCTCAGCTGGTGAAGAATATGTCTGCAATGCAGGAGACCCTGATTCAATCCCTGGGTTGGGAAGATCCCCTGGAGAAGGAAACAGCACTCATTCCAGTATTCTCACCTACAGAATTCCCATGGACAGAGGAACCTGGCAGGCTACAGTACATAGGGTTTCAAAGAGTTGGACATGGATAAAGTGACTAAACCAGATGAAGGTGGCTCAGAGGGTAAAGCATCTGCCTCTGATGTGGAAGACCCAAGTTCGATCTCTGGGCTGGGAAGNACCTGGCAGGCTACAGTACATAGGGTTTCAAAGAGTTGGACATGGATAAAGTGACTAAACCAGATGAAGGTGGCTCAGAGGGTAAAGCATCTGCCTCTGATGTGGAAGACCCAAGTTCGATCTCTGGGCTGGGAAGATCCCCTGGAGAAGGAAATGGCAACCCACTCTAGTATTCTTGCCTGGAGAATCCCATGGATAGAGGAGCCTGGTGGCCTATAGTCCATGGGGTCGCAAAGAGTCGGACATGACTGAGCAACTACACTTCAGCTCAGTTCAGTTCAGTTCAGTTGCTCAGTCATGCCCGACTCTTTGCAACCCCATGAATCACAGCACGCCAGGCCTCCCTGTCCATCACCAACTCCCGGAGTTCACTCAGACTCACGTCCATTGAGTCAGTGATGCCATCCAGTGACTACACTTACTTACACTTAAAGTGACTAAGCAGCAGCAGAAATTTTAGAAGAGAGATACAGGGTAGTAATCAGGACAATTAATCTACTGAGGTGGTGAGTCTGTTACTCAAACACCTTTCTCTCTTTCTACCACTGGTCCCCCAGCACACAGAGCAATTGGCAATAGCAGTATATGCCCCAAACAGGAAACCTGAGACCTGATCTTGGAGGGAGAATCTGCTCGGAGAGGCTAGGGCTTAGATGTGGGAACATGATAGCCACCTTAGAGTAAGTCTGTCTTTATTTTTACCACGAGGATGGAGGCAGGGGTGAGCCTGCCTGTCTACTCCCCACAAACATACCTGTATGGTTATCCCTTTCTCTGCACAAGTACACAGATCTCACTGCCAGACCTTTTCATTTGGGAACTCAAATATCAGAGAAATGGTAGAGGAAACCTGTGCCAGCATCTCTATTAAATGACTTAGTTTTTCTTTTATAAATCTAAATGGAAACCCAGGATGACAAGCTTTTTGAGGAAGATCAGTAAGTTAAAGGAGAAAGACCAAGGTAGGAAAACAAAACAAGAAACTAGTTCGAAAGAAAGTTTAAAAAAGAAAAGAAAATCTGACCTTGGAGGAAACAGACTATTTAGGAAAAAAGGGAAAACTTTAAATGATTTTTATTAATATCCTCAGATATTTGAGAAGATATTGCAACAACAGAGCATGAATAGGCTGTTAAAAAATTGAATATTCAGAAAATAATTGATTGAAAATTTAAAATGGGAAGCAAGTTCATTCATGTGAATTAGTGTTTTTGGTGGCCCCAAGTGAAACATAGTTCCCAGTATTCACACCCTGAATGGTTCTCTTGCTTTGTATCTGGCCTACCCTTGTGATGTGCTCTGAGTAACGGGATACTGTGAAGGTGATGCTGTGCCAGGTCTAAGGCGGAAACTCAAGAAGGGTCAGCAGCTCTTCTTTGGTGCTCAGGATGTGAGGGAAATTAGCTGTTATTGAGGAAGTCTGAATATGCCCTGAGAACCCAATCTAGCCACACGGAAAGGCCACCTGAAGGAGAGCCGAGGCTCTCAGCCAGCAGCCAGAGCTGGGCTCCTAGTCAACAGACAGCAAATGCTGTGTGAGAGGCCATCATGGGATTTTCTTCTCCAGTACCCAGTGATCCACCAGCTGCTGCCATGTAGAAGAGAGATAAGCGCACCTCACCAAGCTCTGTCCCAATTTCAGAATCATGAGCAGATGAACAGAGGAGTGGTGTTTTAAGCAACTGGAATTTGGAGAAGTTCATTATGTAGCAACAAATACCCTAAACCAGTGTGTCCCTTGACTGATGCATATATGAACCGGTCTATCTCCATACTTGTCTGTATCTCTGAAGCTGTCTATATATTGTTGTCTTGAGTCTCCTCAAGAAACAATTTGAATTACAAGACATTTAGAGTCTCAGGACGATGGAGCCTCCTAATGTCCATGATCAGTCTTATATTTTTAAAATATATTTGATATTTATAGGTTATGGTTCAGTATCCTGATGTTCCCTTTGAAAATGTTATGTCTGAAATATGTGTCATCTGGGAAGTGGAATTACATGTGCCAGTTCTATTAAGGTACATGTCCTTCAGGTCCCAGGGAAATTATAAAGAATCTTTAAGGGAAAGAAAGAAATGAAAATAAAACAAAACAAAAGAATTTCAGAAGCAGGAAGGAACTTAACCTGCGTTCATTTACAAGATCGTTCAGTAACACTCGGTTCTGCACGCGTGACTCACCTTTTGTTGATTTTGACTAACATCTAGCCTTCAGTTTCTACAATCCTTTCTGTTCACCTGGCAACTTGAAGTATTATGTCTCTCATCATATTACTCGTTTTAATTATACTGCAGGGTAATTGCAGTGTGGCCTCAATGAGAAAAAATACACATGATAGAGCTTGATTTGTAATTCTGGCTGTGACTCACCATATTGCTGTTAGAAAAGGAAGAAAATAAATTGTCCAGAGATGTTCTGTCTAAAACTGTAGACACTGTCCATGTGCAGCTATTGAGAATTTGCAATGTGACTAACCTGGATTGAGATGGCCTGTAAATATAAAATACACACTTGATTTCAAAGATTCAGTAGGAAAATATTTATACTGATTACACAGGTTGATATAAATTAGAAGTATTGGATTAAATAAGACACATTAATATTATCTGTCTTTCACATTTTAATGTGCCTTCTAGAAAACTTAAAATTACTTATGTAATTCACATTTGTGCCTTGCATTATATTTATTAACATATTGGACAACCTTGATCTAGAATGCTGTCCAATATATAAAGAGAGAGGCATAATTGTATATACAGGATGATAAATGGCAACCCACTCCACTACTCTCGCCTGAAAAATCCCATGGACAAAGGAGCCTGGTAGGTTACAGTCCATGAGATTGCAAAGAGTCAGACATGACTGAGTGACTTCACATATCACAGCAATATCATTTCACAATATCAGTCCCTATATTGAGGCCTGACAATCTTAAGTAACCTCAATGGCTATGACAGAGTCATTTATTCTAATTAAACTATCCATACTTCTACTGGCCCCACTACCTTCAGCAAAGCACCTCTAACCCTACCTTGGAGAAATTGGAAGCCATTAAAGAGATATTTTCTTAATGTCTTATTACAACATCTACAAACTTACTTTTAAAAAATTGTTAAAAGTTGATCAAGCAAGAAAAATTCTATCTGCCCGTCATCTATCTAACTAATGGGAAGTCTATAATGTATGGTGAAATAATGTGTATGACAACAATAGCACAAGGACTGGGAGGAGAAAAATAGGAGTGTTCTACCATAGGTTTCTTTGACCACAGTAATATTGCTTTAAGGCAGACAGTGACAAAAATCTACAATTACCTCAAAATGGAAATATAATTAATAAAAATGCATACTATAAATTCAAGCAATTATGGGAAAAAACACTGAGATATAGCTAATAAGTAAATAAATAAAATTATTAAAAATACATAAAAGAAGGTAAGAAAGAGAAGTGAGAGTACAAAAATAGATGCAGTAAGATACATATGACATGATCATTTGTGCAGAGAAATTCTAATGAACCTAAAAAATGAAGATAAAAGAATGAAACTATAAGAACTAAAAATTAAGAGTACCAAGGTTGCAGAATCTAAGTTCAATGTATAAAAGACCATTGTATTTCTATATACTAGATATAGCATGTAAATTTAAAAAAATGCCATTTATAATAACATCCAACAAATACTTAAGGTAAGTTTAATAAAATATGTGCAATATCTGTTTACCAAAAGCTATAAGATATTGCTGAGAGAAGATAAGAAGATCTAAAAAATGGAAGGATATACCACATTTATGGATTACCCTCAAATTGCTGGAACAACTGGATTTACATATGGAAAAAAGTAAATTCTGAACATTATCTCACAACATACACAAAGTGAAAGTGAAAGTGAAGTTGGTCAGTCATGTCCGACTCTTTGCGACCCATGGACTGTAGCCCACCAAGCTTCTCCATCCATGGAATTCTCCAGGCAAGAATACTGGAGTGGGTTGCCATNCGGTGGCGGGGACGGCCTCCAGTTTGGATGAGAGGCTACAGGGTGAGAGCAGAGGCCGCCTTGATTGGCCCCATCCTGCCCTCTGGTTTGTACCTCTCCCTACTTGGCAGTTCCTTCTCTCCCTCCACCTTTGCCAAGCCAGGAGCCTTCTTCCGTGCTCTGAGAAGCCTCCAGAAGTCTTTCCTCAATCCAAGGCAGGCGAAGCTGAGCTGGCTGCTCCAGGATGAACCGTGGCTCCGAGAAGGGGAAGTAGGAGTGCTGCTGGTGCTGCTATGGCGTGTGAACCCCAGATGGACCCCGGTGGGGCAGCTGGCCCCTTGCCCACCTCCTCCCTTGGCTGGAGTCCCTTGACTGGCGGAAGCCCTCCTGGCTGGGGGCAAGAGCTCCTCAGTGGTCAGGTCCTTACGGTGCTCCGGATCGACAATACCTGTGCGCCCACCTCATTTGACCTGGGAGCTGCCGAAGAGCAGCTGCAGACCTGGGGTATTCAGGTCCCAGCTGACCAGTACAGGAGCCTGGCTGAGAGTGCCCTCTTAGAGCCCCAGGTGACGAGATACATTATCTACAACTCGAAGCTCATGTGGCCGGCCTTTGCTGTGGTGTTCTACGTGGTGGTGTGGGCCAACATCTACTCCACCAGCCAGATGTTCGCCCTGGGCAACCACTGGGCAGGTGTGCTGCTCGTGACCCTGGCTGCCACGAGCCTCACCCTGACTCTTGTGCTCATCTTTGAGAGACACCAGAGGAAAGTCAGCACCAATACAGACCTCAGGCTGACAGCTGTCAACGGAGCCCTCCTGAGACACCGGGTGCTGCCGGGGGTGATGGACACGGTGGAAGGTTGCCAGAGTGTGATTCAGCTCTGGTTCATCTATTTTGACCTGGAGACCTGTGTGCAGTTTTTGTCTGATCGAGAGATGAAGATGAGCCAAGAGTCCTTGCTGAGAAGCGGATCGAGTCAGCTGTGTGTTGTCATGGAGACTGGGGTGAGCCCCCCAGCCGCCTAGGGGCCGCAGAACCTGCTGTAGGAAACTCCTCTCCTGCCCAACCGTCTGGGATCCATGGAGAAGCCACTCATGCAGACTGAACTTCGCCAGCTTGTTCCTGAGGCTGAGCCAGAGGAAATGGCCCAGCAGCTGCTGGCAGTGTTTGGTGGCTACTACATCTGGCTCCTCGTGACCTCTCAGCTTCCCCAGGCACTGGGAACATGACACACGGACTCTCCAAGGATTCCATGCCCCTGCCAGCTCATAGAAGCCTGCATCCTGGGCACGGGGTAGGCACATTCCTGACCAGGTGACCTTGGAACGAAGGTACTTCTCTTCCTCCAGGACTGAAGGTGAGGTCAGGGAGGACTTGGAGCCCCGGGGTGGCTGATGGCAAAGCTCTGGGGTTCCCTGAGGCTGTCACTCATGTCAGCACTGGGGATCCGGTGTTCACTCCAGGACTCTGCACCAAAATGGCTTGTCTACAGTCCATGCTGACCCCTGGCCTTTGCAGAAGCCGATGGTCCCACCCTGAGCTACTTTCTGTGTTGCTTAGAACCGTTGGCATGAGTGGAAGGGGCCCCTCGCCCATCCCTTTCATTGTCTGTTGAGCCCTGAAAATGTGAAGATGACCAGACGGGGCTGAAAGTGGGCCCAACGCTTGCTCTCAGGCGATGCTCCAGTCCTCACCTGCTTTGTGTCAGATGGAGACTCAGGGAGGATTCTGCTCGGTGTGGTGTTGCCTTCAGTTCAGTTCAGTTCAGTTCAGTCGTTCAGTAGTGTCTGACTCTTTGCGACCCCATGGATCACAGCATGCCAGGCCTCCCTGTCCATCACCATCTCCCAGAGTTCACTCAGACTCACGTCCATCAAGTCCGTGATGCCATCCAGCCATCTCATCCTCTGTCGTCCCCTTCTCCTCCTGCCCCCAATCCCTCCCACCATCAGAGTCTTTTCCAATGAGTCAGCTCTTCGCATGAGGTGGCCAAAGTACTGGAGTTTCAGCTTTAGCATCATTCCTTCCAAAGAAATCCCAGGGCTGATCTCCTTCAGAATGGACTGGTTGGATCTCCTTGCAGTCCAAGGGACTCTCAAGCCCCTTAAATTATAAGATGCCCCGTTCCCAATCTGAAGCAAAGAAGTAAATTCTCAGAATGTTCTCCAATTGTAAATTGTTCTTGCCCTACATTTTCTGAAAAATGATGTCACTTCTCTGCTAGCACGCAGGCCTTAGGGAGACTGACTGAGGGAAGGAATGAACAGCATGTAACTACTAATGAGAACTACTAATGAGAAGATTTGGAAGAGACTGATCCTGTCTGATCAGAGAACTTACTTTGTTCCAATGCACACACGTCTGTCGGTGTGGTCTCACTGCAGACGGAGAATGGCAGTACTGTTCCCTCACACTAGCGCTGTCCTGCATTGAAGCGAAACCTCTCCCTTGTGGAATTCCATGAAGAGCTCAGCAGGCTTCCAGGTGCTCTGCTTCTGAAAAAATAAGAAGACCCATTGTTCCCTGGGCCCAAATCCAAAGACCCCAGCCTGGCATTTAAAGGCTCCCCAGTGCCAAAGACCTGGCCATCATCTGCAATTTTGGCTTCATCTCCCATAAAAATCCTTCATAGGTTGAAAATGTTTCCTGAACTGACATAGCTATTCTTTTGCATCTGTTGGATTCCTATGCATGCTTTTTTTTTTTTTTTAAAAGATGTTTTAAAATTGAAGTATAGTTGATGTAAGATATACTATGTAAGTTTCAGGTGTAAAAAAAAACCTTATTTTTAATTGAAGGATAATTGTATTGGTTTCTGTCATACATCAACATGAATCAGCCATAGGTATACATATATCTCTTCCCTCTTGAATCTCCCTCCCACCTCCCGCCCCATACCACTGCAAAATTTTCTTAATAAGCAAATTGTAGAAGAAAAAGTGGATAAATTGAACTTTATCAAAGTAAGAACTTCTGATCTTTGAAAGTTACCATTAAGAAACTTAAAAAAAAAAACCCTCAAGCCTTCTGCAGATTGAGAAAAAATAAAGCAATACATATATCTCACAATAGACTTGAATCCTTAAAAGAATATGTGAAACACTATCTTTATCATCAGAATTTGGATAGAGTTTTGAACAGACACAGAAGGTACCTATACAGAAGAAAGGATTGCTCTAACTACCTCACAATTGAAACTTTTGAATGCGAAGAGTGTTATAAACAAAAGAGAAAAAGATTGACTTACAAATTTTTCTCAACACATTTACTGACCAACTCTTTAAAAATCAATAAAAAATATGAAATAATTCAATAGAAACAAAATGGGTGATTCACAAAGGAAAGCCTATTGGCCTTATAAACGCAGGAAAAGATGTCAACCATCACTAATAATTAGATATCTAAAAGTTAAAACAACTATATCATATAATTTCCACCCTCTAACTGGCAAACACTTTCAAGTTGATGATCACATGACACTCTGCTCTGATTGAAGTGGACTGTTTCTCATTCTTGTCTCAGTTTAGGGGACCTGAACCCTACAAAGGCTTCCCAATCCTCCTCTGGCTCCATGCACTTCCCAGAACTGATTTTTTTATTTCTCAATCTTGTGTCTCAGATGGTAAAGAATCTGTCTGCAGTGCAGAAGACCAGAGTTCAATCCCTGGGTCCAAAAGATCCCCTGGAGAAGGGAATGGCAACTCACTCCAGTATTCTTGCCTGGAAAATCACATGGCCAGAGGAGCCTGGCAAGCTATAGTCCATGGGGTCGCAAAGAGTTGAATACAGCTGAACAACTAACACTTTCCCTTAACGCTACAGATTTTCTCTCTGCTTCATGATTTATGGCTTGTGTATCCATTTCCTTGACTGAACCATGCGCACGTGGAAAGCACACTGAACACTACCTCTCCTTTCTGTGCCCCCATTCCTGCACTCTTTGTGGTGGTAGTGGGCTTGTGATGAATGTTTGCCACAGTGAATACAAAATTTCTGTTTTCTTCCAGAAAAGTACAGAGGCCAGTTGCTGACAAGTTAATCTGAGTTTTTGTAATTTGGGCTTATAGTTTATAAATTATGGATGAGTCTACTTCAGAAAGCTACGTGTCAAAGGGTACCAGGGAAGAAGCTGACTCTTAGAAATTAATGCACAGAATGCTTTTATTGCTTATCTCTCTGGATTCTCTAACACATTTTCTATACATGCTCTAAAGGATTTTCTCCTGGTGGGAGAGACTATGGACAAAAATGACATGAGGCTACTCAGGTATCAGAAACATTTCCATTAGCCATTAATAATTTGTGTCTTATTTGGTAATGTCTACCACTGTAGGGTGTGAGTCCTGAGTTGATATCAATTAAAAAAGAAAACAAGATACCAACCGGAACTAGAGTTGTTTTGAATTAAGATAAGGTCCTCTGTAGCAGTAGAAATTAAAATAATGGCTTTGCTCATCTGTCTCTCTTATGGAATTGTTTTGCAGATCTGATCATTTTGTAAAATGTATTTACTTAAAAAAATATTTGTAACCTTTATTTTTATTTTATTTTATTTTACTTTACAATACTGTATTGGTTTTGCCATACATTGACATCAATCTGCCACGGGTGTATATGAGCTCCCTATCCTGAACCCTCCTCCCACCTCCCACCCCATATCATCTCTCTGGATCATCCCAGTGCACCAGCCCCAAGCATCAGGTATCCTGTATTGAACATACACTGGTGCTTCATTTCTTACATGATAGTATACATGTTTCAACGCCATTCTCCCAAATCATCCCACCCTTGCCCTCTCCCTCAGAGTCCAAAAGTCCATTCTATACATCTGTGTCTCTTTTGCTGTCTCGCATACAGGGTCATCATTACCATCTTTCTAAATCCATATATTTGTGTCAGTATACTGTATTGGTGTTTTTCTTTCTGGCTTACTTCACTCTGTATAATCAGCTCCAGTTTCATCCATCTCATTAGAACTGATTCAAATGTATTCTTTTTAATGGCTGAGTAATACTCCATTGTGCCACAGCTTTCTTATCCATTCATCTGCTGATGGACATCTAGGTTGTTTCCATGTTCTGGCTATTATAAACAGTGCTGCAATGAACATTGGGGTACATGTGTATTTACTTTTAATTGAAGGATAATTGCAATATTGTGTTGTTTTCTACCACACATCAACAAGGGTCAGTTGCAGGTCTACATATGTCCCCTCCTTATTGAGCCACCTCCCACTCCCTCCCACCCCTCAAATTGTCACAGAGCCCCGGTTTGAGCTTCCTGAGTCATGCAGAAAATTCCTACTGGCTCCCTATTTCCCATGTGTTAGTGTGTATGCTTCTATACTACTCTCTCCACTTGTCCCACCTTTTCCTTCCTACTCCTCCTCTCCATGTCCATAAATGAGTTCTCTATGTCTTGTTTTTCAGATATGATTCTGTGTTTAAGGCAGGAACTTTAGGAGGTCTTTGGGAAGGTGGAGAAATAAGGAGAGAGGAAAGCAGGATATACTAATTTTGGTCAATTATACTCTGCGGAGGAGAAGGCAGCAGGTATGGTTTTGTGTGTGTGTGTGTGTGTGTGTGTGTGTGTGTGTGTATGTATGCATGGCAAGAGTCAGAGAGGTAAAGTGGTAGGGCAGCATTAAGATGAATGATTTACTGTTGTTTGGTTGTGTATCTGTCTCTTGATTAAACCATAAACATAAAAAAGGCAGTTACCTTACTATCAGTTGAAAATTGGCACTTAGGAGACAGATTGAGGCTGAAGGTACAGATCTAGGAATTACCTGTAGAGATATAATAGCTGAAATTAAGGAGATAGATGAGACCATGGAGGAAAAGAGTCAGAGAGAAGTAAACAAGGACAGGGCTTAGGAAACACATTCAAAAGACCTTTACTGAACACGTTATTATAGACTGAAGAACAGAGAGTCTGCAAGAGACAGCCCAGCTCTGCCACTTCTTAGCGTGGCCTTGAGCAAGCATCTTGAATTTTCTGTGCCTCAGTTTCCTCATCTAATTTTAAAAGTTGATAAAGGCAGAGAATTTAACATATACCTGGTGCACTCTAAACGCAGTGTTAGCTGTTGTTATTACATGATATAATGGTTAGCTGTTTCTGTTGTAGTGGTTGTTGTTATAATGGCTAGGCACTGGGTTAGATTCTCTTAATACAATAATGAAATATATATGTGTGTGTGTGTGTATATATATAATATATATATATATATATATATATATATAACTGAGTTACTTTGCTATATACCTGAAACACTGTAAATCATCTATATTTCAATATTAAAAAAAAAACTAAAAAAAATTAGACACACCCTTACTCTTAAA
Organism: Neotragus pygmaeus; assembly: GCA_006410875.1. Taxonomy (NCBI): domain Eukaryota; kingdom Metazoa; phylum Chordata; class Mammalia; order Artiodactyla; family Bovidae; genus Neotragus; species Neotragus pygmaeus. Next base: position 214,581 of record SJYV01002549.1, read on the forward strand.
GAATAATCTAGTGGTAGAAACAAGAAAACAGTTTATTGCAACAATGTGGTCCATGTCACTGTGGAGACAAGTCCAGGGCACCTTTGGGACTGCAGAGGAGGGTGCCATTCCAGTGATGGGTGTCAGGAACTGCTGCCTCTTTTCTTTTCTCCTGTCTGTGTTTTTGCCCTGTCCCATCCACACCAGCCACACTGGACATCCTTAGCAGCCCTGAAACCTAAATAGAAATTGGACACCTCGACTTCCCACCTGCCCCCAGGCTGTGAGATGCCTCAGCCAGTGCTGGGTGACACAAGGTTTTGGCTCCTGAGCTCTGAAGCTGTTTGGAATTCAGTCTTGCTGAGAGTGTAGACAATGCCTTCCTTGCCCTAGCTCATTTCCATTTACCCAAATTGCCTTTTGTGGTTTCCATAGAAATGAGAGCTTCTAGCTGGGCCCATCCCTGTGGAAGCTTCGAGGAGATTAACAGGCCCTATTGGCATATTCTGTTTATTTCTCATTTTCTGGTTTTATTAAAAACTCAAAATTAATATCTTTCTCTCGTTGATGCAAGGGAGAGGAGATTCAGCACTTTGTTAATAGGTTACATATAACATGGGCTTCCTTCATGGCTCAGTGGTAAAGAACACTGAAAGTCAACACTGTAAGTTGAAAAAGAACACAAAAGTGTTAAAGAACCCACCTGACAATGCAGGAAATATGAGTTTGATCTCTGGCTCAGGAAGATCCCCAGGAGAAGAAAATGGCAACCCACTCCAGGATTCTTGCCTGGGAAATCCCATGGACAGAAGAGCCTTGTGGGCTACGGTCTACAGGGTTGCAAGAGTCAGATAGGACTTAGCGACTAAACAGCAACAGCAAATATATATAACATACATTTGATTTGCAGCCACTGTTTTATGGTTGATTAACATCATATTTGCTGGCTTGGAGTGAAAACCATATGTGAATTTCCCTAGTTGCTGATGCTAGATTAAAATGGCTGACTTTCAATGTTCGCTTGTCAGCTGATGATGGGATGCTGAAAACCAGGTCGGGATGCCATCTTTGTCTCAGTTGGTGTAGACACTTATCTTGGTTCTGAGTATTAGGTCACAGATAGTCACCCTGAATCTGTATACCACAAAGTGACAGATCCCCCAAGGCAGGGAAGAGTTCACAGGGAGGCTGAGGCTGGAAGTGTGTAAAAAGGAAGGCTTGTCTATATGGGACCTTGTCTATAACCTCAGAAAGCGCAGAGGTGCAGGCCAAGCCTGTACCGGTATCTTGGAGGGCTAGATTGAGAAAGCGATTATGTTTGTGCCTTTCTTTTTCCTATTATTTTCCAAAGCAGGTTTGTTGAGGTAAAACTTGCACACAGTAAAGTTCACTGTTTTAGTGCGCATTTCTATGAGTTTCAACAGAGTTTTGTAGCTGTCACTGTAATTGAAGCATAGAAGAATGCCCCCCCCTCAGTTCTCTTGTATCCCTTTACACCTTCTCTCCCTCTTGACTCTGATATCTGCTGATCTGTTTTCTGCCCGTTATTTTGCCTTTTCCAGAACGCCATATGCATATGTAGCCTTCTGATGATTTGCAATAGCCAAGACACAGAAGCAACCTAAATGTACATTGACAGAGTGAAGCAGCCAAAAATAAAAATAAATATATAAATAAGTAGTTTTTAAAAGCTATACTTCAATATCAGGGGGGTGTGACTGGCACATTAAGTGCTGCCGAGGAGCTACCCCACGTCTGAGGTCAGGGAGAGAAGCTGGGAGGACTCCATGTAGGAAGGGCGGCAACCAGGAGGAGGTACCCCACATCCGAGGTTAGGGGCAGTGGCTGAGAGTGCCAGGCTGTGACGGCGGCAGAACGGCCGAGAGGAGCAACTGCACGTCCGAGGTCAGGGACAGCTGGGAGGAGCCATCTGAGGTCAGGGGCGGCAGCTAGGAGGAGGCAGCCCCTCCCTGGGGTCAGGGGTGGTGGCGGGGAGGAGCAACCACACGTCCAAGGAGCAGTGACTGCTTGGGTGCAGGAATGCCTACGGAATCTATCCAATATTGAAGGTCAGGAAGGGCGGTGGTAAGGAGATACCCCTCATCCAAGGTAGAGAGCAGTAGCTGCGCTTTGCTAGAGCACCCCTAAAGAGATACCCCACCCCCAAGGTAAGAGAAACCCAAGTAAGATGGTAGGTGTTGCAAGAGGGCATCAGAGGGCAGATACACTGAAACCATACTCACAGAAAACTAGTCAGTATAATCACACTAGGACCACAGCCTTGTCTAACTCAATGAAACTAAGCCATGCCTGTNTTTCCAGGCAAGAATACTGGAGTGGGTTGCCATTCCCTTCTCCGGGAGATCTTCCCAACCCAGGGATCAAACCTGGGCCTCCCACATTGCAGGCAGGCTCTTTACCATCGGAGCCACCAGGGAATCAGCCATACATATACATATATCCCCTCCTTGAGCCTCCCTCCCACCCCGACTCCCATCCCACCCCTCTAAAGATCACAGAGCATCAGGATCTTTAGTTGTAGCCTGTGGACTCTTAGTTGCGGCCTGTGGGTTCTAGTTCCCTGACCAGGGATCGAACCTGGCCCCCTGCATTGGAAGCGCAGTCTCTGGTGGTGTGAATTTCATGTGTCTTACCCCCTCACGTGTGACACCACTTCCCACCTCACCGTTGGCTCCTGACAAGCAGGCATTCTTGGCTCCCAGAATAGGCCCTGCTATCACGAGGTCCCCCACCTTAGGCATCTATGTGCTGTTCCCTCTGCCTGGAGCATTGCTGTCTCTCACTCCCATCATCCCTGGCTCCCGCTTCAGAGAGCTCGCCCTCACCCTCTCTCTGAACAGGACCCTTCCTCTATATTCCCTGAAATTCCACCTGCTCCCACTTACTGTCTGTTCCCCCTCTCAGCTTACCTCTTCTTCAGGAACTGGAGACACCACAGAGGGGCCTCAAAGTTGACTGAATTCAACAAAAAGGATTCGGTTCCTGCAGATCACAGCTGAGGACCCCACCACGTAGCAGGGCCCAGCAAGAGCACACACTAGTTCCAGCCCGTGTGTGCTCAGCCACCGCAGGCTACCATCCGCAGCTCAGCAAGCAGGCCATGGGGAGACTCCTGGTTGCCAAAAGCAAACAGGCCGCCCAGGGAAGTTTTGCTGTGGGTCACACCCGCTTCTGGACGGCTGCCAATCTTCCTGCCAGAAACCACAGGCCCGCTGAAGCCGCCGGGAGTCCGGACCACAGGGCTTAGGAGGACTTGGGTCAGCTCTGCAAAGGGGGTGTCTGCGGAGCACTTTCTGGATCTACAGCACCCCCTCCACTGCCAGGGTCGGCCAGGGGGTCTGGGGCAGGGCTCCAGCGGCTCCAGCAGCAGCTTGGGTAGGCCCTTTGAGGCTGGGAGGAGCTAGTGAGGCCCCTGCCAGCCTGTCACAGGCTCTCAGCATTGGCACTGGCTCTGACTTTCACACGCACGCACGCACACACACATACACACACACACACACACTGGCAAGCACCCCCTTGGTGGCCTCGGAGGTCTCACCTCCAGGTAAATGGGCTCATCAGTGGGAAGATGAGGATGGGAAAGAAGCAGGGCTACAAAGGCCAGCCTGTGTGTGTGTGTGTGCGTGCGTGTGTGTGTGTGTGTGTGTGCGTGTGTGTGTGTGTGCGTGCCTGGGAGTGACCTCACAGCCGCCGGAACATAAAGACTTACAGGTCCTGCCTCCGAGGCTCAAAGCTGGCTCCGTGGGGGACACAGTGACATGAGAGGCACATTTCAGACCCACCTCCTCGCCTTCTCCCTCCTCTGTCTCCTCTCCAAGGTAAGGGGGCCCTGGGCCGGGAAAGGTACTCCTGGCTTCCTTGGTGTGGTGGGGGATATGTGAAATCACAGCCAAGGACCCCCTGGAAGAATTCCTGTGGGCCTCCTGTGCTGGGGCTCAGCTGAGCTTCCCTCCCTGATGCCCAGAGAGCTGCTTCCCTCTGGCCAAGTCTGCTGTGTGACCTCAGGCAAATCCCTTCCCCCCTCTGAGCCTTAGCTCCTTCCTCAGTTAAACGGGTATAATGTTCATGAGGCCTTTGGGAAGGTCATTTATCATAGTTCATCTCCACGGCCTAGCACAGGACCTGGAATATGAAAAATGTTTACGAGAGGACTTTTTAGGACTACCAATCCCTAAAGTCCCTCTGCAAACAGAAGTGGGTCTCTTCATTATAAATGGGGAGCCTCAAGAGGGGGCCTGCTTTGTCTAACTAGGAGCTAGGATTTGAATGGATGTTGGGTGCCTAGCCCATTGGAAGGTTCATACAAAGGCATTAATGCTGTCGGGCCTTCAGGCAGTAAGTGGCCTGCTGACCTTAGCTGGAGGGGGTAGGGAGACAGCTTTAGAGAATAAAGACCTTCTCCTGTGGGATATTTTCAAAGGGCTTGTGGAACATCCACCTTGCTTAACATGCCCAACAACCTCATTAGGAATGATTATTTCCTGTTTTCAGTCAAGCAAGGCTCAGAGAGGGTAAGCAACTTGCTTGAAACCACACAGCATCGGAGCAACAGAGGAGGCAGAGACCAGGACTGGCCTGGGTGTGAGGAGAGGGGGCTGGAGTCTGTATCTCTCCACCTCCAACCTGGACCGAGGCCACCGTTGCCGAGCCCGCCATCACCTTAACAAATGCCAAGTTCCTGGTGTCCTGGGGACTGGCCCTGCTGCAAGCTATGATCTCACTATATTTTCATGCTCTTTTGAGAATCGCAGGCAGGAACGCCTCTCTTCTGGGTCCAAGCAGTGGTTGGGGGAAGGCTGAGAACCCTGCTGGCATCCTAACCCTGCTTTTTGTTCTTCCAAACCGGGATGAGAACGACATGACGCCAGGAGGAGCAGCGTGGGTCATGGGAGCCAGAGACTTGGGGTTCTGGGCCTGGGATGAAAGGAAAGGCCAAGATGAAGCAGTCCTAGACTCACCGTTCTCTCCCCCAGCCCTCCATTCTTCCCAGGCCCCAGGGAGCCGGGCAACATCCCACTCAGAACACAGGGCCTTAGTCATCACGCACATGAAAGCGTGACAATCCTCAGAGAGAGAATAGCAAGTCTCGCAGGCAGGCTGTGAGCTCCTGAGCTCGGGCCCGTGGGCAGGGGCAGGTGGCAGAGACCTGGAAACAAGTCAGGCCACGCTGACCAGAAGCTGCCCGTGACCTCATTAAATCCCTGATGCCAAGATAGGTGGTCTCCACCCCATTTTACTTAGGAGGAAACTGCTCCCTCTTGGTGCAGCAGTGAAGCGTACAAGGCCACACAGTGAGTCAGTGGTAGAACTTGGATCTCAACTCTTGCTTGGAAGATTGCCTGTCTAGGGCTCTTGCCCCGCTGGGGACCACAGCAGAGGTCTGCGACAACCAAGTGTGATAGAGTAGCTTGAACATGGGAGTGGGCTGGTTGGAAAGGGCATAGAGATAGAGTCTAGACAGGACCTCTCTCTCCTTGGCTATGCTGAAATACCCTCCCTGACTTGTCCCTACCCCTTTTGAACAAACAGTAAGTTGACCCAGAGGCTAAGCTGGCATCAGAGCCATAGGTGACAAGAGGTGGGTGTGGCAGCTAAGAGCCTGGGCTTAGATGCACATGAACCTTGATTCTGTTCCTGATCTACCTGTTATTGGTGATGTTGCTATACCGCTTTAAGCTTCAGTTTCCCTGTCTTTAAAATGGGTATAATGCTGGACTTCCCTGGCTGTACAGTGATTAAGACTGCGTGTTTCCTCTGCAGGGAGCACAGGTCAATCCCTGGTCGGGGAACTAAGATCCCACACGCCACATGGTACAGCCAAAAAAATAAATAAAATGGGCACGATGCTGTAGCTCCCACTGGAGGGTTAAGCTAGCATGTTACAGAGCTCAGCACATGGTATGCCCGTGGTGAATGACAGTCATATCATTGACGTCATCAGTGGTCCCTCCCGTAGATCCAGCCCTGTCAAGCTTGCCCGGTAGAGAGAGCCCAAAGAGAGAACCCAGGTGCCAAGCGCATGGCTTATGTCCTGGCACCTCTGCTTTCAGGAGGGAAGGACCCACGAGCCAGTTCTGGTCAAAGGCCTGCCCCTCACCCTGCTTACTTCCCACCAACTCAGGGAGCTCAGCCTCTGAGGGTTTAGGAGGGAAACCCACAGTCCAGCTGATTGTTTCTCAGGTCAGTGCCGTGTGGATCCCATCTGAATGTATGAAAATGCAGATTCAGAGTCATAAGGAAGGGCCCTAGATGCTGCATGACTAACAAGCTTCCAGATGCTGCTGCTGAGGGTCCAGACCTCACTTTGAGGGGTGAGGCTGGACCATCCTCTCTAGAATCTGGTGTCACCCAGTCTCCTGCTTGAAATGTCTGCGGAGATGGGAGCTCGTCCTCTGGCAAGGCTCCAGGCACACAGCTGCACACTCGCATCTAATGTTACCAGTGCGATCGTAGATGGGCACTGTCGTTGCTTCCTGATCTGTGACCCACCCTCCCACAACACACAGGAGGCTGGTCTGCCAGTTTGGAACGGCCCCTAGTGGCCACGGTGGGAACTGCAGGACTCGAAGTGCTAGGGGTGGGAAAGGTAGGGATTAGGGCAGAGAGGTCATCGCCTGTTTTGGGACCACACACAGGACATAGGAGGTTATTAATTTCACCTTCCTAAAGTGCATCCAATTCTTTCATCCTCTACGCAAAACCCTCCAGACTTCCAAGGGCCCCCAGATGGGGTGGATCACTAGTAACAGCTTGAAACATGCATGGCCCTCGGTCCCTACCTTCTAATGGACATCTGGGCAACCCAGAGTATCTGGTTTCTGGTTTGGTTGGTTCTCGGTCCTAAGTGAGGAGGGGCAGTCAGGACACTTGGGTTGATACCTTGAGCCTGCCCCTGGGGGTGGGACCCTGGCTGGGGCTTTTCCCTGTTACAGGAAGTCTACACCCACTCTGGGTCCGTGGGTCTTCAGTGGGGAAACACACTCCCACCCATGTAGCTGTGAGTGTGTCTCTGAGACTGTCTCTTCCTCTCTCTGGAACTCAGTCTCCCCACCTTTACACGGCAGGGAGAGGGATTAGAGTGGAGGTGAGGTACCAGTAACCTAGCTGTGCATCAAATGCCCCTGGATGGCTCGTTAAAAACATTGATTCCAGGGCTGGGCCTCTGGAAGTTGTGAATTGATAAATCCCACAGGAGGCCAAGTTTTCCTGGCTGATTTGAGGCTCATCTGGAAACATATTCTAGATTGTTCCAAAGATCAAAAACATCCATGACACTGTTTGATTTATTCAGCCCTCAGGATAAATATCCACAGCCCTCTTGCTAGAAAACGTATAGTACCCTGTCATTTTAATCCTCTGTTCTGTTGCTTTTGCCTCTGTAAGTTCCCAGAAGGCAGAGGCTAAGCCCGCTATTGTAATTCACATAGCAGTCATCATAGCTAAATGCATGGAGCATCTACTGCATGGCAGGCTGTGTACTAAAGGTTTTATATGCCTCATTTCATGTACTCCTCAAAACAATCCTGAGTTACATATTATTGCCCCCTCTTCACAGATGAGGCAGATGAGGCTCAGAGAACTTAAATAACTTGCCCAAGACTGCTCCACTAATAAGCAACAGAGTTAAGACTGGAACTCTAATCCAGAGCCCTTGCTCATGACCACAGTGCCATGTTGTCTCATACAGAGTGACGTGGGGGCACTGGGGTTCAAGGCCAGGTCTATGTCACTCCAGGGCCAAGGTGTGGCGCCACACTGCACAGCCTGGCAGAGAAGGAGTCAGTCGTGAGGGTCTCGCTGCCCACCTTGAATGACCTTGGCTGAGGAAGGTCTCTCTCTCTGCAGGTGTGTGCCCAGCTGTGCCCCACACCGTGTGCCTGTCCCTGGCCACCACCCCGATGCCCACCGGGGGTGCCCCTGGTGCTGGATGGCTGCAACTGCTGCCGGGTATGTGCGCGGCGGCTGGGAGAGCCCTGCGACCATCTCCACGTCTGCGACCCCAGCCAGGGCCTGGTCTGCCAGCCCGGGGCAGGCCCTGGAGGCCGGGGGACCGTGTGCCTCTGTAAGCAGGTTTGCGGGTCTGGTGGAGGGGGTGATGGGGAGGCGGTCAAGGACTTCAGGTCCTGAGTCCAGGAGAAGTCCTTCTCATTCCCAGCCAAACCTGGTGACACAAGGTTCCGTAAGCCCACTCCCCACTTCTTTTCTTTTGTCTTTGCTCAGATCACACCCACCACCCAAACAGCCTACCTCCCTTCTTATCCATCCAGATCTAGCCATCTTTCAAAGCCGAGCGCAAACACCTCCTCCCCTGATCAGCCCTCCCAGATTCTTTGAACCAGAGGTCACCACGCTTTCTCAGAACCCTCATGACACTCTTGGGAAAATGAAAGGGCAGCTCTCTATTTCAGGCATAAGGTGTATCAGGCCCTGCGCTAAGCACTTATCTCCTAAGTCACACGATCCTCACAATAATCCTCTGCGGTAAGTACTTTCAGACCCATTTTATAGATGAGGAAGCTGAGGCTCTGCAATACTGACAGACATGTTTAATGTTACACAGCTGGGGGCTGGGTCAAACAGGCTCTGAAGCAGCATTCTGTTCTGTCTTTTTCTGGGGTTGGGAGCCCTTGAACCTGTGAACCCTGAGTTTGCTATTTGCTAGCAACCTTGAGCATGTTACACCTCCCACCACTCTACCCTTGTGCCCTCCGGGTGGGCTTTAGGGCAGGTTTCTCAACTTTGCTCCCGGGTCATTTGGGACTGAGTAATTCTCTGCTGTGGGATGCGGTTCTGTGCATGGTAGGAATTAAAGCAGCTTTCCTGATCTCTACCTGCTGGATGCCAGTAGCTCCCCAAAGAGCAGGTCGTGACTACCTCCCTTCAGATGCTGCCTGGGGAGAAAAATCGCCCCCAGTGGGAACCACTGCTTTAGAGAAATAGAAAGGGGTGAGGGACTGCTCTGTGCTGTTTTTCTTTTTGAATAAGCCTTACAGAGCACTTTGCCACTCTCATCTTTGTGCATGTAGCACTTTAAAAACAGAATGGGAGAGAGAAAGGAAGAAAGGCTCATGAATCATTGACAATGAATCCATCTCTAGGAAAACAAAACAAAACAAAAAAAACTTGTTAAAAAGAAAAACACAACTTACAGGGACTTCCTTGGTGGTTCAGCGGCTCAGCCTCCACACTCCCAACGCAGAAGGCCTGGGTTCGATCCCTGGTCAGGGAATTAGATCTCATATGCCACAACTAAAATGATCTTGCATGCCACAACCAAGACAGAAGACCCCACGTGTTGCAACTAAGACCCAACACAGCCAAACGAATTTTTTAAAAAAAGGACTTATAGACATAAAGTTATCAATGGTAAACCCCTGTTAAATACTTTTTTATGATAAGAGGACTATAATAATGAGAAAGGGGTGATGTGTTCTATAAACTTAGAGATGATTGGTAATAAAAAGTTACCTAAAAATGTGGTTGCCCAAGGGAGATTGGTCGGGGAGGGAAGGACTGAGAGTTTGGGATTAGCAGATGTGAACTATTATAAATAAGATGGACAGGATGGGGGTTCAGGCTGGAGGGGACACACGTATGCCTATGGCTGGTTCATGGTGATGTGTGGCAAAAACCATCACAATATTGTAAAGTAATTATCCTCCAATTAAAATTTTTAAAAAGTTGAACAACAAAAAAGGTCCTACTGTATAGCAACTGTATAGCACAGGGAACTATATTGGATCCTCTATAGGCACACTATAGTGGAAAAGAATGTAAAAAATGTCTTTATGTGTATGACTGAGTCACTTTGGTATACAGCAGAGATTGGCACAACATTGTAAATCAAATATACTTCCATTTAAAAAATAAATATCACCTATGAAGGGAGAAAAAAAATGTGTCTAAAGAAAAAACTCAGAAAAGCAACCCTTAGCTTATCAGGCTGTTATCTAGATAAGCCATCACGCATGTCAAGCACTTGGCGAAATTTATTTATTGAACACATGCCTAGCACTTACCGTATGCCAGGCACTAGAGTTTCAAAATATCACCTCATTTAACCTCTCAACAACCATATGAAGTAGCTCCTAATGTCATCCCCATTTTGTAAATGGAAAAAAAGAGGCCTAGAGAGGTTAAGTAATTTGCCCAAGGTCACACAGCTCAGAAGTGGCTGAGCTGGGATTTGAACGCAGGGAGCTTACTCCACAATCTTTGTTTCTTTCACTCTACTGTCTGATGCTCAGTATATGATTAGTTACTGTCACTAAATTTATTATGGGGCTTTTCCTATTCCGCCCTGATTCAGACTTTGAATACCTGGAGGCCAAAAATTTATTTGGTCCTTGCTCCTTACTGCAACTTCCAGCTCTGGCTGGTTGACACTGAATGTGTCTCATGAATGTGTAATGAATTACAGGTGCTCGTGAATATGTAAAAAGGCAATGGCAGCCCACTCCACCACTCTTGCCTGGAAAATCCCATGGGCAGAGGAGCCTGGTAGGCTGCAGTCCATGGGGTCTCAAAAAGTCGGACACGACTGAGTGACTTCACTTTCAGTTTTCACTTTTCATGCATTGGAGAAGGAAATGGCAACCCACTCCAGTGTTCTTGCCTGGAGAATCCCAGGGACGGGGGCGCCTGATGGGCTGCCGCCTATGGGTTGCACGGAGTCGGACACGACTGAAGTGACTTAGCAGCAGCATGAATGTGTAATGATTGGAACTGAATTTGGAGGCTGGGAGCTGGGGAAGCCACAGCTGAGGCAGAACTAAGACTGCACAGAGGCTGAGTCTGGGTCTTGGCTCTGGAGGGAACATGCTGGCCCGAATCTCTCCTCTCACCCACTAGCTGGACAACCCTTCTCTCAGGGGACTGCCTCTGAGCTGTGTGCACGTTTGGCGTGGATTACTTTCTTTTAAGATTTTTTTTTTTAAGTCTTTATTGAGTTTGTTACTGTATTGTTTCTGTTTTATGCTTTGGTTTTTTGACATTGAGGCATGCGGAATCTTAGCTCCTCAACCAGCGATCGAACTTGCAGCCCCTGCTTTGGAAGGCTAAGTCTTAACTGTTGCAGCACCAGGGAAGCCCTTCTCCCTGGCTTTACAAGCAGAGCTTCCCTGGCTCAGCCAAAGGTAACTCCATCTTTTCCATGGCTCAGCCTCAAATTCTGGAGTCATCCTTGACTCCTCTCTCATCTTTTTTCACATTCCACTCACTCCCCACCAGTAAATCCCTTACAATATTTCCACCGGGTCTGATCCCCACCGTAACTCATCTGGATTTTGCAGAAGCCCCTTAACTGTCTCCCTGCTTCCGTCCTTGGTCCCTAGTCTGTTCTCAACACAGCAGCCTGAGGGCTCCTTTAAATACGTAAATCAGATCACAGGTCAAGTCCCTCCTCTGCCTAAAAGCCCCCCACAGCCTCCCATCTTCTCAGAGTAAGAGCCAAAGCCCTCTCAGCAGGCAGCAGAACCCTGCTCCTGTTTTCTCTCTGACCACGTCCAACTCCCTCCTGCTCTCTGCTCCCTCCTCCCTGGCCTCCCAGATACCCCAGGCACGCTCCCACCCCAGGGCCTTTGCGCAGGCTGTTCCTGCTACCGGCGTTCTTTCCCCCAGATTTCTGCACGGCAAGTTCTCTCGCCTCCTTCACATCTTTACCCAAACATCGCTTTCTCAGTAAGGCCTTCCCTGATCACCATATTTAAAACTACAGCCCCGCTCTCCTCCTCAGTCCTGCCCTCCTTTGTTTTTTGAGCACTAATTGACATCTGACATCGCAAACTCAACTTTGTTTCTTGTGCTTGTTTCCACTAGAGTGAAAGCTCCAGTGAGGGCAGGATTTTGGCCGGTTTCAGTCATTGCTATGTCACAAGTTGCCTGGAACCATGTCTGGCACATAGTAGGCACTCAGTAAATAACTGTTGAATGCATGAATGATAATGACCGTTCTGGGGGGCTTGTGTGACAGGTACCATTTGCTGGGGCAATGGTTCAGTAACAGACACCAATTATGGAGCAGGTGCTATGAACAAGTCCTTTATATACATGATTTCATTTTATCCTTAATAATGACGTATCATCACTATTTTGAGGGTGAAGGAACTGGGGCTCAGAGAGGTTAAGTCACCTGCCTAACGTCCCACAATGTACAAGTGTGTGCACGCTAAGTTGCTTCAGTCGTGTCAGATTCTTTCAACTCTGTGGACTGTAACCCCCCAGGCTCCTCTGTCCATGGGATTCTCCAGGTAAGAATCCTGGAGTGGGTTGCCATTTCCTTCTCCAGGGGATCTTCCCGACCCAGGATCAAACTCACACCAAACTCGCATCTCTTATGTCTCCTGCACTGGCAGGCAGGTTCTTTACTAATATGCAAACGGCTGCAGGTAAACAAGAAACCTCATTATTCCTTCTCCTGCCAGGGACTCTCAGAGGGAAAGGGATGCAGAAACTACCAGATGACAAGATTATGCCCTGAAGTTATTTGCGGGGAGCTGCTGGACAAGGAGACCATTGGAGAGAGCCCAGAAGGAGAAGGGTTTTACACATGTGTATAGGTGTGGATTCATGGGGTCGCAAAGAGTCGGACACGACTTCACTTTCACTTTCTTAGGTGTGGGGGTCTCACAGCAAGTACATTTGGAGGTGCCTCATGGTGTCTGGGACCTTGCACATGATGCACACAGATCCCAGGGTGGGGACCGGCTGCCCAGGATCATAACCCCACCCCCACCCCAATCAGCTTTGAACTGGAGGACCCAGGAGAGATGCCAGGAAAACTTGCTAAAGTTATTATCTCCTAGGATTTGAACCAGGTCTATGTGGTTCTAAAATTCCCGCATGTGTGTGGACCAATTTGAGGTTTTTCTCAGCAGACCTGGGAAAAGCAGCTTCCCATGAGTCTTGTCTCCCAGACCTAGCTGAAGTTCCACCCACATCTCCAGGAAACCCTCCTTTCTCTGCACTTCCTGAGTAGCTCACAGACCCCTCTGCAGAGCTCTCGCTTTATTCTGTCTTGGAGATGCAGCGTCCACATCTTTGCCCTGCACTGACCCTTAAGTGCCCCCTGGGTAAGGACTGGCTCTCGGTCCTGTCTGGGAGCACAGTGGGTGGTACCCAGGAAGGGCGCGGTGTATCTGAAAGGAATAAGGAATCAGAACTATTTTATCAGTGTCTCTCATGTGCTGAGTCTTGTGCCAGGCATTCATTCCAGGGGCATTTCCTGTGGTTCTGTGTGTCCCATCCGTGCTCTGAGCTGGCACAGGAGATGCCAGGATGAATACTCTTGGCCCCAGCCCTCAAGGAGTTCATGCACAGTGGAGGAAGAGGCTGTGATGCCCACTCTTTTTCCTCCAAAGAGTGTTTCTTGAATTCCTAGCCCTGCGCTAGATGTTGCATCACTGAAGGTTCTAATTACTGTTCTCATCGTTGCTATTGTTAAAGTGACTCAGCGAAATTTAGTCACTTACCCCAAGTCACACAGCTAGCAAGTTAAGCCCTGACCTGATGGTGTTAACTGTAACACAGCAGATGAACAAGGAAAGTTTGTGGCATGAAATCTCGGTGCGTATACAATATTCATAATATTTTATGTGTTTATATTAATTAATACATATTATTAATTCTATTATGTATGGGATTCCCAGGTGATGCTAGGGGTATAGAATCTGCCTGGCAATGAGGCAGACACAAGAGATCCCGGTTCCATCCCTGGGTTGGGACGATCCCCTGGAGAAGGAAATGGCAACCCACTCCAGTATTCCTGTCTGGAAACATCCCATGGACAGAGGAGTCTGGCAGGCTACAGTCCATAGAGTTGCAAAGAGTCGGACACAACTGAGCAGTTGTCAGCAATACATTAATATTTTTATTATTAATAATATATAATAATTTATACTAATGACAACAGAGCAGCTATCTATTGAAGGTCTCCTTCATGTTGTATCCATTACAAACACCATTCATTTATAGTCTATATCACACTTCAGTAAGTACCATTATAACCCACTTTGGGCCTCCCTTGTGACTCAGCTGGTAAAGAATTCGTCTCTGATGCGAGAGACTTGGGTTCAATCCCTGGTTTGGGAAGATCCCCTGGAGAAGGGAAAGGCTACCCACTCCAGTATTCTGGCCTGGAGGATTCTGTGGACGGTACAGTCCGTGGGGTCACAAAGAGTCGGACACGACCGTGCGACTTTCACTTCACTTCATAACCCACTTTGNTTGGGAAGATCCCCTGGAGAAGGGAAAGGCTACCCACTCCAGTATTCTGGCCTGGAGGATTCTGTGGACGGTACAGTCCGTGGGGTCACAAAGAGTCGGACACGACCGTGCGACTTTCACTTCACTTCATAACCCACTTTGCAGGTGAGGAAACTAAAACCAGAAGTAGAACCACTTGGCCAAGTCCACAGCTAGCAAAGGGGCTGAGGCCAGGCCAGTCTGCCCGCAGGCCTGTTCCAGGAAGCAGCCTGTCTCGCTGTCTTCCTGCAGGTGACAGGACAGGACCGCTTAGACTGGGGGTGGGGTGGGGTGGAGGAGGGGCGGAGCCCCCTGCAGCGCTCAGTTTCCCCAAGGGCTCTGCGTCCCCAGCGCCTCCAGACCAGCTCTGCAGAGAGGACCCGGCGGCGGAGGCGGCGGCGCAGCCCTGCCCAGGGAAAAGTTGGGAGGTCGCCGATGGAGGTCCGGTTTCTCCTCCGCAGGGGGAGAAGATGACGGCAGCTGCGAGGTGAACGGCCGCCTCTACCGGGACGGGGAGACCTTTCAGCCTCACTGCAGGCTCCGCTGCCGCTGCGAGGACGGCGGCTTTACGTGTGTGCCCCTGTGCAGCGAGGACGTGCGGCTCCCCAGCTGGGACTGTCCGCACCCCAGGAGGGTGGAGGTCCCGGGCAAGTGCTGCCCCGAGTGGGTGTGCGACCAGGGAGCGGGGCTGGGAGTCCAGCCCCTCCCAGCCCAAGGTGAGTGCCCGGCTGGT
>SJYV01002549.1:229791-290300 GCA_006410875.1 Neotragus pygmaeus
TTGGGGGAGGGGCGGGGCGGGGCCTCTTAGGTACCTGGACAACTGGATACAGCAAAGCCAAGTTATACTGACAAAAGCTAGGAGGGGCAGGCGGCTAAGGGGACTCTTAGGAAAGTGGAACTGACCAAACAAGATGCAGAGGTGCAAGTGCATGATTTTAAACGACACACAATTAAAAATAAAAACTGATGGCAGAGTAGAGAGAAGAAAGGAGGGTTAGGACACTTGAACCAAGTTCTCACATTTCACAGCAGAGGTATAATATAGAGGTATATTATTGTAATATAGACTATCATTATAATGACATGGACACATATTAATATAACACAGTTTAAGTATTATATAATATTATTAATAGATCAATTTGGGGGTTTATTAAAAGAGGAATTCTGAACTGAATGAGGCAAGGTGGTCGCCTCCGGAATGTGGGCCTAGGGGTGGGCAGGAAAGACCTCAGCTTGTAAACTCTTGAGTTTGAGAGATTATGTTGTGTATGGTAGGCCACTAGGATTTTTGTTTTTTAATTTTTTAAATTTATTTTTAATTAAGGGGAAACTGCTTTACAATGTTGTGCTGGTTTCTGCTATACAGCAATGCAAATCAGCCATGATTATACATATTGTCACTAGGGAAACTATTATTATTATTATATGAATATGGTTTTTAAGGCAACTGAAAAGAGAGCATTGGTTGCATAGAAGATGGTGCCATAGGAGAAGCAGGAGAGTGGTGGTTTAAGCGTGGAGTCTGCCTGAGTTCTAAGCCCAAACTGTGTGACTCTGAGAAAACTGCTTAACTACCCTGTGTCTCAGTTCCTCCAACTATGAGAATAAAAGCATGCACCTCATAGGGCTGTTGTGAAGCCTGGATGAGTAAATACAAGCAAAGCAGTCAGGACAGAGCCTGGCACACGGCACTCCAGGGTATGTTAGCTGTTATCATCCCAGCAATGGAATATGATACATCTGTTGAAATATTGAGTTGGCCAAAAATTCCTTCAGATTTCCCTTAAGCTGATACAGACAAACCCGAAGGATCTTTTTGGCCAACCCAGTACCGTTGGTGAATGCCAGTAGGTTTGCCTTACATATAAAAAGCAGGACAGGGCAACGTCTATGTAATTTGAACTCCACTGTGTGTGTCTGCAGCCATATGAACATAGACATCCTACATACTACACACGTGTGGGTGACACAAGGTGTGTCCACCAGGGCACTAGTGACGTCTGAGCCCAGTCACGTCTTTGTTGTGAAAGGGTGTCCTGTGCAGCGTAGGATGTTGAGCAGCGTCTCTGCTAGACTTGAGTAGCCCCCACCCCTCACTTGTGACCAGTAAAACATGTCTCCAAACATTGCAAAGTATCTTCCAGGGGGAAAAACGGTCCCCAATTAAGAAGCACGGGGTAGAAAAGAACAGAAGGGAGGCCACAAAATATTAACAGAGCAGAGCAAGCCCGGAGGAGGAGGAAAAGCTAGACCACGGTGAACCCGCCACCCTGTTCCAGGCCTGGCCTCGCCGTCACCAGCATCCCTGCCGCCAGGTCACGCGCAGCGCCACACACACCGGCCCCAGCCGCCTCCCTGTACGACGCTGCTTATCACAGGACTTGTGGAGGATACAGAAATGAGACACTTGCCCTTTATTGGAGGACCGTCACGGTCAATCCCATCATAGCTGCCTGATAACCAATATTTCGGAAGTGCTGACAAGAACCAGGCACTGTGTTAAGTGCTTCACCTCCACTATTTTATTCACGCCAAACGATCAACTATTAGGAAATTTACATGGAAAGAAACCGAGGTCCAGAGAGGTTAAGCAAGGTGACCCAGATTGCACCCCAAGCCAGTGGGTAGAGCTGGCTGCCTAACCTTGCCAAGCTGACCCCCTCTCTCTCCCCCAGGACCCCAGTTTTCTGGCCTTGTCGCTCCCCCAGCCCCTGGCGTCTCCTGCCCGGAATGGAGCACCGCCTGGGGTCCCTGCTCGACCACCTGCGGCCTGGGCGTGGCCACCCGAGTGTCCAATCAGAACCGCTTCTGCCGCCTGGAGACCCAGCGCCGCCTGTGCGTACTGGGGCCCTGCCCACCCGCCAGGGGCCACAGCCCAAGGAGCAGAGCCTTTTAGAGCCAGGCTGAGGATGGAGACTCTATGTCAGCCGCTCGGCAGGCAGTCTGGGCTGCAGGCCACAGTCCGGCTTGGGTCTGCCATCCGGGCCCTGGAGGACAAGCGCGTTCCCAAGCCAGCTGGTCCTCCTGGACCCTGAGATGCCGCGGGAAGCATGCCTGAGTCCCCCTCGCGCTCACTCACAGCCTGGGAGAATGGCCAGGTTTCTTCTGAGCCATTCACAGCCTTTATCAAAGATGCGCACAGAGCTTTTTCCAGGAGATGGGCAACCATCTCATCCTTAATCATTAGACTGAAGCAGGTGCTGGGCTGGATGGGCTATTTTTCTAGGGCTACGGCGAAGAGGGGCAAAGAGATTCTCAACCTTCTGCTTCCTTTCCTGGAGTGAGGTATGAACATCCCTAAACACGCGTCTGTGTGTCACACTTGTGCTGAGAAAACCGTCTCTCCCAACCCTGGGCAGAATTCAAGGATTGAATTCTATGTAAATCTCCCTGTCTTGAAGACAGCCAAAATGGGACCCTTAAATGTCTCTTAAAGGGACCCATCAAACCCAACTCGTATTAGTAAGAATTAATCGTTTTCATGACTCCACAATGCGCCAGGCCAAGCTACACATTATACGAGTCAGTGCTGGGAAACATTTTGGACTAGAGAAAAGCAGGGGAGGATGAAGAATGCCTCCCAGAAACCGGGGAACACGGCCTGAAATAAACCGACCCTCGTGTGAAACCCTGTTTGAAGTCGCATGTTTCATTGTTTGTCTGTTGTCGTCCAGTTGCTCAGTTGTGTCCGACTCTTTGCGACCCCATGGACTGCAGCAAGCCAGGCTTCCCTGTCCCTCACCATCTCCTGGGTCTGCCCAAGTGTAAAAACAAACAAACAAAAATGCCACATACAAATGTTATCTCCTCTTCTGCTGCTGCTGCTAAGTCACGCCAGTCGTGTCCGACTCTGTGCGACCCCATAGATGGCAGTCCACCAGGCTCCCCAGTCCCTGGGATTCTCCAGGCAAGAACACTGGAGTGGGTTGCCATTTCCTTCTCCAATGCATAAAAGTGAAAAGTGAAAGGGAATTCTCTCAGTCGTGTCCGACCCTTAGCATGGACTGCAGCCTACCAGGCTCCTCCATCCATGGGATTTTCCAGGCAAGAGTACTGGAGTGGGATGCCATTGCCTTCTCCGGTCCTCTTCTGCAGTCTACCTGTATTTGTTTAAAAATAAAAACTGTGTTTTCTTCAGAATCCCACCAGGACATTAGAATATATTCTTGGTATTTTACCAGGATTTCTTCTTATTAAACTAATCTGATTGAGGGATGATTCACACCCAGTTAAATGCACAGGTCTTAAGCTCATGGTTTCACAAGTCTTTACAGATGTATGCACCTATATGACCACACCTCAGTAAAGATGTAAAACATTAGCATCATCACAGAACATTTCCTCCAAGGACTTCCCTAGTGGTCCAATGGTTAAGACTCTGAGCTGCCAATACAGGGAGCACAGGTTTGATCCCTGGTAGGGGAACCAAGATCCCATATGCCGTGTGACACAGGCAAAGATTTTTAAAAAAGAAGAAAATTTCCCCTGGCCAGGTGATCCCCTCTACCCCCAAGGGCAACTGCTGTTCTGATTTCTATCATAGATGAAGTGTTGTTATGTTCTTGAACTTCACGTAGAGTCATACAGTAGGTATTCTTTAATGAAGGGCTTCATTCCCTCAATACCAGCCCTAAGGGTAGAGAGGCAGAGAGAAGGCAGAGCCCAGAAGCCAGGAGCAGAAGGCGGAAGATGGACTCACTGCGGGGCTGTCTGCTGGGGGCGGAAGCCACCTGGAGATGCAGCCTTGAGCCTAACAAAAGGCAGATGGAGACGAGGAGGGAGACCGTGGCTTCTGCTCTCTCCCAGCCCCAGTTCCCAGAAGTGCCTCCCCTTGGTCAAACCTCCTGGGCAGACCAGGGAGCCCAGGAGGGCAGGGCCCTGAGGTTCAAAGCCAAGCCAGGCAACAGGCGATCCCCAGCACACAGGTGGTCGGTGACCTGCTCCTCAGCACGTTGGCCTCCAGCACTTCGGTCGGGTACCACCTCCTTTGGGAACCCCAGTTTGAGAAATCACAGGCAGCATTTGGAACCATTTAATCTTCACAAGATAGAACTAACTCTGATTCACAGATGAGAAAGCAGCTTGGAAGCATGATCTGTCCGAAAGCTGGTTTACAATTAGGTGGGATTTTAGTCCAAGCCAAGTTTATCTGACTTTCCAGGCTGCACCCGTAGTCTCTCAGAGGCTGAGAGCTTTGGCGTGTCTGGTTCTATATGAGTAAATTCTGCGTACATTACCTGGAATGTCTGATAACATCCTGAGAGCCAGGATGAGAACCATGGACCTTCACTGAACTATTCCTGCATATGGGGTAAGAGCGCTACCCACATAATCACACATCACCCCTTGGACATCCCTAAAGGAAAGTGCTACTGATGTTCCCATTTTAGAGATGGGTAAACTGAGACTCAGAGTGATTAATGAGTTGTCCTGGGGTTGTGCTGCTGGACTCTGGACCAGGTTGGCTGCAAGACCCATGACCTCACCCCTGAGAAGCTGTAAGCAGAGCCATGAAGAGTGGGCCCAGCCAACCTGCCCACCTGTTCCTGGCTGGTTGTCTGCTGTGATCTCAGGCAGGGTACTAAACTTCTTTGTGCCTCAGTTTCCTAGTCTCTAAAATAGGGATAATAGCACTACTCAACACAGAGGGCTGTCGAGAGTATTATGTGATTTAAATGAAAATTTTAGCTATCATTACCTTGACTCAACCTCTTAGTGAAAGTGAAAGTGAAGTCGCTCAATCGTGTCCCACTCTTTGTGACCCCATGGACTGTAGCCTATCAGGCTCCTCTGTCCATGGGATTTTCCAGGCAAGAGTGCTGGAGTGGATTGCCATTTCCTTCTCCAGGCGATCTTCCTGACCCAGGAATTGAACCTGGGTCTCCCATATTGCAGGCAGACACTTTACC
This sequence comes from Neotragus pygmaeus, assembly GCA_006410875.1. NCBI lineage: Eukaryota > Metazoa > Chordata > Mammalia > Artiodactyla > Bovidae > Neotragus > Neotragus pygmaeus. The sequence continues at coordinate 234,926 of SJYV01002549.1, forward strand.
ATCTGAGCCTTTGGCTTTTTTCATCTGTAAAATGGGCACATATAGTAATGCCCACCCTACAGCATCATTGTGTTGAGTGAATACCCATCACATGCTGTGAATGTTGGGTGATTCCTTTATGTTCACCTGAAAATAAGCTATTGCCATCATCCAGCCTCGGTGATGCTTTGCAAGTCAGGGACTGATGTGAAGGCAAAGACTGGGGATCTTCTTGTTTGTGAAGAGGGATGGTGCTGGGAACAGAGGTCACCAGGTGAAACTCAGGCCACCCCCACTAAAGCCAGAGTTAGGAGGGACCCAGCCCAGCCATGCCCCATCATATTGTTAATTGCATCCATGATATTCAAGTAAGGGTAGTGCCTTCGTTCTTGTCACTGTAGAGTAATACATCATGCAAATAGAGCACATGTTATTTACCCATCCTACCCTCGATGGGCATTTGGGTAGTTTCTAGTTTGAGGCTTCTATGAATAAGGTATTGTGAACATTCTAGTACATGTTTTCTGGTGGATATTGGTCAACATTTCTGTTGGGTATGCATCTAGGAATAGAATTGCTGACTCAAGGCCTATGCTCTTTCTTTTGGGTCAGATTATCTCTGAGCATGATGGAGGTCTCTGCACGTAATAGACACTCAACAAAGACTTATTGCTAAAAGAATAAGAATGAGAGCTAACAGTTATTGTGTGCTAAGCACATGCCATGCTCTGTTCCAAGTGTCCTCTATGTAACAACCCACTTAACTCTCACAATAACGCTCTGAAGTAAGTGTGATCATACTCATTTCATAAATGGAGAAACTGAGGTTCAGAGAAATTCAAGAAACAGCCCACATTTACATAGTTCAAAGTTGGCAAAGCCAGGATTCAAACCCAGAGAGTCCTGCTCCAGAGCCCTTGCCTTGGCCACCAGGCTACCCCAGATGCAGACACTGCAGGGTTCAGAGGTGAGGCCCATAGGAGGGGCAAGAAGGAACGGAAGCAGACGAGAGAAGGGCCTGGCCATGCCTGTGAGATCTTGTTGGGAGGATGGATGTGAGGACCAGGGGAAGTAAGATGCTAAACACATCCCTGGGCTTTCTGCTGGAGGATGGGGAGAGGGGGGCCGTCACCAGAAACCGAGAAGAGCAGAGGGGAGCCTGCTCTGGTGGCAGACAGGACGGGGTGTCCTAAATGTTCTGAATCTGAGGAAGCAGCACTCATCTCAGGGCAGTGTGGCTCGAGGCAGCTGGAGATCAAAGATGAGGCAGATCTGGACGCAGAGAAAAGAGTTCGGGTTGGGAGTGTGGGCCACCTGGACAGAGGGGAGGCGTGGATAATTAGACTGACCAGTTGGTTTAGTTATGAAACAGCACTCAGACCTGTGTGTGTGTGTGTGTGTGTGTGTGTGTGTGTAACCTTTGACCACGCTCTCCAGCTCCACTGCTCCCCCCTGACTGGGCCACCATCATCTCTGCCCAGATTACCGGGGAGCCGTCTGTTCTCCTGGCTTCTCTCTTGCTCCATACAGAGGGTGCCAGAGGGATTCTGTTAGAACATGTCAGATCATGCCACTCTTTTTCATTCTGAGAAAAGCCTTTGCACGGGCTTCCCTGGTTAAGAATTCACCTGCCTATGCCGGGGACACAAGTTCGATCCCTGGTCTGGAAAGATTTCGCCTGCCTTGGGGCAACTAAGCTCATGTGCCACAAACTGCTGAGCCTGCACTCAAGAGCTCAAGCCCTGCGGAAGTAGCCCCTGCTTGCCACAACTAGCAAAAGCCAGTGGGGCAGCAATGAAGACCCAGCGCACTCAAAAATAAATTTAAAAATAACAATTTTAATAAAGGAAAGCCTCTGCAAGAGCTACAATCCCCTCCCCCTTGCTCCTGTGACCTCCATGTCCTCATCCTCAATTATTCTCTCCCTGCTCACCCTGCTCCGACCTCATTGGCTTCTGTCTTTTTCCTCAAACATGCCAGACTTTCTCACACCCCAGGACCTTTGCACAGGCTGTTCTCTCTCTGCCTGACATCATCTTCCCCCAGACACCCACATGGTGAATCCCCTTGGTCTCTTTCAAGTTTGACTCACAAGTCATCATTTCACTGAGAAATATCATATAACTTTCAATACCCCAGATGCATGTAGCCCCTTTTAGAATACTAGGTAACTTATTTATGACATTTACTGTTTTTTGCCAGACTCCCAAGTGGTGGGAATTAACTTGTCTGCTTCACTCACTGATGGATTCCCAGGACCTAGAACTGTGCTCGGGATGGACCAAGCCCAGTCATCATGGAAGGAGTGAAATATATCTTGCTTTTTAAAAAGGGATTTAACGGGGGTCGGAAAAGTCAGTATGCAACTGACCAAGGGGTGTGGCTGCCCGTTTCACAGTGATTTCCCAGTGGCCCTGTCTGTGAGGGTCAGAGGTCACGTCGGACCCTCGCTCCCAGTCCTCAACCTTGCTAGTTCTCAAAGTGGGGTCCTCAGTCTGGAAGCATCATCATAGCCTGGGAACTGGTTCAGTTCAGTTCAGTCGCTCAGCTGTGTCTGACTCTTTGCGAAGCCATGGACTGCAACACACCAGGTCTCCCTGTCCATCACAACTTCCAGAGTTTGCTTAAACTCATCTCCATTAAGTTGCTGATGCCATCCAACCATCTCATCCTCTGTAGTCCCCTTCTCCTCCCACTTTCAATCTTTCCCAGCATCAAGGTCTTTTCCAATGAGTCACTTCTTTGCATCGGGTGGCCAACGTACTAGAGTTTCAGCTTCAACATCAGTCCTTCCAATGAACACTCAGGACTGATCTTCAGGATGGACTGGTTGGTTTTCTTTGCAGTCCAAGGGACTCTCTAGTCTTCTCCAACACCACAGTTCAAAAGCATCATTTCTTCAGCTCTCAGCTTTCTTTATAGTCCAACTGTCACATCCATACATGACTAGCATCGCAAATATCTTGTGCCTCATGCCAGACCCACAGAAACTGGAAGTGAGGCCCGGAAATCTGTAGTTTAACAAGCCCTCCACCTCCTTAAAATCTGTGCAAGATTAAGAGCGCGGCTTCATACAAGAATAGAAGAGAACGGTGATGTACTGCTGCCCCCTTGTGGCTTTTTGGTGAACGAGCCGGAGAGAGGCCAGCGGCAGGGAGGATCCACAGGGCCAGGAGGGAGGGAAGGGACTTACCCACGGCCTCAGCGTGAGGCAGTGCAGAATGGTGACGGGAGGCCTGGGTTCTAGCTCTGATCGTGCCTCTGGTTTGTGGCCTTGAGCATTTAATTCTCTTCTGTGAGTTCGTTTTCTGACTTTGCACAGTAGAGATGATTCTTCCGGGAGGCTGCAGAAAGGCCAAGGTGAGCTCAGGCTTGGAATTCTCCAGGCCAGAATATTGAGTGGGAAGCCTTTCCCTCTTCCAGGGAATCTTCTCAACCCAGGGATTGAACCCAGGTCTCCTGCATTACAGGCAGATTCTTTACCAGCTGAGCCACCAGGGAAGTCCTACGCTTACTAACGTGCTTAGCAAACTCTAGTACTCTGCAAGAATGTACATTTTTATCCTGATTTCCTCAGCCTTCTGTTGGCTGTGGGTTCCTGGGGTACAGAGCAGACAGCCTGTTGGAGCAGAAGAGCTGAGAAGAGCGACTCTAACTGCCCTCCGTGCCGCCTCCGAGCAACACTAGACTTGCTGCCCCTGCAGATGGGATAAGCAAGATGGAGCCTGGTGTACAGCACCTACTTCGCGTGCCCTCCCCACTGGAAATCCCTGGGACAAGGGGTCCCAGTCTCCTTGAGTTTGAACCATTGCAACGACATGATAATGGTACAGCAGCTGGCTAGTTGTTCCCCTTCTGGGCACCCAGAGAGGGACCACATCTCCCAATCGTGGTAACCGAGGTCTGGCCCTGGGTGAGGACTCCAGACCCAGACCGTAGTGCCCCTTTCCACCCTCCACGCTTGCTCTCTGCCCACTTCTGCTGCTCACACGCAGAGGACCCTATGGAGGACCTCAAGGCTCCAGAACATTGTTCTTAACTTTTCTTTATGAACCTAGGACTCCTTGGGCAACTGGTAGAGTCTATGAGCTTCCTTATCAGACTCATTGAATTAAACACATAAAATCAAATACATGGGATTACAAAGGACACAAGTTATTGAAATATGGTAACCAAAACAGAAATGTGTGTGAGATAGTTAGATAATTACCATAATTGCCAAGTGGCAATAGTATAAACAGTACTTTGCTATATCTGCAATAACCACTTTGTGATATGTTGATTTCTAGGGATTTTGTTGGTGACAAACAGGTACTCATAATACTACTTTGTTTTCTCCATTAGTAATCAAAGGAAGTGCTAAGTGTTAGCTAGAGGTCAGCAAAAAGATGCAATTATTTTCCCTTTCAAGTTCAGGAATCCCTGAGTTTTGCCTCAGATCCCTTGGGTATTGTCTCTGGGAAAAGAATCTCTGCATTAGGACAGGATAGAATTACAAAGGAGAAGGCGCCTTCGTGCCTGGATGACCACGTAGAGCAGAGGCCCCTCCAACGTGTATTCAAACCGGAGGAAAAGACCATATTTTACCAGGAAGATGGAGAGTCTGAAGCCAGCCTTTGTTTTAGCTGGGTGACCCTGAATGAGCCAGCAAACCTCTGAACCTCCATATGAAAGTGAAAGTGAAAGTCGCTCAGTCGTGTCTGACTCTTTGTAACCCCATGGACTGTCCACGGAATTCTCCAGGCCAGAACACTGGAGTGGGTAGCCTTTCCCTTCTCCAGGGGATCTTCCCAACCCAGAGACTGAACCCAGGTCTCCCACATTGCAGGCAGATTCTTTAACAGCTGAGCCACAAGGGAAGCCCCGAACCTCCAGATGCTCAAAAAAAAAAAAAAAAAAAAAATGTAGACCAAGGTCCCAATCTTACAGGGTAGTCTTGAGAATGAAAGGGGAGAACAGCTCTGGATGTGTGCAAACTCTATGGGAATTTATGTGTGAGGTCTTCAAGCTCCAACCATTCAACTGGTACTAAAAATAAGAACCACACAGTGAAATCTCATCAAGTGAAATGTATTCCATCTGTAAGACCGTGTTTTACTCTGAACTTACGACCTTCCTCATTTGAAGGGTAATGGAATTCATTCCTTTATAAAATGAGGAGTATAAATATAGTACTTGTGCATTTCCCCCATTGTTTTTACTTTGCAAATGGAGTTGGCAATGTGATCTGGATTCACAGACATTTTATGCAACTGGGTGGTTTTATGAAGCTCCAAAAGTATGAGACTAAGTGCTTTATGCCACCACAAAAATAGCCACTCTTATTATCCCTCAAAACTAATAAATCTTTGAAAGGATTCAATTTCTGACCTGGCACAAGTTTGAATAATATTAATAGTTCCCATGTTTTGAGGGTTTCAGTGTGTCCCAAACTGACCTAAATACTTCACACGTGTAACTGGCTTAATGAGCAGTCTGAACTTGGTGAGGGACACACATAGATGGATCTGGTTTTTCTTCACCCATTGCTTTTGACCACATCCATTCGACTCTCTCTTTGCCCCATGCCTTTCAGTCCAGATTGAACATCTAATGATAAACTATTTAACACTTCCTCTAAATCGAGTCTGACCCTTCACCTCAAGAATGCTTTGTTATTTAACAAACTATTAAATAGCCTAATTACATGCACCTTACAATCCTATGAGGTTATGAAGTACACACTATTAGTTATGGCATCTTACAGCTACTAAGGCCCAGAGAGATGAGGTCACTTGCCCAAGGTCACACAGTTAGTGAGGCAGAGACACAGAATTGAAACCCAGGCTGTCTGGCTCCAGAACTCACAAAGAGAGTATGAGGGTCTCTAAAACCCTTTTCCATCCTCGCCTTCTGAGTTCTAGCTTCTCCTGTTTACGACACCTGGAAAGATCAGTGGAGGCAAGAAGGAGAAAACGTAGCTGGTCCCCTCTCCCTTCGAGTCTGCTCCAGGAGATGGATTTCTTTTCAGTGGCAAGTATTTAAAGCCTCGTGTTCCTGGACCACATGACCAGCTTATTCAGGGGGCCCTGTAGTGTCTCTTGACTTGGAGGAGATCTGAACCCCCTGACTTCTCTCAGACCCCGTCCCCAGGAGTGCATGTCCCCGCCTCTTTCTGCCAGGTTTTGGGAAGCACAAGAGTCATCGCTCAGGGGCCGGAGCCTAGTCAGGTGGCCCGGCACCCACTCAGCTCACAGGGAGCTCATTCATTCTTGCTCAGCCAAGTGGTGGGTGTACAGGATGACTGTTGTTCTGCCATCTTCCTAATAGCTTTCTTCCTGCTCAGGCACTGAGGGTGGATCGCCTGCCTCGTGAGCCGTCAGAGTCAGCTGCCTCTCACCACTGCTGGCAGGAACCCCAAATCTCTACCAGTGGGACCTCTCAGGATGGGATGGGGGTTCCTTTCTTTGCCCAAGGGAGCAGAAAAGGTTGATCCTTTCTCCCCATTCTCAAATTCTGGTCTTCTACTCACGGAGGCTGAGGGGTGGAGATGGAGTGGGAGAAAAGCTGGTGACATCCCCCAAAAGTCCCACAGGCTGTGTCTGGTGGTTTCCGGAATATGGGGGTGTTCAGAATCCTGCGTCCCAGCGCTGGGGCTTTAACTGGAAATATAGGACAGCAGAGAAAGTCCCATTTGCCAGCCTGTGAGGACTCCCCTGGTGGTCTGGGTTAAGAATCCACCTGCCAATGTGAGGGACAGAGGTTTGATTCCTGGTCCAGGAAGATTCCACGTGCTGCTGGGCAACAAAGCTCGTGTGCCACAACTGCTGAGCCCTGGAGCTCTGCTACAGGAGAATCCGCCGCGGTGGGAAGCCTGTCACCGCGCCTAGAGAGCAGCCCACCCCGCCTCCACACCCGGAGCAAGCCCACGTGCAGCAACGGAGCCCCAGCACAGTCGAAGATAAATACATGAACAAACAAATACAGATTTTTAAAAAAGAGTTTCTTACATGAGTATCCTCAATTTAATCCTAGCACTGGCCCCAGAAGGTAAGTTTATTCATTAGAGTTCACTTTGTTGTAGCTGTTGTAACAAGCAAACCCCCAAATTCACTGGCTTAGGACAACAGGAGTTTACTTCTTACTCACCTCATATTCCAAGGCAAGTGTTCCTGGTTGGAGGGCAGCTTTCCTTCACGTGATGAGCCAGGTGACTCACTTGTTACTGCTCCAGCAGCTCCTGGGCTTTGGAGCCTGCTGCTTCTGAAGTGCAGGCAGTAATGGAGAAGCTCACTTCCTTCCTAAAGATCCCACCTAGAAGTAACCACACTCCATTGGATTGGGAGGCTGGGAAATATAGTCTCTGGCTGGGCAGGTGTCTTCCAGAGACACCTCTGTGCTACAGTCTTTTTTTTTTTTTTAACTTTTTACTTTGTATTGGGTTCTGACAGTAAAGCATCTGCGTGCAATGTGGGAGACCTGGGTTCGACCCCTGGGTTAAGAGTATCCCCTGGGAGAGGGCATGGCAACCCACTCCAGTAATCTTCCCTGGAGAATCCCCATGGACAGAGGAGCCTGGTGAGCTACATTCCATGGGGTCACAAAGAGTTGGGCACATTGAGCGACTAAACACCACACATAGCTGATTAATAAACAATATTGTGATAGCTTCTGGTCAACAATGAAGGGACTCAGCCATATATCCATTCTCTCTCAAACTCACCTCCCATCCAGGCTACCACATAACGTTGAGAAGAGTTCCATGTGCTATAGAGTAGCTTCTTACAGGTTATCCGTTTTAAATATAGCTGTGCATACCTATCCATCCCAAATTCCCTAACTCTCCCTTCCCTCCAACCTTCCCCCCAACCATAAGTTTATCCTCGAAGTCTTACACTACAGTCTTTGACAGAGTCAGTGCGGCAAAAAGCTCTCTTTGTTAATGTCTGTTTAACCAGCCCATAGCCACACCTCTGTGGGAGACGCCCTTGTTCCCGGGCTGGCAACAGTATTATTGACAGTGTTATGACAGCCGTCTGAGCATGACCCTGTCTCTAGCTCTTGGGATGCACCAGGGCTGCTCAGAGGATTCCTAACATGTGTTTGGGGCCATTTGGTTGGAGTTATTGGGAGGTTGTTCTTTGCCTTCTCAAGGGTGGATACCTTCTCGTGGCATCCTCACCTGGCAGAGAGCGGAGAAAAGAAGCAAGCTCTCTCATATCTCTTCCTCGGAGGGCACTAATCCTATCCATAAGGGCTTCACCCTCAAAACCTAACTATCTCCCCAAAGCCTCACCTCCTAATACCATTACATTGGGGGTTAGCATTTCTTTCTTTTTAAATTTCTTTTAAATTTATACATATTGGCTGTGCTGGTCTTTGCCGGGCGGGCTCTCCTCTGGTTTCACAGTGAGCGGGGCTACCCTCTAGTTGCGGTTCTAGGGCTTCTCACTGCAGCGGCTTCTCCGGATGCTGAGCGTGGGCTCTAGGGCCCAGGGGCCTTGCTCGTTGCAGTTCCCAGGCTCTAGAGCACAGGCTCAATGGCTGTGGTACGCGGGCTTAGTTGCTGCGCAGCATGTGTGATCTTCCCGGACCAGTGTTTGAACCCGTGTCTCCTGCATCAGCAGGCGGATTCCTTACCACTGAGCCACCAGGGGAGCCCGTGTTAGGATTCCAATGTATGAATTTGGGGGGAAATACAGCTTTCAGCCCCAAACACCATTCTAAGGGAGAGAGAGCAGAAAGGAGCAAGGATGCCAGGAGCGGCCTCCTAGATGTGAGCATGCATTATGCCTGGGGCAGGAGTGTTGCGCTCACATGGAATGGACCACAGTGGCTAGCCTGCTGCAGCTTTTAATTTCTTGAAGCTCATATCCCTAAGAGGTGCTCAGGTTACAAAACAGCCACAGCTGACATCTCAAAGGAGCTGATGTCTATCCTCCCCTGAGGCCAAAATAATCCATTCTTTTAGGAGAGAGACCAGAGATCTTATCAGGGAAAATGCTCAGGGCTTCTGAATGTCTAGAAAATTACTGAACTATATCCTGACTATAAAAATCAATCCCTTAGGATCTCAGTAGGTCTAGGGAATAACCAGTGTAGAAAAGAGAAAGAAGAAATTAATTGGGTGGAGGGGGTGCTAACATTTGCTGGGCACCTAATCTGTGCTGAGTGCCCCTTCTTGCGTTCATTGAATCCTCCCAGGAACAATGGTAGGCAGATGCTTTTTTTTAATGTTTATATTTATTACTCGTTTATTTGACTGTGCTGGATCTCAGTGGCAGCATGCAGGATTTGGTTTTCTAAGCAGGAATCACACCTGTGCCCCCGTGCATTGGAAGTGTGGAGTCTTAGTCACTGGGCCAACAGGGAAGTCCTGAGGCAGATTCTTTTCTCCCCATGTCACAGATGAGGAAACCGAGGCTCAGAAAGGTGTGGTCACTTGCCCAAGACGAAACTGACATCTGACTCGCTTGGAAGCTCGTGTTCTTTATTAACTCCTGTCCCACCATGTGCTGCCTTAGACAGCAGCCTTTTCTCTCTGTCTATGCCCATTTCTCTCACTGATGTGGGAATGACAAGGCCTGCCTGGCTCATACAGCTTCCAGAAGCTCTGGACTCATCAGGGATGAGAAGTGCTCTGAAAGGCGTCGAGGACTCATCTGGGGACTGGAGCCACCTCTCTCATTGTCCTCAAGGTGGGCAATCTTGCAGCTCTGGAAGAAGATCCAAGGCCTTGTTGATGGGTCCCAGGTGCAACTCTAGCCTGGAGGGATGGAGGAAAATCACTAGGTCCGCTCAGCTTCCCAAAAGAAAAAGCAGGGGGGAGGCAGAAGGAGGAGGAGCCGCAGGGGGTGCCATGGGGTGTTGCTGTTTTTGGTGACTGCTCAGCTGACAGCCCTCCAAGCTGAGAAACACACATAACAAACTCTAACCTCTTCTGGCTTAAAATAGAGCTACTGAGCCGAAAATGCCAAGTACAGGGCAGAGTCACCTGCCTCGCAGGGCCAGACAGCTCCTTGTGGCCCCAATAATACCCACCCCCCCAAAGGGCCCATTTGACAAGCACTTCCCAGCTGCATCTCATAAGATGGTCACAAGGGTGCCCGGGGGGGGGGCAGCCTCCCAGCAACTCCCGCCCCCCCAGATTCTGCTTTGAGACGGGAAAAGTGAGGTCCGGAGAGGCCACTGGAGGGTGATAAAGCCCCCAGCCTCTTTCCTGATAAGGTGGCACCATGTATCAGAAGGACTGTGACCTTGGGGGCCACACAGCCCTGAGTTCAAGTCCTGACTCAGCCGCTGCCCGGCTCTGAGGACTTGGCAAGTGGGGTCTCTTCTCTTCCAACCTCCGCCCCGGCTTCCTGCCCTAGGAAGTGAGGACCCCACCCCCCCAGCAACATCTGTGAATGCGGCTAGTGTGGACAGTGTTCCCACAGTCTTAGTTTCGCCCCTGCTTCTGGAAAAAGGATTCTTGACATCTGCAGGCAGACAGTAGTAAAAATGGATGAACAGTGGCTACTGAGCATCTGGAAAGGGACATGCGAGTGTCTTTTATAGTGCTCGACATGGTCCTAGGAGGTGGGCATTACTCCCATTTTTCAGATGGGAAAACCAAGGAACAGAAAAGGGAAAGTCTTCTATCCATAGATACTCAGGTAGAAGGTATTTAAATCCAGACCTTGCTGATCCGAGCTGTGTCCAGGAGCGGGACTCATTAACTGTCCCTAGGATGGTCCGGGCCCTTCTCCTAAGAGCAACCATTCCTCTACCCTACGCTGTCCCCACAAGCTCTTCTCAGGCCCTTCTCAGGCTGTAGGTCCTTGGTGTCCCACCCACCCCAGTCTGAGACTGTGCCAGGTTTCTGATCCTCTGAAGTCTGAGCAGGAATCAGAAAATCAAACTTGCTGATGGCATCAGCAAAAATAAGGCTGAGACAGCAGCACCAGCTCCCTCGCTTCTGGGCCACTAAGCTGGCACCTCCAGCTTCTCAGGAGAAGAGAGGGGCGTCCAAGGCCCCTCTCCTAAGCACTGGACCCCAGTTCTGCCCGAGAACTGAGCCAGGGCAGGAGCTGAGTCTAGCCTTGTGCAGACCTGGGCCTTTGCTCTGTTGTGATACTTGCAGCACAGGCTAGCACCGCTACGTGGGTCCGCAGGCCAGGAGCTGCTCTCAGGCGGCACGTCTAGTAGCTGGTTTAATCCTTGCAACCGCTGCACTACTGCGCTGTTGCTGCCATAACAAATGACCACACACTTAGGGCCTCGAGTGGGCTTCCCAAGGGGCTCAGTGGTAAAGGATCCATCTGCCAACTCAGGAGACAGGTTGGATCCCTGGGTCAGGAAGGTTCCCTGGAGGAGGAAATGGAAACCCACTCCAGTATTCTTGCCTAGGAAATCTCACGGACAGAGGAGCCCGGTGGGCTACAGTCCATGGGGTAGCAAAAGAGTGGGACATGACTGAGTGATTAAATAACAACAAAGCGGCTCGAACACACAACTGTATTACTTCCCAGTTCTGTGGGATGGTGGTCTACACAGGTCACACTGGGCTAAAATCAAGACACTGGCAAAACTGTGTTCCTCTCTGGAGACTCTAGAAAGGAGTTTGTTTCCTTGCCTTTTCTAGATTCTAGAAGCAGCCTGCTGTCCTTGGCATGTGGCTCTCTTTTCCCGTCTTCAAATCCAGACACATCAGGCCGAGTCCTTCTCACTTTGGTTCCCCCTCTTCCACCTCCCTCTTCCAACTCTGAGGACCCTTGATCACATTGGGCCCCCCCAGAGCATCAGGATGATTGCCCATCTCAAGGTCAGCTGATTCGCAACCTTAATTCCACCTGCAACCTCAATTCCCCTTTGCCATATAACCTAACATATTCACAGGGATAGGATGTGGACATCTTTGGGAGGGGGTGGGCCCCAGGTGGCACTAGTGGTAAAGAANGGAAAACTGTTCCCCAGTCTCCAAGGATAAACCAGGATTGGTCCACCATGCTGAAGTCTGCAGAGGGGAGAAGATGGAGAGACCACTGAGCTGCCAAACAATGCTGGAAGCATCCACCTCCGGAAATCCTGATAGACACAGCCATTAAATGAGGGAGGGAGTCGAGTAGAATGGTCAAGGGCAGACTCCAAATGCTAGATTTGAATCCCTGAAACTGATGTCACTCACTGGCTGTATGAAACTGTTAGTTGCTCAGTCATGTCTGAGTCTTTGCAACCCCACAGACTGTAGTCCACCAGGCTCCTCCATCCATGGAATTCTCCAGGCAAGAATACTGGAGTGGGCTGCCATGCCCTCCTCCAGAGGATCTTTCTAACCCAGGGATCGAACCTGGGTCTCCTGCACTGCAGGCAGATTCTTTCCCGTCTGAGACACCAGGGAAGCCACTCTGGCTATGTGACCGTGGGCAATTTAATGAACCTCTCTTGGCTTTCATTTCCTCATCTGTAATATGACGATACTAACAGTTCCAGAGTTATCAGGTTACTGAAAGAATTAAATGAGTCAATAAATGTAAAAACAGCACAGTGTCTGCCCATAGCAAACGCCCTTCTAAAGTCTTTGCTCTAGAACATTATTACCCTTAAGCCAGAACTTCTCAACCTTAACCCATGAATCACCTGGGGATCTTGTTAGAAGCCTGAGATGATGCATTTCTTTTCCTTTCCTTTCCCTTTTTTTTTTTTTTTGAGCCACGCAGTAAGTGGGATCTTAAGATCTTAGTTCCTGCACCAGGAATGGAACCCCTCCCCTCTGCAGTGGAACTGTGGAGTCTTAAGCACTGGACCGCTAAGAAAGTACCAAGAGATGCTATACTTCTAACAAGGTCCCAGGGGATGGTGCTGTTGCTGGGCTGAGAATCACTTTGAGCAGCAAGGGCTCAACCCACTGTAACTGGTACTGTGTAACCTGGAGCCCCAGGATCATCACCGGCAGAATCCCCAGCCCTGAGTCCTAGTGAGGACACAGCATTTCCAAAGTTCCCTGTGCCCGTCCTTTGCAGCTCTCGCCACACTACTAGTTGCGTGGTCAGTGGAAGGCAGGGTCTCCGAGGTGCTCAGTCTGACTGTCCAGCATACTGTAGGTGCTGAATGACTATCCGCATGGTAGCATCCCTGGGCCCACTTGCAGGAATACACATGCCTGGCAGCGCCAGGGGCTGCAGCCTGATGGAGGCTGCACAAAGGCACTGGCTCTCTGAGCCTCAGCTGGGCTGGCAGAAGCCCAGGGGGAGGATGGTCACACCCCCTCCTGTTTCACAGCCTGGCATCTCGGTCCTGCTAGTGCCCAAAATACCTCCAAAACAAAGAGGAGGCCGACTACAGCTCAGGGTCCCCACCTGTCCCCCCCGTCCCGTTGACCTCCCTTCCTCAGCCAGGTGCGTGTTAGGGATGGGTAGCAGCACCTGGCTGGGCTCCACCAAGACCTAGTCCCTCTCAAGAGGGCAAGAATCTCCCCTCTGCTGGACAAAGGACCCTCAAGCCCACCTGATCCTTCCTCAGCTGTCTCAAGACACCCACCGCAAACCTTTCAACAATCATAATAATCACCACAGGAGACCCCCCTGGTGGTCCAGCAGCCAAGACTGTGCTCTCAATGCAGGGGGCCCAGGATCCATCCCTGGTCAGGGAACTGAAACCCACATGCCACAGCTAAAGATCCCACATGCCTCAGCTAAGACCTGGCACAGCCAAATAAATAATTTTTTTTAAATCATAATCATCACTGCCAACATTTATTCCATGCTTACCTTGCACTAAGCACATTCTAGACACAATTATAACAAGGAGCAAAATGCCCAAATAACAGTGGCTGAATTGACAAACATCAGTAATAGCTATAATAATAAAAATGCTTGCAATGTGCCAGCCACTGGCACATTGTGTCTAAGTGCTTTGACATATGTTAGTTCATTGTCTCCCCACAACAACTCTATTAATGGTCTGTACTATTCTGGACCTCTTTCTATAGATGAAGAAACTGGGCTCAGAGAGGTAAAGTAACTTCCCCCAAAGTCACACAGCTCTGAAGAAGCAGAAATGAGGCCCAATCAGTACTGTCTGACTCCAGAGTCCTGACTCTGGACATGTTTGTAATATAATCTGATTTTCTGGTCCCTTAAAGCACACGACAGCAAGTGACAAGAGCCACGTCCCAAGCACCTGTCGTGTGCAGGCATCATCTTTCTTCCTCACGATGCCCTCCTATGCTGCTCCCCGTGGACAAGTCCTGTGGCCTCTCTGAGCCTCGGCTCCTCTTTTGGAAAATGGGAATGTAGGTTTGACCCCCTGCTGCTGTTCACTGCATCACGATACCACCTCCTCGACCTGTTCCTCTGACCTGCCCATGAGGCCAACAGACGAGATGTGTATCAGCCTCCCTAAAGCTTAAAGAGGACAAGGGACATGCCCAAGGCCACTCGGGGCCAGTGGCCAGGCCGGGACCAGGACCCAAATCTCCCAATCCTCTCAAACTCAGCAGGGACCCACTGCCACCCTGACGCCTAGACTATCTCCCCCCAAGTTTTGCTGTCTTGCCGAGCTTCTCAGGTTAAAGCAAACATTTGTTCCCTTCGTCCTCCTCTTCTCCCTCTCCCTTCCGCGTGTCCTCCTCCTCTTCTCGCCCTCCGGAAAGTCTCCCTAGGAGGTGGGTGGACCAGCAGCATCTGCCAAGGCAAGGCCATTCAGAGAGACCGGAGATGCCCAGTTTAGGAGGGGCTGGGGGCGGGAAGGCTTTCAAGCAGCAGAGCCCCCAGCTGCGAGGCAGGGCCAGAAACTGGAGGATGTCTGCCCTTGGATGAGCCATTCAGCCAGGACCATCCAGTGGAACTTTTTGCGCCGATGGAAATGTCCGACACCTGCACAGTCTGATACGGTGGCTGCTGAACACGGGCTGCCACTGAGCACTTGAAATATGGTAAGAGCGGCAGAGGAACAGGATATTTCATCTTCATTCACTTACATTTAAATAGCCACATGCACCTGGGGTCTATCATACTGGACAGCAGGGAGCTTAACTTTTCTAAGCCCCAGTCTTCTCATGTGTTTGACAAGGGTCATGATACCCCTGTTCTCCCTGGCTGAGGACGGCTGAGATAATGAAGCAATGGGGTGCCGTGATACAAACCCCACTAAGAGTCTGGATGCTTGGGTTCCAGACCTATGAACGTGCTGTGTGATCCAGGCCAAGCCCCTCAACCTCTCTGAGTGCCCTGTACTCAGAGAGGTCATCTGTACAACGAAGAAGTCACTGTGGATCACAGTTTCTTTGCCACGGGGGTTTAGGGGAGTCTGGGAGCCCCCTACAGTTACATGAAATGTGTCTGTGTGACCACGCATGTGAGAATGAGTATGTGTGGTGTGTGTTAGAGTACACACTTTATCTGCATATTTATCAGGGGAAAGCAGGCTCCAAACTTTCCCAAAATTCTCAAAGTGCATGTGCATCTCAGTTGCTTTGGTCATCTCTGACTCTTTGCGACCCTGTGGACTGTAGCCCACCAGGCGCTTTGTCCATGGAACTTTCCAGGCAAGAATACTAGAGTGGATAGCCATTGCCTTCTCCAGGGGATCTTCCCCACTCAGGGATTCAACCCGGGTCTCCTGCGTTACAGGCAGATTCTCTACGGCCTGAGCCACCAGTGAAGCCGGACCATGAGAGCCCCAGTCTAGATCGATCTTGTACCAGGGAGTCTTTTAAAAATGGAACTTCCAGGCTCCACCCTCTTGGATTCTGATTCAAATACCCAAAATCGGTATTTGTAACAAGTTCCCAGCAATTCTGATGTACAGCCGGGGGAGAGAAACACAGGCAGGGAGCCAGCTGGACCTAATGTACTATGACTTGATGTGTGTGAAACTCCTTATCAGGCAGTAGTGCATATTTTTAAAAACCAATTGGGATTTAAGGAACTAAGAGAGTTAAAGAGGAAATAACCACCATCCCAACAAAACCCCTCTTGACCCCCTTTCTTCATTAACCTCTGCTGTGGCAGCCGTTGTACCAGGCGTTTTATAAATATTAACCCATTTAATCCTCCTACCACCCCCTATGAGGTTGGTACTACTGTCTCCATTTCATAGATGAGGAAACTGAGGCACAGAGAGATGACTTGCTCAGGATCACACTGTCAGTGAGCAGTGGAGCTGGGATTGAGACCTAGACAGTTGGGTACCAGATTCACGCCTCACTCACACCTCCTCGGAGAACCCTTAGCTTTCATCACCTCCCTTCCAAGGCCGAGGATGACCAAGGGCTCCTAGAGGGCACTGCTCTGTCCCTCCTGCCCACTCCAACCCGAGACGACCGCGGGCCCCACACTCACTTGCCCTCGGAGCCGTAGCTGTTCATGCTGTCCTCGATGGACTCGTGGCTGGCCTGGCGCAGTGTCCGGCTGGGCATTTCCACTGCCAGTCCGGTCTCCGTGCTCCTCTGGATGGCCCCCTTCAACCTTCGGCTGTCCCCTTCAGGGCAGAGTGGTCGAGAGAGATGGGGAGAGAGACACAGGATGGGAAGGAACAGAGAGACCAGGCCTCTGGTTAGTCTTTCAGAGGCTGGTGGCTGCCCAGCACTGGTTTTCACGCCCCACCTGGTTCATCAACCTCCTCCAACCACCAGCCTTACCTGCACGCACCCTACCAGGGGCAGCCTGCCCTTTATACTCACCCATCAAACAGCATCACATGAGTTCTCTTAACTGGCAGATTCATTTACATGTACTTTTTATTTTTTTAATTGAAGTATAGTTGATTTACAACATTGTGTTAGTTTCAGGTGTACAGCAACGTGATTCAGTTTTTTTTTTCAAATTAAATTCCATTATAGGTTATTACAAGATATTGAATATAACTCCCTGTGAAGAAGTGAAGTGAAAGTTGTTCAGTCATGTCTGATTCTTTGCGACCCTATAAACTGCATCCTGCCAGGCTCCTCTGTCCATGGAATTCTCCAGGCAATTCTACTGGAGCGGATAGCTCTTCCCTTCTCCAGGGGGATCTTCCCAACCCAGGGAGCAAACCCAGGTCTCCCGCATTGCAGGCAGATTCTTTACTGTCTGAGCCACCAGGGAAGCCCAAGAATAATGGAGTGGGTAGCCTATCCCTTCTCCAGGGGATCTTCCCGATCCAGGGAGCGAACCCAGGTCTCCCGCATTGCAGGCAGATTCTTTACCAGCTGAACTACCAGGGAAGCCCTATAATTAATTCCCTGTGTTATACAGTAAATCTTTGTTGCTTATCTATTTTATGTAAAGTAGCTTGAATCTGTTAATCCCGTACTCCCAATCTCTCCCTCTCTCCCCTTTAGTAACCACAAGTTTCTTTTCTATGTTTATGAATCTGTTTCCGCTTTGTATATAGATTCATTTGTCTTGTTTCTAGATTCCACATATAGGGGTTTTCATATAGTATTTGTCTTTCTCTGTCTGACCTTCTTCACTAAGTATAATATTCTCTAGGTTCAACCAACATGTACTGTTTCTTGAATTCATTTCTGCCCTGCAGTCTTCTCCAAACCATTTCCCTCCTCCTCTTCAGCTACTATTTACTGAGCACCTACGATGTATCATATTCTCTGTCAAGTGCTTTTCGTGGATTTAAACCAGAATTTCTCTACCTCAGCACAACTGGCAAGGGGACGCATTATTGCTTAGCCGTCAGGCGCTGTCACATGTGCTGTGGGAGGTCTAACCAGTCTCCCTGGCCTCTACCCACTAGATGCTAGTCCTCCTTCCAGGTCAGTCGTGTCTGTCAAAAATGTCTCCAGACACTGCCAAACATCCCCTGGAGTGGGGACAAAGATCACCCTTGATCGAGGATCACCCATCTATACCATTGGCTCTGAAACCACACTGCCCCAGGTTTAAGTCTTGGATCTCCTTCTCACAGACTGTGAGACTTTGGGCCAATTATTGACCTCCCTGGGCCTCCACTTTCTTAGCTGTAAAATGGGAGAACAACACGGTCCTCTGCCCTGCTTTTCCATTTCTCGGCTGCACCACACGGCATGTGGGATCCTAGTTCCCCAGCCAGGGATGGAAGCCATGCCCCCTGCAGGGGAAATGTGACCGCTGGCCGCCAGGGAAGTCCAATGTTCTTCCCTTCTGTTCCCTGCCTCTTCCCGCCCTCTCCCCAACCCGGCAGCTCACACCTTCCCTTCCACAGCGATCAAACATCGTCCGATCCCAGCTCTCCTTGAGCCCCTCCTGGCCTGGCCTCTCTCTGCCCAGTGCCGTCGTGGTTTTCTTCCTGACGCTCACTACCTGTGATGTGTTCTTCACTCTCAGTTTACTGACTGGCCTCCTCCACACAGAAGGTAAACCCCATGAGGACAGCGAATTTCACTGTGTCGAATGTTGAAGCCCCAGGGCCAAGAACAGAGTCTAGCCATTGGAAAGTGAAAGTTGCTCAGTCGTGTCCTACTCTTTGTGACTCCATGGACTATACAGTCCACAGAATTCTCCAGGCCACAACACTGGAGGAGGTAGCCTTTCCCTTCTCCAGGGGAATCTTCCCAACCCAGGGAGTGAACCCAGGTCTCCTGCACTGTGCACTGCAGACAGATTCTTTACCAGCTGAGCCACCAGGTAAGCCCAAGAAAACTGGAATGGGTAGCCTATCCCTTCTCCAGTGGATCTTCCCAACCCAGGAATCAAACCAGCATCTCCAACATTGCAGGCGGATTCTTTACCAACTGAGCTATCAGGGAAGCCCCTAGCCTTTGGAAGTGCTCAAGTAATAACTGCTGGATGAACGGGTATCTGCACTGAGAGTGGGGTTAATTCTCAGCCACCCAGGAAGCAGTTGCTCCTGCCTGCTTCACTCTCAGCACCGAGGACATGGGGTTATGGGGCTGGTCCATGCCCTAGGGCCAGAAGGTGGAAGTAGAGGCATGGGGGTGAGGATTTGACCCCAAAGGGGTCGCTTTGCTTCCGTGCTCCACAGCCTGGTGATCAAGGCAAGCTTTACGTCCCCCATCACCCCGGAGGGGTGTGGGTTCTAGGAGTGGAGGTGGATCTTTAGTGGGACCTTCCCTGCCTCCCCAGAGTCTGGAATGAGCTGATAGACCTTGGCCTTCAGCAGTGCTCACAAATGGACCCACCGAAACCCCACCATCCTGCTGAGTAAAAGGATGGGGAGCTGGGTCTGTGTGTGGGGAGAGAGGGTGAGGCTGGGGCACCTCCTGCTGGACTTCTCCCCATCTCCCTCCTCCCAACTCAACGATGGTGCCCCCTTCCTCCCTGACCTGCAGACAGACAGACACATCTGTGCACACACAGAGACATAGATGCTCTGTGTGTGCTTTTCAGAGGTGTACCCACATGTTCCTCTCCTACACACATCTGTGTAATTCAGGCACACAGATGCCCACGTACTCAGAAAATTACACACACACATACACAGAGGAACATGCCTGTAAAGCTGTAGTCTGTTAGCCTACATCTAAGTGTCCACATCTGTGTGATGCCATGGGCCTTGGCCCTGGAGGAGGGCATGGCAATCCACCCCAGCATTCTCGCCTGGAAAGTCCCATGCACCGAGGAGCCTGGGTGACTACGGTCTGTAGGGTTGTGGAGTTGGACACGACTGAAGCAACTCAGCACACACGCACCCCTGGGTCTCTGCACACCTGCCATTCTACTGCTGAGGCTAAATGGGCAGGTGTCTGGGCGTGTGCCAGTCACACACAGACGCGTCACCATAAGACATGTACACCAACCCACCCAACACACAGAGCAACTGACACAGCGTGCATGTGTGTGTGTCTGTGTGCGCGTGTGTCCCCTGGTGTTTCTTGACCACGTGGGGGAAGGTGTGTCTCCCTGTGTGCTTCCAGTCATCCCGCCCCTTGTTCTTTCCCTCGTTTGTATCTGAAGTCCCTCTCCCAACAGTTCTATTTCTCTGTGTACAGCAGGGTCAGGGGCACAGAAAGATTCAGAAACACACATGTGTTCACACAGACTCACAGGCACAGAGAAACATCCCTCCACTCACTCACAAAAACACGCACACGAACACATGCACACACAAGCACAGTCATGTTCAAGGACAACACCCTCCCTACACCGGGGATACACCTACACACAGATTTCATCTCTGGATCCTTTTGGGGAAACTTGGCCTAAGACACCTGGCTAAGCTGTTATCCTAAGGAAGTTAAGGTTCAAACATTGTTGCACAGGTGGGTTCTGGAATCACAATGGAAACACCATTCCCTCCAAGAAAATCAGTGGTAAAAAGAGCAGCTGCACAAAGATGAAGGCATGGAAGTTCCGAGGGGATGGTTAACGGGGTCAAAGGTGAGGTTCTGTTGTCCATGGTTATCATAAGGCTCCACTGGAGAGACCCGGAGTTTGAGTCCTCTACACTTCGGGTTTCAACTGTGAGGCTACCCCAAGCTGGCCAGTGTGATATACAAGTAAATGGAGTGTGGATGACCTATTTTTGGCGACCCACTCCCGCCTGCTGTACCCTGTGGGTTTTAAGTCCCTCTTCTCCCAACTTGTACAGAGTGTGTGTGTGTGTGCTTGTGTGTGTGTAGCTGGGGGTGGGGGAAGGCAGCAGGCAGAGGGTGTGTGTGGACAGCCAGAGTCCCAGCAAACCACAGCAGCAACTTCGGGTATCAACACTGCTACATGCTAAACACACAGCTGATGAGGACAGAAGAGGGAACAAGAATGAAGGGGTTCCTGCCTCCCTGGAACTCACAGCTCAGAGGCTGAGGTGGACACTAAACACAGGATCACACTGATTAATCACAAGCATGTAAAGGGTTTTGAGGAGCAAGAAAACGATGTAATGATAGCACTCACCAGGGGAGGGTAATAGGAGGGAGACTAACGCAGGCAACTGATGACTTCATCGTTCGAATGACAGTCTCTGCAGATCTGCCCCTTGGCCTCCGTGATGGGGATTCTAGTGGACCCCTCCTGTGCCTGAGCACTGCCAGCACCCTATACACGAGACCCTAGCTACCCAGCCCTTAGGTTTCCTTTCTCTCTAGAGCCTTTCCCTTGCTGATTTCATTCCCCACCCCCATGAGGATCACCCTAAGCAAAAGAATCCTATGGCTCAATCTCTAGCCCTTAACTCTGTCAAGAGCAATACTTTGGGGCTTCTGTGGTGGCTCAGTGGTAAAGAATCCGACTGCCAATGCAGGAGACCTGGGGTTGATCCCTGGTCTGGGAAGACCCCACATGCAACCACAACTACTGAGCCTGTGCTCTAGAGCTCAGGAGCTATAACTAAGGAAACCCACACGCCCCAGAGCCCATGCTCTGCCACAAGAGAAGCCACCGTGGGACTCCTCTGGCGGTCCAGTGAGTAAGACTCCAGGCTTCCAATGCAGGGGGGCACAGGTTTGATCCCTGGTGCAGAACTAAGATCCCATGAGCCGCGCCACATGTCCCCCCAAAAAAGAGAGTGAGCAGCTCAGACACCATAACTAGAGAGTGGCCCCTGCCTACTGAAACTAGAGAAAAGCCCTCGCAGCAACAAAGACCCAGCACAGCCACAAATAAATAAATAAAATTATAAATCAAGAGAGAGCAATTCTTCCAACTGCGTTTTGGACATCACTGCCTGGATGATGAACTGGCTCCCTGAATGCAACTTGCCTCATCCCACTTCCCCCAAACAATTCCTTTTGACTTCTGTTCCCAATTTTCCCAGCCACTCAGACTCAGAACCCCCAAGGACCTCTCTGACTTTTCCCCCTTTCTCATTAGATGCCAGGTTGTATCAAATCTTTGCCCTTAATATCTCTTAGCTCTCTCCTTTTCTGTCCATTTTCACTGCCAACCACCCTAATTATCCCAAGTCTAAATTATTTTAACAATCTCCTAACTAGTCTCCCTGCTTCCAGCCCACCCACTCAGCAAGTCATTAACAGATTAACAATCTTAAAATACCACTTCAGACCAAGAAATTCCCCTCCTAGTAATTCATAAATTCACAAACGGACAAGTACACCAAGCTATGCAAGAAGAGACTTCCCCACAGTATCATTTACACCAATGGAAGGCTGGAATTAAAGGTCTGTCAATGGGGATGGCTTTACTAAATTACACATCCCCACAATAAAACACTGCAAACATTAGAAAGAGTCATCAAGACCTACATCTTCAGGGACATAGAAAGACTGCTTCAGCATACTGTGGAGTTAAAAAAGCACGCTGCAGGATGGTATGTAAAATAGAAGACCATTTTTGTAAAACTATAGATAGTGTAGCTTTCTCTTTCTCTTTATGCACAGACACAGAAAAACTTGGGAGGATATGACCCAAACTGTTAATGGGGAATAACGATAGGAAGAACGGTGTGTGAGAAGATTGTTTTTCTGGTAACTTTTTAAAAATTAATCAATCTTTGGCTGCACTGGGTCTTCGCTGCTGCATTTTCTCTAATCGCCAAGAGCAATGGCTACTCTCTGGTTGCAGGGCACGGGTTTCTCACTGCGGAAGCTTCTCTTGTAGAATACGGGCTCCAGGGCACTCGGGCATTAGTAGGCTTGGCTGTTCCGTAGCACGTGGAGTCTCCCTAGACCGGGGATCGAACCATGTCCTCTACACTGGCAGGCAGATTCCTAACCACTGAACCACCAGGGAAGTCCTTTTGTAACTTTTTCATCTAAGGATACGATACAGACAGAAATGTGAACAAACCTTTAGTGTACAGCTTGATGGGTTTTCACAAAATAAGCACCCATGTATCCAGCAGCCAGATGAAGAAACAGCATTGCCAGGATCCCTGAGGTCCACAATACCCAGTCTTCCAGGCTATATTACTCCAAAAAGGCAGCCACTATCCTGATCTCAAGCATCAGATATCAGTTTTGCCTGTTTTTAAACTTTATACACAGAGCATGGTCTTGGGGGGGGGCAGGGTTGGCTTCTGCTCAACATTATGTTGACTACATGAGATACACCCACACTGTTGTATGTAGCTGTAGACTGTTAATCATCACTATTATACAGTCTTTCACCATATGAATATTCTGGAGCACAACCTACTTATCCATTGTACTGTTGATAGGCATTTCATTTTATTTTTTCCCCCAGGCTGGGGCTATTAGAAATGATCCTGCTGTGATTACTTTAGCACATGGCCTTTGCTGAATATTTGTACCTGTGTATCTCGGAAATATACCTAAGGGTGGAACTGCTGGGTCACAGGGCAAGCATCTCTTCACCTTTAGCAGATGCTGCCAAATGATTTTCCAAAGGAGCTGTACCAATTTACACTCCAATCAGCCCAGTAGGGATATTTTATTTCTCTTTTGTAGGCTGTGGTATCTTCTCGGGGTTTTATAGTTAAATGTATGAATTCTAGAATGGAAATGAAGGTAAAATACAAATTTATAAATAAATCATAACCTCATGCCATGATCCTACTTAAAACCTTACAATTGCTCCCCACTGACCCTCAAATGAGGTACCCCCTTCACACTCAGGTATTCACGACTCACCATTACCTGATTCCCCCCATCTGCTCCTGGTTTCCTCTCCATCTCTGCACTCCAGCCCAGCTGAGCAACTCTTTGCTTCGGGTACATCCTCCATAGCTTCCTCATCCCCATTCTCTCTCCTTTACTTTCCTGCTGTCCTCACCTTCCCTATCAAAATTCTAACCATACTCCAGAGTTAAGCTTTAAATAATAGTTTATCAAGAACTCACCAAACCCTTAGGGCTGTCACAAGGATTAAATATAATAAGGTAATGTAATAATATAATGACATTTAATCGTCCAACATCCTAGGTGGGCTACGGCACACAGTAAGCACTCAACCAGATGACTATTATTAACATCAGTATTACCAAAAAACTATTAGTATCACTACTGTGCCAGATGCCATGCCTACTGTTTCACATAGGCATCTTCTCATTTTAATTCTCACAATAAGCTGTGAGATAACTACTATCCCATTTTACAGGATAAGAAAATAAGGTTAAGTAACCATTCCAAGGACACGCACAGCTACTAAGGGCAGAACTGGAATTCAAGTCATGTCTTTCTGACTCATGTTTTTAATGAACCACTAAACTCACTATGCTCTATCACAGAATTCAAATGCCATTTCTTCCACAAACCCTTCTCTGATCAAACTCTCTGAGTCCCAGGGGGCACTTTGTCTTCACTTTTATTGGGTATCTATTCCATTGCACCTTGAAATACAGTCCTTGGTCAACCTACTTGATATTCTGTCTGCTGTGTAAGCTCATTCTGCTTTCATTTCCCTTCAGAACCGTGGACAGCACCCAGCATTGCCCATCCCACTAACAGTGTGTTTAATTGAATTGCTTTTATTTTTAGAACATCCTCAAGAAAAGTGTAAATCCTCCAGTAAAGAAAACAAGTGAGTCTCATTCAGTTGTCCATACTGAGTATGAATGTGTTATTGTACCTCCTCTCAAAAGCAAGTATCCATGAAGAAACAGGATAAGTGATCATAAATTACTAGTTGACAATAATTTTAGCACTTACTCTTTACCAGACACTATTTTATATATAGATAGATAGATAGATAGGTATACATATATGCATGGTATTTACATGTGTTGTGCTATTCGCTTAGTCATGTCCGACTCTTTGCGATCCCATGGACTGTAGCCCGCCAGGCTCCTCTGTCCTTGGGGATTCTTCAGGCAAGAATACTGGAGTGGGTTGCCATGCCCTCCTCCAGGGGATCCTTCCAACCCAGGGATGGAACCCAGGTCTCCCACATTACAGGCATATTCTTTACCGACTGAACCACCAGTGAAGCCCTTATATGTTAAATTAATATAAATTATAATATACAAATTGTGTGTGTGTGTGTGTGTGTATGCCAAGTCACTTCACTCATGCCTGACTCTTTGTGACCCCATGGACCGCAGACTGCCAGACTCCTCTGTTCATGGAAGTCTCCAGGCAAGAACACTGGAGTCTGTTGCCATTTCCTCCTCCAGGGGATCTCCCTGGACCTCTATCTCTTATGTCTCCTACATTGGCAGGCAGGATCTTTACCACTAGCACCACCTGGAAAGCCCAATATACAAATTATAAATTTATAAATATATATTTGCTTATATACTTATATATGTTCTTATATGTGTGTGTACATGTAAAATTTAGCCATAACTCTGAGAGTCAAGTATCATTATCCTAATTTTACAAAAAGGAGCCAAGCTCAAAGCAGTTCAGCAGTTGGCCCAAGGTTACAGCAGACAAGACAGAGCTAGGTTTTAAATCCAGGATATCTGTAAAATCATATATTCTTAAGCACTTAAGACTGCAGTGATGTTGAAATGGGAGGGAGAGGAGGGAAAGAACACAACCACTCTCCACTTTGACATTTTATCCAAGATGGATCTTTACAGCTTTGTTTTCGAGATGAGAAGCCCAAAGGTGAGAAAGGTTATATGACTTGCTGCAGGTCCCCAGGCTCTAAAACCCCTAACCATGCCACTGTCCACAGTAATCCCATGTCTGTGTGTGGTGCTGCCTCAGTCCATATGATAGCCTGTGAAGTCCTCCATACACAGAGCTCTGAAGTCAGAAGGTTACTTCAAACTAGGATAATCCCCTGTGGCTCATTGCTCTCCCTTCCCACAGCTCCTGCCTTTCCTGTTCCTTTGAGATAAATACCCTAGAGGTTCTATGGTCAGCCTCTTCCTGGCCTAGCTATTCCCAGTGACTTCAAGTCTCACATCTCCCCCCGGCCCAGGTCCTAAAACTCATCCGAAAATCAAGGACTGAGCTGACAGACAGGAACTCAGGCCTCCACAGCCCTGATGCTGCTTCTGGCTGTGTCTCCAAGGACAGGTCAAGGAAGCATAAACCCTCAGTAAGAACCCTTTCCCTTTCCCTTCTTCTCTCCAGAACTGGCAACATCTGCCTTCCCTTAAAATCAGAGAAAACTTCTTTTGGGTGGAACTTAGTGATCATCCACAGCAATGCCTTCCTTGTGCAGAAGGGCTACTGAGGCCCGGGAGGGACATGGGGCAATGGCCATGTCGGCTTTAGGATTCAGGTCTCAGGTGACACTGGCTGTAAGAGACGTGGGTTCGATCCCTAGGCTGGGGAAGATCCCCTGGAGGAGGGCACGGCAACCCACTCCAATATTCTTGCCTAGAGAATCTCATGGACAGAGGAACCTGGTGGGCTATGGCCCATAGGGTTACAAAGAGTCAGACATGACTAAAGTGACTTAACATGCACGGACTCCTAATTACCAGCCTCTCAGCTCCTTATCACAGTAAACAGCCATTCATGACTATTTCTGAAGCATTTTCAAGGGGGAGCAAAGCAAAGTGGTTAAAATCATGGACAATGGATGGAACTTCCCGGATGGTCTAATGGTTAAGACCGTGCTGCCACTGCTGTGGGCCCAGGTTCAATCTCTGGTTGGGAACTGAGATCCTACATGCCATGTGGTACAGCAAAAAAAAAAAAAAAAAAAGCCATGGACAATGGAGCCTGATGGCTTGGGTTGTACAGCTGGTCTTAGTCACATTATTAGTAGTGCAATCTTGGGCAAATTATTTAACCTGTATTTCAGTTTTCTCCTCTTAAAAAAATGAAGAATATAATAGTATGTGCCTCGTAGGATGTCTATAAGGATTAAATTAGTTAGTATTTTTTCTCTTAAGTGCTTAGAATAAGGCCTGGCACATAGTAAGCACTATTTAGTATATGACACACAAATATGTATCAATCAATTAAGTAAACTGTCTAAAAAAAGCAAGAGAGTTCCAGAAAAACATCTACTTCCATTTTATTGACTATGCCAAAGACTTTGACTGTGTGGATCACAACAAACTGTGGGAAATTCTGAAAGAGATGGGAATACCAGACCACCTGACCTACCTCCTGAGAAATCTGTATGCAGGTCAGGAACCAACAGTTAAAACTAGACAAAAGACAATGGACTGGTTCCAAAATGGGAAAGGAGTACATCAAGGCTGTATATTGTCACCCTGCCTATTTAACTATATGCAGAGTACATCATGAGAAACGCTGGGCTGGAAGAAGCACAAACTGGAATCAAGATCGCTGGGAGAAACATCAACAACCTCAGATATGCAGATGACACCACCCTAATGGCAGAAAGTGAAGAGGAACTAAAGAGCCTCTCAATGAAAGTGAAAGAGGAGAGTGAAAAAGTTGGCTTAAAGTACAACATTCAAAAAACGAAGATCATGGCATCTGGTCCCATCACTTCATGGCAAATAGATGGGAAACAATGAGAGACTTTATTTTCTTGAGCTCGAAAATCACTGCAGATGGTGACTGCAGCCATGAAATTAAAAAACACCTGCTCCTTAGAAGAAAAGCTATGACCAACCTAGACAGCATATTAAAAAGCAGAGACATTACTTTGCCAACAAAGGTCCGTCTAGTCAAGCCTATGGTTTTTCTAGTAGTCATGTATGGATGTAAGAGTTGGACTGTGAAGAAAGCTGAGCACCAAAGAATTGATGCTTTTGAACTGTGGTGTTGGAGAAGACTCTTGAGAGTCCTGTGGATTATAAGGAGATCAAACCAGTCCATCCTAAAGGAAATCAGTCCTGAATATTCATTGGAAGGACTGATGCTGAAGCTGAAGCTCCAGTACTCTCGCTACCTGATGCAAAGAACTGACTCCTTAGAAAAGACCCTGATGCTGGGAAAGATTGAAGGCAGGAGGAGAAAGGGACGACAGAGGATGAGATGGTTGAATGCCATCACTGACTTGATGGACATGGGTTTGAGTAAATTCCAGGCGTTAATGATGAACAGGGAAGCCTGGCGTGCTGCATTCACACAGAGTCACAAAGAGTCAGACACGACTGAATGACTGAACTGAACTGAAACTGCCTCCATGCCTCCTTTTGGGGGATACAAATTTGAGTCTGCTCTGCATCACCAAGGTCACAGCTCACATTCCCACTTACTCTGGCCTGGATGACTGCCAGAGTCAATTAACTCAGAGGCTCCCAAACACCTGCTTAGAGGCCAGCGTGAATATGTTGGGAACTTAGTTAAAACAGATTCCCTGGTCTTCTCTCCTGGAGATTCTGGTTCAGTAGGCCTAGGGTGGGAACCACGAATCTGCAGTTTTTGAAAATCTCTGGATAACTCAAATGCTTGGTCAGGAAATCATCGTTACTCTAACTGGTGTTGCCAGCTG
Source organism: Neotragus pygmaeus (assembly GCA_006410875.1). NCBI lineage: Eukaryota > Metazoa > Chordata > Mammalia > Artiodactyla > Bovidae > Neotragus > Neotragus pygmaeus. The sequence goes on from SJYV01002549.1 coordinate 263,029, forward strand.
AGAAATGTCCTCTCCTGTCAGTTCTCCACTCTGTGGCCTGCATGAACTTTCTAAAACTCAGTCCTGAATATGTCATCTCTTCCATTTAAAATCTCCAATGATACTCCACTGCTTGCAGCATAAATCCCAATAGCATTTACACACACTGCCTTTCTGACCTGGTCCCAAACTACATTTCTGGTCTTTTTTTCCTCCCCTTCCCCAGTGGGCTCTGTATTCCATTCACATTGAATAATTCAGGTAACCCCAAATAGTCCACATGACCAACTACCCCCAAATATCTTACCTATCATCTCACATAGGAAATTCTCAGCATTTTCCTCTCTGGAGAAAGATGCTTTTAAAAACAACTGTTTGTTGACGTATAATATGCAGAAGTGTACAATTACACAGTGTACAACTCTAAGCATACTGCTCGACGAACATTACAAAATGCACTCATTTATAGAACCAGCACTGAGACCAAGAAACAGTATTATTGATGTTCCAGAAACACGTCATGAGTAGCAGTCACTTCCCCTCCATTATCCTGGCTTCTAACAACCCAAATTGGCTTCACCTGTTTTGTACTTCCATATACACAGAATCACCTAGTATATAGTCTTCAGTGTCCGATTTCTTCCACTTAACACTACGTTTGTGAGATTCATCCCTGCTGATTGCTTCACTGCAGTTCATTTATTCTCATGGCTTCATTGTCTAACATTGTATGAATATATCCAAATTATTTTTATTCTTTCTACTGTCGATGAGCATTTGGGTAGCTTCCAGTTTGGAGATATTACAAATAGCTCTGCCAGATACAATCTTGTGCATGTCTTTTGGTGACCATCTGTGTACACTTCTTCTGGCACATACCTAGGAATGAAATTACTTGGTCATAGGGTATGCATTTGACATGCTCTTTAAATGGGTTAAGCATGATGTGGACTGAAAAGCTTAACACGTTAGATTATCCTTCAGCAAGAAGCAATACTCTGAAGAAATGAGGTACAGGGCTAGAATATTTGGGGAGCAATACTGAGAAAACTGTTGACTGTCTGACTTACATACATATTTCTCAAATGTAGTATTGGTTAAGTGAATGTACAGAGAGCAGAGAGCACCAGGACAAGGGAAGGAGAAGTGGGAAAGGCCTGAGACACAGTAGGCTTTCAAAAAGTAGGCTTTCAAAAAGGTCATAATTAACCTCTTCAAGGGTCAGGAGTCAAAGGCCCACTGACACTATGCATGCACGCTCAGTTGTATCTCACTCTTTTGTGACCCCATGGACTGTAGCCTGCCAGGCTCCTCTGTCCATGGGATTTTTCAGGTGAGAATACTGGAGTGCATTGCCATGCCCTTCTCCAGAAGATCTTCCCGGCCCAGGGATTGGACCTGAGTCTCCTGCCTCAGCAGGCAGATTCTTTACCTGGGAAGCCCACTGATACCACCTCTCACAAAGTTGTCATTATTTCATTGATTCTAAGACACATTTTCTGACATCTATGAAATTAAGATGTGAAAGACAACTGAGCATGTCAGAGTTACATTCTGACATGTTTTTTAAATCTCTTTTGGTGGTACAAAAAATAAAAGTTGTGATGTAATTAGCCTGACAGCCAAATGCAGACGGAACTGTCCATGGTGCTGATTGAGGCAGGGGTTCTGGGCTTGCCTAAGGCAGAGGTAAGCTGCTCACAGGGAGGGGAGACTTCAGAACCAAGTAACCCTATCCCCTGTTTGTTTTAGAACCACAGTCCCTTCCCACAGGCTTGTTGATGTCTCCAATTCCACCCTTCCATGTAAAGACAGGAACTCCTACTACTTACTCAGCTCAGCCAGAGCATATGATAGGTACTCAGTATCCATTACTTCATCCAAGCCACACAACCACTATTGTCTCCATTTTCAGAAGAGAAAACTGACTCAAGGAGGTTAGTGAACCTGTCCAAGATGGCAAAGCTGTTACATGGAAGCATGATCCTGGTTCAGGGCACACCAGAATGTAATTTTTGCCCTTTAGAACACTTTTCATTGGGCAAGAGAGGGCAGAGTCCCACAGACTTTTTTCCAAGAGGATGTGAAGGGGCAAGAGGGAGAAATCATGAAGATGCACAGAGGAAACAGGTAGGAACAAGGGAGGCAAAGAGCACATGATGAGGATTTGAGAACACTAGAGAGGCAGAATTTGAAGATTTTGAGAGGATCAACTGGATAATGAACTTTGTGACTCTAAAGGGTTCTGTTCCCAATGTCATTCTCACTTATCCAATGAAGTATATACTTATTGAGCTCATTTTCTATACCAAGCTTTTCTTGGTCTTGCAGATTCTTCTTTTAATATTTATTTGTATTTATCTGCCTGGGCCAGGTCTTAGCTGCAGCTTGAGAATTCTTAGTTGTAGCACGTGGGATCTAGTTCACGGACCAGGAATCAAACCTGGGCCCCCCTGCATTGGGAGTGTGGTGTCCAAACCACTGACCACCAGAGAAGGCCCTGGTCCTGCAGATTCTAAGCAACAGTCCTCGCCCTTAAGGGACTTATAATTAATAGACAGGGAGGGGAGATGAAACAGAAATATTGATCATTTATTAAAAAAACTTACTAAATGCCTTATCCATACCAGGGCCTGTGCTGAAGACTCCTAACACAAGTGAAATAAAACAAGACCTGCCCCAAACTCCCAGTCTACCAGGAGTCAGCCAAGTAAAGGGGCAATTTTTAACACAAGGCATTATAATTACAACATAGTGTAGTTCAAGGGCAGAGATACACACCACATTACAAGAATTGAGGAAAAGAGAAATTAATACAGCACTGGAAGTAGAGGCAGGGTCTGGGTTGTAAGGAGAATTAGCTGCTGAGTTACACTTGACTGCCAATCAAATCTTAAGATCTTATTGCTTACAGAAGTGCCACCTTTTGGGAGACTACAGTCAAAGGCTATATTGACAAATGGAAAACATGTAGAGGGAAGGCAAAAATGTGAAACCAAAATACGAACTGAGGACAAAGAGTTCTGAAAGCAGAGGAAATACATTTGGGGAAGGGGAAGGTAGTGTAACTTGGCTGGGATGTCTAGGGAAAAGCCATTCCCTCTCCTCAAGCTTCCAGTCTATCTCAAGCATGGGAAGATTCCAGGGTGGGAAGATTTCCTGGAGAGGGGGCATCTCAGCCATTACAGGAAGGAAGATCATTTACAATTCCCACAAGTTTCCCCAGGAAGCCATTCCCACCAGCTCTTGGGACAAGCTGAGCAAGCTTTGGGAGAGTTGGGTTGTGAGCAAAAGGAGAGTCTCTGGTTCCATCTGGCATTAGGAAGCTTCACAATCCACACAGCTTTCAGGGCTTCCAGGATCTGCCCCAAACCTATACTACAGGTCTGACGTCACGTATACACCAGGTGCTCCACACTGATTACTCACCACTCGCCAAACAGCCCACATGCTTCCATCTGAAGAGCACAGGCTCTGGAGTCTGAGCAACCGGTCTTAGGACTTGAAGCACCCCTCTGCTGCTCTCTGAGTAAACTAAAGGAAGTTACTGAACCTTTCTGAGCCTGGGTTCCCTCAAAAAACAGAAATAGTCGTAGAACCCATTTTACATTGCTGTAAGGATTAAATGTATTGGTCAGCTATCACTAGGGTGTGCTGCAGTAACAAATGACCCCCAAGTCTCAGAGGCTTATAGAACCATGGTTTAGTTCTTCCTCATATTAAATGTCCTCTGTGAGTTAGGTATGGCCCTACTCCATGAATTAATTCTTCTGGGATGCAGGATGAAGAAGGAAGAGCGGGTCCTACCTACTGCATGCTCTTCTCATGGTGGAGAGAAAACAGAAATGATGGAACCATGAGATAGCTCTCCTAGTTACTGCATTTTCCCTATTGTTGCTGATTAGTCACTAAGTCCTATCCGACTCTTTGTGACCCCATGGACTGCAGTGTGTCCTTTACTATCTCCCAGAGTTTGCTCAAACTCACGTCCATTGAGCCAGTGATGCCATCCAATCATCTCATCCTCTGTCACTCCCTTCTCTATGTATATTTCTCTAGGCTTATTTTTTAATATATAAAAATAAAGATAAAAACATGCCTCCCGATAATGTGAAAAGACCAAAAGTGCAGGGGCGGTAAGGAAGTTCTCCCCCTCGGCACAAACATTGGAAGGAGATCTCATCAAGCTGCCAAATGTCCTGTAACGAGGCATGTTTAGCCCATTGTAGCAGAAGTCCACATTAACTGTGAAGTAAATCGTCTCATGCCCCTCGTGGGGCTGAACTCTAGAATATAGCATATGTACAGTGACTGTCATGACAAGATGAAGGCACTAAGGGAACTCCCTGGCAATCCAGAAGTTAGGACTCAGCACTCTCACTGCCAGGGACCCAGGTTCGATCCCTTATCAGGGAACTATGATCCCCAAGCTGCACAATGTGACCAAACAAACAAACAAAAAAGATAAAAGAACTCAGTAAAAGATAGCCACTTTTACCAATAATGGCTTCCCTGGTAACTCAGTTCGTAAAGGCTCCACCTGAAATGCAGGAGACCCCGGTTCGATTCCTGGGTCAGGAAGATCTGCTAGAGAAGGGATAGTCTACTCACTCCGGTATTCTTCAGCTTCACCTGCAATGCGGGAGACCTGGGTTTGATCCCTGGGTTAGGAAGATCCCCTGGAGGAGGGAAAGGCGACCCACTCCAGTATAATACTCTGAGACAGACAGCAGCATCCCCAATTCCCAGAAATTCTCAGAAAACTGAGCCTCTGAGAACTGAAGCAGTTTGTGCCCAAGGTCCCACAGCAGGTNGATTAGTCACTAAGTCCTATCCGACTCTTTGTGACCCCATGGACTGCAGTGTGTCCTTTACTATCTCCCAGAGTTTGCTCAAACTCACGTCCATTGAGCCAGTGATGCCATCCAATCATCTCATCCTCTGTCACTCCCTTCTCTATGTATATTTCTCTAGGCTTATTTTTTAATATATAAAAATAAAGATAAAAACATGCCTCCCGATAATGTGAAAAGACCAAAAGTGCAGGGGAGGTAAGGAAGTTCTCCCCCTCGGCACAAACATTGGAAGGAGATCTCATCAAGCTGCCAAATGTCCTGTAACGAGGCAGCATGTTTAGCCCATTGTAGCAGAAGTCCACATTAACTGTGAAGTAAATCATCTCATGCCCCTCGTGGGGCTGAACTCCAGAATATAGCATATGTACAGTGACTGTCATGACAAGATGAAGGCACTAAGGGAACTCCCTGGCAATCCAGAAGTTAGGACTCAGCACTCTCACTGCCAGGGACCCAGGTTCGATCCCTTATCAGGGAACTATGATCCCCAAGCTGCACAATGTGACCAAACAAACAAACAAAAAAGATAAAAGAACTCAGTAAAAGATAGCCACTTTTACCAATAATGGCTTCCCTGGTAACTCAGTTCGTAAAGGCTCCACCTGAAATGCAGGAGACCCCGGTTCGATTCCTGGGTCAGGAAGATCTGCTAGAGAAGGGATAGTCTACTCACTCCGGTATTCTTCAGCTTCACCTGCAATGCGGGAGACCTGGGTTTGATCCCTGGGTTAGGAAGATCCCCTGGAGGAGGGAAAGGCGACCCACTCCAGTATAATACTCTGAGACAGACAGCAGCATCCCCAATTCCCAGAAATTCTCAGAAAACTGAGCCTCTGAGAACTGAAGCAGTTTGTGCCCAAGGTCCCACAGCAGGTGAGTGATGGAGGGACTGTGCAAAACAAACCCATCCTATCCATACCTAGAGCTGAACACAGATGTTCACAGCAGCATTATTCACAATAGTAAAAAACTGAAACCACCCAAATGGCCATCGACAGATGACTACATAAGCCAAATATATATTCAGCTATTGGAATATTATTCAGCCATAAAAAAGGAATGAATTACTGATTAATGCTACAAAAGATGAACCTTGAAAATATGCAAAATGGAAGAAGCAAGTCACAAAACAACACATATTCCATTGATGCGACTATATGAAGTGTCCAAGAGGAGGCAAATCCATAGAGATAGACAGCACAGACTAGTCGTTGCTAGGGGCTGGATTGAGGGGGGGTAGAGTGTGACAACTAATGGGTACACATTTCTTTCAGGGGTGACGAAAGTGCTCTACAACTGACTGTGGTAATGACTGCATACCTCTGCAAATGTAGCAAAACCCATCAAATTGCATACTTTAAATAGGTGAGTTGTATGGTATGCGAATGATCTCAGTAAAGCTCTGTGTCTTTGTGCATGTGTGTGTGTGGTTTCCCAGGCCCTGCTGTTAACCCCTAGTCTATACTAACCCGAGAATCAGGCGGCCAGCAGGGTAAGTAGGCTTTTCAGGTCATCACTGGCCTCTGCCAGCGGCAAGAGAGGACTCCAGCTAAGCAAGAGGCCAGAACACAAAGCCTGTCGCAAAGGCCAGATGAATCCTGGGCTGTGCAGTTTGAACCTCAAAGCACACACATGTACACAGATCTCCACTGTGGCACTAGAAGAAGCATGCAGTGATCACATGGAAGACGGGCTGAATGCCTTAATGACAGCCCCACCACGGCAAACCTTCTGTGCCCCACTCCCAATACCACTTTCCTCGGTCTACGCAGGGTCAGCTTCCTTCAGAGCCCATCAGACCCAGAAAAACTAGCCAGGATCACCTGAGACCCACTGGTACCAGCTGGAACCACCTGGCACGAGTACTCATCAGCCCAAAGCCACCTTAGATGAGGGGCTCTCGGCACCAGAGGCTGCTGGAGAAGCTGGCCTCAAGCATCGCAGCCTCTCTCAATTCAGTTCAGTCGCTCCGTCGTATCCGACTCTTTGCAACCCCACAGACTGCAGCAGGCCAGGCTTCCCTGTCCATCACAACTCCCGGAGCTTGCTCAGACTCATGACCATTGAGTCAGTGATGCTATCCAACCATCTCATCCTCTGTCATCCCCTTCTCCTTCTGCCTTCAATCTTTCCCAGCATCGGGGTCTTTTCAAATAAGTCAGTTCTTCGCATCAGGTGGCCAAAGTGTTGGAGCTTCAGTTTCAGCATCGGTCTTTTCAATGAATATTCAGGACTGATTTCCTTTAGGATGGACTGGTTTGAACTCCTTGCAGTCCAAGGAACTCTCAAGAGTCTTCTCTAACACCACAGTTCAAAAGCATCAATTCCTCAGCTCTGCTCCCACTCAACTCAACTAAATCCCATGAGTGCTTAAAAACCGGTCCCTCCAGTAACAGACTTTATTTTCTCGGGCTCCAATATCACTGCAGATGGTGACTGCAGCCATGAAATCAAAAGATGCTTGCTACTTGGAAGAAAAGCTATGACCAACCTAGACAAGTGTATTAAAAAGCAGAGACATCACTTTGCCGACAAAAGTCCATATAGTCAAAGCTATGGTTTTTCCAGTAGTCATGTAGGGATGTGAGAGTTGGACTATAAAGAAAGCTGAGTGCTGAAGAACTGACATTTTCAAATGGTGGTGCTGGAGAATACTCTTGAGAGACCCTTGGACTGTAAGGGTATCAAGCCAGTCAATCCTAAAGGAAATCAGTCCTGAATATTCATTGGAAGGACTGAAGCTGAAGCTGAAGCCGCAATACTCTGGCCACCTGTTGCCGAGACCCAACTCACTGGAAAAGACCATGATGCTGGGGAAGATTGAAGGCAGGAGGAAAAGTGGAAGACAGAGGATGAAATGGTTGGGTGGCATCACCGACTCAATGAGTTTGAGCAAACTCCTGGAGATAGTGAAGGACAGGGAAGCCTGGCGTACTGCAGTCCATGGGGTTGCAAAGAACTGGACACAACTTAGCAACTGAACAACAAACCAGACACCACCGCACAGGAGGGCAGCTAACCCAGCACCTTCCTAAGGCTTTCAGGTGAGAACCTCCCTATGCACTCACTCAGTGCATGCTGGAGTCTCCTAGTCACTGGATGGAAGTTCTATCCTTTACCTTTCAACAAGTCTCTCCTTTGATTTGGCCTGTTTAAACAAATCCCTCCTTTTAAGCAAATCCCTCTTTTGATCTGGCCTAAACAGTCACAGAATAGCTGGGACCCATCTTGGAGAGGGAGCCTAGGTTTCTTCCCACTCCCTCAAATGACAGCAAGGCTCATGGCCCTCTTGTAGACTGGCAAGGGTGTCTAGACCTCAGCAGGTACTCCATACACCTTCAAGAAACCAAAGGCGACACTTTCCAAATCCAGATCTATGCTTCTCAAACTTTAAAGTGCAACTGAACCAACTAGAGATCTGGTTAAAACACAGATTCTGATTTGGTAGGTGCAGGTGGGGCCTGAGAATCTCCATTTCTATCAACTCCTAGGTGAGGTGGATGCTGCTGATCTGTGGCCCACACTTTGAGTAGCAAGACATTAATCCACTCTGCTCTCTCTCTTTTCTGACGGCTTTGCCTTTCTTAGGTTGTACAAGGCTCCTCTCGAGAAGCTGATGAAAGCTATTCTCCTTTTCCTTAGAAAAGCACCTGTCAGCACATATACACAGAACACTGCATAACATTTTCAGGCCTGCAGTCCATGGGCTAAAAAACCATTCTTTTGGACAAACCGTAGTTCTCATGGAAAAGAGGATATGGTAGAGGACCAATGGAAAAAAGTCCCAGCAGAGTTAGGACTCCTGGGTCTGGTCCCACCTCCACTGTGGACTCCTGTGTAAAATCTGCTAAGTTTCTGTCCCCCTCTGAGCTTCAGTTTCCCCACCACGAGGGGACTGGACTAGACTCTGATGATAAATAGGTTTTTTCTTTTTTTGCCAACTCTGATAGCTGTTACCTAAAATATTCGTTGTTAAGAATTCTTAGGCTGTGTCTAGATTTGGCAGAAAGGGTGCTGTGATTGATTGGTGATGCCTGCCATGGTCCCAGGAAAGGTGTGGGGGGAAGGCTTAATTGATTGGTAATGTCTGCCAAGCTCCCAGCCCTGGAGGGCTATGGGCTTCCTGCCAGGTAACTAGCCTACACTGGATAGCCCTTCTAGCTGCAACAACCCATAACTCATTTAGAGTCACCCCAAATTGGGGAAAGTGAGGTCTGTGCTTGTCCTCAAGGGGGCAGGAAGGGATTATTCTTTAAGCTGCTGGCTTCTCAAACCTGCTCCTCTGCAGCCCCCTTTGAGAGGAGGTAGCAGAAGCCTGGCTCCATGGCAGAGAAGGACAGTGTGTCCTTGCGCTCCCATCTTTGGTTATTTTTAACTCCAAGGACAGAGACACAAGCAGGAACTGAAATATAGAAGGGCTGCAGTGGGCCACCCAGACTTCTGAGGGAGGGGAAGCCCCCACCCTCCCATCATCACCAAGTTGCTCCATCACTGGCCAAGTGAGAGTCAAGGCAAGCCGCCAAGGGACAGGGGAGGGCTCCTCGCCTCTCATGTGAACTCTTCCATGGCTCCGCAGACTATGGACCCTCAGCCAGTTCCTACTCAACCACCAATGTGTCCTGTCCATTCATACATCCAGTGCTGGCCTTGTCCCAGTGCTGAGGACATAGTGTCAAGCCAGATAGATGGGAGTCCTTGTCCACTGCGCCCTTCCAGGCTAAGGTGGAAGACAGACCAGGATGGCAGGACAATTCGGTGGTTACCACTGCAGTAAGTACTTGGAAGAGAGTATGGCTGTGCCTACCCCACCCCCACCCCCAGGCCTATGAGCCTTTCAAGAGCTGAGATGTGCTTCATCTTCCTATGCCTAGAACCTGAGACTTAACCTGGCACAGAGCAGAGATTTATTGATTGCACATATTACACAGGTTTGTGATTCATCCAGCTCGGCATTTCACATGATGTTCCCTGCATGTGTTAAATAAGCAGGGTGACATGAATTTGAGCAAACTCCCAAAGAGAGTGGAGGACAGGGAAGCCTGGTGTGCTGCAGTTCACGTGGTCATAGAAGAATCAGACACAACTTAGTGACCGAACAACATTACATCGGTGACATTGCCTGGAGTTTGAAGATCCTACGGGGGCCTGTCTCAGACTAAACGAGATCCATTGGCTCATTCACTCTCTCACCAAGCATTTCTCTGAGCACCTTCTATATGTCAAGTACTGTTCTAGGCACTGGAGCTAAAGCTGGGAATAAAAATAAGGGAAACCATCTGTCCTCCTGAAGCTCCGATCCAGGAGAGGCAAGCAAACACCAAAGCCCACAAATACATGAAGACAGAGCGGGTGTCAGAGGGTGATGAGTGGAGGGTTGAGTGTTTCAGCTTTAGACAGAGGTCGGGGGTGGGGCTCACCATGATACATGAAGCGGGTCAAGAAATGAGTGATGTGGCTATCTCAGGAGTAAGCGGTCCCAACGCAGGGGACACAAACACACAGACCCCAGGGTGGATTTACATTCGGCGTGTCCGACAAACAAGGAGGCCAAAGCGGCCGGAGCAGAATGAGCGAGGGGAGTGGTCTGAGATGATGCAGGACAGATTTGGGGAAACAGACACACTTTGCATTAAGAGTGGCATACAGCGCACGGCAACAATGGGATGACGAAGACCACCACGACGACGATAGTGACGATACAGCAGCTGGGAATGTGCTAGGTGCTAGACTACCCAATTAACAGGGACTCATTTACTGAATTCTATAATTGAAACCGATTCTATATTACCCCATTTTACAGATGGAGAAGCTGAAGTTCAACAAGATTTATGCAGCTGAGAGGTGGCTGGGCTAGAACGGGAATGCTGGCCATCTGGGGCCAGAGTCTGCTATCTTCTGATCATACCAGCCCTGTTGCACAGACCCTGTGAGTTATACTTTCCTTCTCTCCCTGAGTTCTTAAACCTTTTGGACTCCTTTAAAAATCTTCTGAAAGCAGTATATCTCTATTAAAAAAAAATTCTGGTTTTCTACAAGAAAAAAAAATACAGATGCACAACCACACAACTTGTACATGATTTCAAAAAGTCAAGGTGATGACTTCTGGCCTCCAAAGGAAACCCTTTACAAACATGTGTAGCAAAAGCAAGAATTGTCAGAGCTTTCCAAAGAGGCAGGAGGGGAACCTGGGTTCCTATAAGACTAGTTAAAAATACTACAATTTCTCAAGAGTCTACCAGGAGTAAGGCACTTAGAAAGTCGCTGTAGTTCATTTAAGCCTGTGAGGTGATGACTAGTAAGCCCACTTTACAAATGTGGACACTGAAGCACAGAGAGGCTAAATGACTTGACCAAGATCACACAGCTGGAACTGGGCAAAACTGGAATCTACTCCAGGTGTAGCTGACCCCAGACCTCAGTCTCTATTCCAGACAGCCTCTTTCTGGGTTCCTGAACTGCACCCATCATCTTCCCAGAGAGGGCAAGAAATGTGCTTCAGGACTCAGAGTTCAACATATCCAGAGCTGGGTCTATATCTGTACTGCCCAACAGAGCAGCCACGAGCCACATGTGACCACTTAAATTAATGACAACTTTAAAAAATTCAGAATTTGATCCCACAGTTGCACTAACCACAGTTACAGTGTCGAACAGCCACATCTGGCCAGGGCCGTTTTGGACAATGCAGAAACAGAACCTTCCATGGCAGAAATCTCTTATCGGACAGCACCAATCTAGAACTTGGTCTCTTGACCCTTGGCCCAGCATTTCCCCACTGTCAGAAGCTATAAGAAATTAGATTTGCCTGATCAATGAGATATATGGAAGGAGAGACAGGAACAGGGCAGCTGAAGTTGTGCAAAGGAGAGAGCAAGCTCAGAAAGGCTTGAACGAGGGAAGCTTAAGTCGACATCTTATACAGAATAAAAGACACAGGAACCATGGGCTGGGGACCCACCTTACCAGCAAGGAATCCACCTGTATGTCTAATTATAGGGATCTTCTGCTAGCCATGGGCTTCCCTGGTGGCTTAGACAGTAACGAATCTGCCTGCAATGCAAGAGACCCAGGTTCGATCCCTGGGTCAGGAAGATCCCCTGGAGAAGGAAATGGCAACCCATTCCAGTATCCTTGTCTGGAGAATCCCATGGACAGAGGTCCCTGGTGGGCTACAGTCCACGGGCTCACAAAGAGTTGGACACAACTGAGCGANCTGCCTGCAATGCAAGAGACCCAGGTTCGATCCCTGGGTCAGGAAGATCCCCTGGAGAAGGAAATGGCAACCCATTCCAGTATCCTTGTCTGGAGAATCCCATGGACAGAGGTCCCTGGTGGGCTACAGTCCACGGGCTCACAAAGAGTTGGACACAACTGAGCGACCAACACTTTCAGTTTTCTGCTGGCCACGTTTTCCCCTGCCTTGTTGAAGTCTGTAGTTTCTTGAATGGAGACGGGGTCCTCCATCCAGTGCAGAGAGATTCCACTGAAAGGCCAGTTCCCCGGGAGAGAGAACTCGGTGGCTGAAGCTCCTGCCCACTTTCCTGGGACAGGAAGGAGGACCAGACAAGCTTCAGACCTAGCAAATCTGGTAGGGCCTGGATTTGGGGATGCCAGGCTGTCAGCACTGGCAGTGACTCAGGGTGGAGAGGGTAGAACTGCAAACAGTGGACAAGGTGACACCATGGCGGCCAGGGTAGACCAGAAGACCCAGACGGCACTCGGGCTGCAAAGCCAGCAGGGGGAGATGCCTGAGCCGCCAGGTTGCACAGAGCCCCCTGAGGACCTGTTTATGTCTCGAAGACAACAAAATTGGATTTCTCTGATGGAGTGCTGTGGAGGGAGAGAAGAGAAAGGACTCATGGTTGGCTCTAAACTGGCATGGGGGAGAAGGCTGGAGAAGCCCCTTAACCTGCACATAATGGTCTTACCCTCCCTCCTCTCCTCCCTCCTTCCTTCCTTCCCTTCCTTCTTGTAGGAATTGACTGTTCCAAAAAGCCTCCTGAAGCTGGGGGAAAAGAAGAGGATTAGATGGAAGACATGGATTAAATTCTCATCCCATCTCTCAGCAGCTAAGCAGGCTTTAGAAACACCTTGCGCGAAGTCACTTCAGCCATTGTCTGACTCCTGCTGCCTCGATGGACTACCGTCCACCAGGCTCCTCTGTCCACGGGATTTTCCAGGCAAGAATACTGGAGTGGGTTGCCATTTCCTTCTCCAGAGGATCTTCCTGACCCAGGAACCAAACCCATGTCTCTTACATCTCCTGCATTAGCACTAGCGCAAGTTCTTTTTACCACTCGTNGATTTTCCAGGCAAGAATACTGGAGTGGGTTGCCATTTCCTTCTCCAGAGGATCTTCCTGACCCAGGAACCAAACCCATGTCTCTTACATCTCCTGCATTAGCACTAGCGCAAGTTCTTTTTACCACTCGTGCCACCCCTCTGAGCTTCATCTTCCTGTCAGTAAAAGGTGGGTGACTTTACCACCTTCTCCAGCAACTCTGTAAGGCTCAAATCATCCTGCGTGTCTGTTAGTCGCTTAGTCATGTCCACCTCTCTGCAACCCCATGGACTGTAGCCAGCCAGGCTCCTATGTCCATGGACTTCTCCAGGCAAGAATACTGGAGTGGGTTGCCATGCCCTTCTCCAGGGGATCTTCCCTTTGCAGAGATGGAACCCAAGTCTCCCATATTGCAGGCAGATTGTTTACCGTCTGAGCCACCAGCAAAGCCCTAATGATACTCATAATGATGATTGCCAATTAGTGAGGACTTTTTAACAATGTAGCTCATCACCCACTGCTGCTACTGCTGCTGCTAAGTCGCTTCAGTCCGACTCTGTGCGACCCCATAGACAGCAGCCCACCAGGCTCCCCCGTCCCTGGGATTCTCCAGGCAAGAACACTTGGAGTGGGTTGCCATTTCCTTCTCCAATGCGTAAAAGTGAAGTCACTCAGTTGTGTCTGACTCTTTGCGACCCCATGGACTGCAGCCTACCAGGCTCCTCCATCCATGGGATTTTCCAGGCAAGAGTACTGGAGTGGGGTGCCATTGCCTTTTCCATCATCACCCACAGTAGGGCCCATATTCAGCACTCAATGAAAACCTCGTGTATAGTGAATTTACCATGTAAATATTTTACATAACAGTAACAGCAGTAATAATCATCATAATAAAGTATTGTACAGTGAGTGCCTTACTGCTGTCTTGAGCCTGTAGAATGCGTGTTAGTCAATTCTCCCACTGACCTGAGGGGTAAGTGTCATTATTGTCTCTATTTAAGTGATAAGAACACTGGAGAAGACTTCCCTCACGGTCCAGTGGTTAAGACTTGGACCTGTAAGGGGTGCAGATTCGATTCCTGGTCAGGGAGCCAAGATCCCACATGCTTCGTGGCCAAAAAACCAAAACATAAGACAGAAGCAATACTGTAACAAATTCAAAGAGGACATTAAGGATGGTTCACATCAACAACAACAACAAATCTTTTAAAAAAAGAGAAGGACACTGAGACATGGAGGGGTTAAGTCATTCATTCAAGGACACAGCCAACAGAGCAGAACAAAAGAGAGGGTAGGGTTTAAACATAGGTCTGTCTGAATTTAAAATCTATCACATCTCAAATTCAATAAGCATTCTGCAGACAACAAAGGACTGTACAAATTTGATTTTCAGTGTCATCACCATGTTAGGATTAACGGTGACGGTGACTCAGGGCACAAGGGGAGAGGACCTTCCTGTAGTCAGGCTGTCTGTCTGTCAATGCAAGGAACTGCCCTGAGAGGGTGTGAGCTCCCTTCACCGTCATCTGAGGGAGCCTGGACCTGGGGGTCTGAGGCTTTGGTCCCCAGATGGGAGCCTGAGTCAGCACCACGAATCTTAAATGTGGTCAAACATCAGAATCACCTGGGGAGCTTGTGAAGCAGTATATTTCCAGGTTCCATTGAGACTTTTAATTGAGTGGCTCAGGATCCTAGTTCCAGATGGAAGCGCATGGGCAAAGCAGGTGAGGAATCACTGGGCCAGTAAAATGCTGAGCAGCCTCTTTACCCAGAAGAATCCTAGAAGCCATGGATCCTAGAAGCTATGGGAGCCACCAAAGAAACCCATCATATACCCTCCAGAGGCACGCGATCATTTATGACAAAACCTTGCTCTGTGCCAAGCATCACACCCACAGGCCCACAGACTCCTTCTTCTAGGCCCCCTCTCCAGGTTCCCCGTCTCCTCTTTCCCTTTTCCAGCTTCAGCTTCACCTCCTCCAGGAAGCCTCCCCTGATTCCCAGAACTAGGGACCCCCCGCCCTGCTTTGGGCTTCCCCCATAACCAGATTTTCATTTGCAGACCTGTGTGTTCATATCCACTGCCACTACCTCAGGCTGTGATGGGGCTGGTGGTGGCTCCCTCAAGTCCGTGTGCCCAGGACCTAGGCCCAGAGTAGATGCTCACCAAGCATCTGCAGATAGGGCCCTGCTCTGTTCCACAAAGGATGAGGCAGACGAGGCAGCGAGGAAAGTAACCGCTGCAGGAAGGAAGTAATCCAGGTCACCAGGTTCGGAGGGAACAGGACCTGCAAATTCTCCCTGCCACTGTTCAGAAGCAGCCTGGTCTATTTATAGATCGCAAGCCTTCTGCTTCTCGCATTTAAATGCCGGGCCAGGCATGGAATAAAATCCTGGGTAGGTCTGTCAGTTTTTAAATTTATTTTATTTTAACAAGAACAGGAGCTGAAAGCAGGGACAAAAATGAACCAGGGCTATTAGGGTGAGCTGCCTGCTGCTGTCTTGGGTCTTGCCTTGGCAAGCCTGATGTAGTTTTAGACCTGATCCTAGAAATCAGTGCCCCTGTAGAGATCAGCCTGTGAAGGTCCTTTTAAGGTGATTGTTAAATAGTAGCTTTGGTTTACAAAACAGTATCACAAGCATGACCCTGCCCTGGTTTAAACACGCATTCCTGCACATACTCATTGTATGCTCACTCACACACACACACAACTGGACAGAAACAACCCCAAAGGTTAAACATTCTGCTCTTGGATTATAGAACTGGAGTCATTTTAATTTTCTTTCTGTGTGCTTTCTCTGCATTTTCCCAATGTTTGGGTACACAGAGCATAGACTGAGGAGGTTGGGCCCAAGGAAACTGGTTCTGCCATTTGCTAGCTGGGTGACCCTAGGAGAAGTCCTTCATTTCATCACCGTAAAATGGGAATAACAACAGGACCGCCCCCCTGCAAAGGTTCACTCTGAGCACTGTCCAAGATAACCTGCGTGAAGTCTTAGCACCGCACCGGGAACATGGCGTGTGCTCAGAAAACACAAGCTAGAATAACTCCACAAGCCGCATTTGTGACTTGTGAAAGCACAAGATGGTTTTAAGAAACCAGAATGATAGGGAGTGACTGTTGCGGCTCGTGAAGGGACTACACTACAGCCGGGGGACGGGAGACTCGGAGGCCTGGGTCCCAAACCCAACTGGCAGGAAATGCACAAAAGGACCCTTCCCTCCCCTTTTAATCTCGCTTTTCTGACTTTGAAAAGGATGGTGCTGGTGGGTGGATGGTAAGTACCACCCCTCTGGACAGGGGCCCAAAAGGATGATGATGACACAGCTCTGGTCAAGAAGGGCGGGGTCCTGGACACGGCTCCAGAGCCTTTCCTGACCTGCCCACCCCCCTTTCCTGGCCCCACCTCTTCCCCACACTTCTCGCTTTTTCTAAATTTTTATTAGAGTTGATTCACAAGGTTGTGTTAGTTTCAGGTGTGTCCGTTTGCTAACTGTGTCAGCAAAGTGAGTCAGTTACACATATCCACATGCCCACTTTTTTCTGGATTCTTTTCTCATATAGGTCATCACAGAGTACTGAGCAGAGTTCCCCGTGCTATACAGTGCTGTGCGCTTAGTCCTCAGTCAGGTCCAACTCTTTGCGATCCCACGGACTATAGCCCGCCAGGCTCCTCTGTCCGTGGGGACTCTCCAAGCAAGAATACTGGAGTGGGTTGCCAGGCCCTCCTCCAGAGGAGGAGCCCATGCTATCCAGTGGGTCCTTATTTACTTTATGTATAAAATAGTGTGTATATGTCAATCCCAACCTTCCAATTTATCCCTCTCCCCCGACCTCCTAGTAACCATGTTTTCTACAGCTTTGATTCTACTTCTATTTTTAAAAATTATTTATTTATTTTTGGCTGCAGGGGTCTTTGTTGCCGCACGAGCTTTTCTCTAGCTGTGGCAAGTGGAGGATACTCTCTGGTTGCCGTGTGTGGGCTTCTTATTGCAGTGACTTCTCTTGTTTTGGAGCACAGGCTTTAAGATGTGCAGAATTCAGCAGTCGCAGCTCCTGGGCTCTAGAGCGCAGGCTCAATTGTTGTGGTATACGGGCTTAGTTGCTCTGAGGCACATGGGATCTTCCCAGACCAGGAATCGAACCCTTGTCTCCTGCACTGGCAGGTGGATTCTTTACCACTGAGCCACCAGGAAGCCCTTCTACTTCTGTTTTGTAGACCCACACCTCTCTTAATGCATGTACCCACAGGGTATCCATAAACCTCAGGGTGCTCCTCCCTGTCCACACAGGACCCCCAGTGGCCTACAGACCTCCCTCCCCGCCCCCCACTCCAGCCTGGTAAACAGCTTCTCACCCTTCTAGGCTCTACTGAGCACCTCCTGCTCAATGGGGTCACCCAGTTATCTAGTTATCTGCTCTGCTTGTCTCTCCTCTTTGGCTGAGGGAGGCCCCTGTCTTACCGGGCATCTCCCTTCACACCCACCATATCGGAGCAGGGGGTCAGTAAATATGCTGAGTGCATAAATGATGCTATTTTTAAAACAAGAAAGGGCAGGGCAGAGCAGTGGTTTGGGCCTACAGATTCATAGGTCAGGCAGACCTGCATTTCACCTTACTGTTGAGCAATCCTGGGCCAAAGATAAGCCTCTCTTCTCAGAGCCTCAGTTTCCTTACCTGTTCAATGGGCATGACAACTGTACCTTGCCACTTCATATCCTGAAGGGGGTTTCAATAGGATAATCCAGGTAAAATGCTTAGAGTACCTGGCATGTAAGAAATACAACATAAACATTTGCTATCATGATGAGGACGATTACTGAAAATGTAAAATGACTTAATGGCTCTCTTGGGACCTTGGAGTGTCAGCACTTTCCCTTCTGGTCTCGCTCAGGGCCCCTCTCTGGTTCAGGTCCAGGGAGCACTATGGACTATTGAACAACCTGCTACTGCATAAACGTGCCCAGTTGAGGTNCAAGGAGCAAGTGTCTTTTAATTTCATGGGTGCAGTCACCATCTGCAGTGATTTTGGAGCCCCCCAAAAATAAAGTCTGTCATTGTTTCCATGGTTTCCCCAGCTGTTTGCCATGAAGTGATGGGACCGGATGCCATCATCTTAGTTTTTTGAATGTTGAATTTTAAGCCAACTTTTTCACTCTCCTCTTTCACTTTCATCAGAGGAAATAATATACCTCATAGGATAGTTGGCAGATATAGTAGCTAAATAAGTACTAACCATCATCTAAAGGAGATGTGGTACATGTATACAATGGAATATTACTCAGCCATAAAAAGAATGAAATAATGCCATTTGCAGCAACATGGATAGACCTAGAGATTACCATACTCAGTGAAATGAAGATCAGAGAAAGATACCATATGCTATCACTTATACGTGAAAGCTAAAATATGACACAAATGAATTTATCTACGAAACAAAAACAGACTCACAGACATAGAGAAAAGACTTGTGGTTGCCAAGAGGGAGGAGAGATGTGGGAGGATGGACTGCGAGTCGGATTAGCAGGGGCAAACTAGTTAGCAAACACAGAATGAATAACGACAAAATGCTACTGTATAGCAGTGTCAGTCAGTGGTATCTGACTCTTTGGGACGCCAGGAACTGTGGCCTACCAGGCTCCTCCATCCATGGGATTCCCTAGGCAAGAGTATTGGAGTGGGTTGCCATTTCCTTCTCCAATGCATGAAAGTGAAAAGTGAAAGGGAAGTCGCTCAGTCGTGTCCAACTCTTAGCGACCCCATGGACTGCAGCCTACCAGGCTCCTCCATCCATGAGATTTTCCAGGCAAGAGTACTGGAGTGGGTTGCCATTGCCTTCTCCGAGCACAGCTAGATGGTCTCAAGTCACTGAGATTTTAGACTTCTTTGTTGCAGCCATTAGTCTAGCCTGCCTAATATGTTCACTAGTGGGTCTTGTACTTCAACTGGGAGGCAAAATTTAAGTTGGAGCCAAAGGAGCCCTGTCTGAGTCATGGCTCACGGCAGGCAAGGAAAGCCAGACTTCCTAGAGCAGCAGGAAGCTGAAAAAGAACTCTATAAGAAATGAAAAGAAAATCAAGCTATGGAAATAGGGAGGTGGCAACCTTGGTGCCCAGTTTTTTGTTTTTTGTTTTGCTGTCCTCAATTTCATTTCTTTGTGAGACTATCTGAAATACACATATTGGGTTGCCTGCCCAAATCCATCTTCCTATATCTTTCTCTGTTTTTATCTGGATAATTCACCCTCCACCATACAGTCATTCCTCCTGCCAGTCTTTGGTTTATGCATATGATGCAATTCTGACCAATGTGATGTGAGTGAAATTTTAGGGACAAGCAGCTCTTTGGAAAGCTTCTCTCACTCGCTTTTTTAAAAATATTTGTTTATTTGACAGCGCCGGGTCTTAGTTGTGGTACGTGGGGTCTTCGCTTCTGGCCTGTGACCTCTTAGCTACAGCGTGTGGGCTCTAGCCCCCTGAGCAGGGGTCAAACCTGAGCCCCCTGCATTCAGAGTGTGTAGTCTTAGCCGCTGGGCCGCCAGGGAAGCCCCTTCCCTCACTCTCTAAAAATAAACACCTTAGAAAGAAACACTTCCTTTTCCATTGCTGGACATATACTCATTGAAACCAGGAGGGAAGCTAAATTAGGACAAACCTGAAAAATTGGGTGGCAGAGCAGGTAACAGAAAGAACCCAGATCCTTAATGATGTCACTGAGCCACTGAATTAACCAACCTTGGAGCTGCCCTACTTAGCGGCTTAGTGTAATTGCTAGCATGTACATTTCATTACTGCTTAACACATACAGCTTGGGGCCTTTTGATTTTGTTTTTAGTCACCAAAAGCATCCCAGCAGATACACTTACCTACCTGTATTTTCTGCCAATGAGTCTTTGACATTGCCTTGTATCCCTGCGCTAAAACCTTCTCTGTGTCTTGTTTCTTGAAAACCAAGTAACCCCAGACTCAGGCAGAGCTTCTCTAAGACACTTCTAAATGTGAATTTTAATGCAGGTGTCTTTGTTTCTGCTCTAGGGAAAAAAGGGGCAGGAAGGAGGGAGGAGAGTTGGGTGCAAGTCTCTTCTGGACCGTGGGAGAAACATGTGGGAGAGGAGGAAGGTAACGGTAGCCATTTCCCCAGTCTTGTACCTCCAGACCAGGCTGACTCACTCACACGTCAGAGAGCCCTTGGATAGTGAGTACTTACTGTGCAGTTCCTTTGAGCCAGGCGCTGTTCGAGGTCCTAGAAAGTGCAGAAAACAATGCCCAAACTGACAATAAATTTGCGTCCTCATGAAAGTGATATTCTGTCAGGAAAAACAGAAGACGAAGAAGAGATGTAAGTTAAAAAACAACAACTGTGTATAGTGTTAGGGGCATCCCCAGCTGCTCAGTGGTAAAGAACAGTAGCCACAGGAGACATGGGTTCGATCCCCGAGTGGAGAAGATCCCTTGGAGGAGGGCATAGCAACCCACTCCAGTGTTCTTGCCTGGAGAAGCCCGTGGACAGTGAAGCCTGGTGGGCTACAGTCCACGGGGTCGCAAAGAGTTGGACACGACTAAAGTGACTTGGCACACACACATAGTGTTTAGATGGTATAAAGTGACATTGGAAAAAAAGTATATAAAGTAGAGAAGGAGGATTGGGGGTGTCTGGAGACAGATTTATATGTCATGCAGGATGGCCAAAGAAGCATCATGAGAAGGTGACATTTGAGCAAGACCTGAAGAGGTGACTCAAGCAGATAACCAGAGAGCGTGTTACAGGCAGAGGCAAGAGCAAGTGCAAAGGCCCTGAGGTGGGAGAGTGCCTGCTGTGTTAGAGAAAAGGAAAGGAGGCCAGTGTGGATGAAGGAAAGGGAAGGTGGTACAACATATGGTCAGAGAGGCAATGACAGAGAGGAGTAGGAAGATGGTCTAGGCCTCCTTGATTTGTGCAATAGGTGTAAGCCACAAATATTACTATTTTATTCTATTCCTTAAATTGACTTACTTTTTGTTTAGGTACATTTATTTGAGATGAAAATTTTATACTACTGCTATAGAATAAGAACCAGTATCACTCATAAATAGAAGGTGACCGAATAAATAAATAGAACACAAATGAAACAGTATTAAATTATAGGGAGATACTGTGGCCTGCAAGGAGATCCAACCAGTCAATCCTAAAGGAAATCAACCCTGAATATTCATTGGGAGGACTGATGCTGAAACTGAAGCTCCAATACTTTGGCCACCTGATGCAAAGAGCTGACTCGTTAGAAAAGATCCNAAGGAGATCCAACCAGTCAATCCTAAAGGAAATCAACCCTGAATATTCATTGGGAGGACTGATGCTGAAACTGAAGCTCCAATACTTTGGCCACCTGATGCAAAGAGCTGACTCGTTAGAAAAGATCCTTATGCTGAGAAAGACTGAGGGCGGGAGCAGGGCGACAAGAGGATGAGATGGTTAGATGGCATCACCCACTCAATGGACATGAGTTTGAGTAAGCTCCAGGAGATAGTGAAGGACAGGTAAGACTGGCATGCTGCAGTCCATGGGGTCACAGAGAGTCAGACACAACTTGGCAACTGAACAGCAACTGTGGCTTGCAGAAGGCTTGAGTCTAAAGTCAGCAATCTCTTTGATAAAAGGCTGATTGACAACCTAGAGAAGTGAAGAGACACAGTAGCACAGAAAGAAGACTTTCTCAGTAAAATGCAGGCCACCTAAAATCATTTTTGTGTGTTCTGCCAGGTAGGGTGACCAACAGTTCTGGCTTCCCTAGGACTGAGGTTTCCCAGGATGTGCTTTCATACTTAAGGGCTTCCTCTGTGGCTCACTGGTAAAGAACCCGCCTGCCAGTACAGGAGATGTAAGAGACATGGGTTGGATCCCTAAGTGGGGAAGATCCCCTGGAGAAGGAAATGGCAACCCACTCCAGTATTCTTGCCTGGAGAATCCCATGGACAGAGGAGCCTAGCAGGCTACAGTCCATGGGGTCACAAAGAGTCAGACATGACTGAGCGACTAATGCGCACGCACACACATATGTATTTTCATAATTGAGACAGTTCTAAACAAACCAGGATGGTTGATCACCCTACCACCAGGGATCCCCATTGCACTCTATAGTCTCAGACGGTCTTGCTTTGACTTGTCTTCTCTAAGTTACTCTTTATGATGGGCTGACTCTAAGATGATATTGCCTCCTGCTTTCATACCCAGGCACGGAGAACCTGCAAACACCCTTGCCTGTGGTAGGAAATTTAGGGGAAAAGTAAGCAGGAGGGAAAAATGAAAAAACATACTACNATTTGATCCATGGTCGGGGAAAAAAAATCCCACAAGCTGCTTGGTGTGGCAAAGAAAAAAAGAACGACTCTCCCAGTTAAATTGGTGACACATCCATAGTGGGTTCACTTGAAGTGGAACCTCTGGGTCAAAAGGATGCATGTTTTCAAAGCTTTTAATAAACATTGACAAATCTGCCCTAACGATACTGGAACATTCTTTGCTCTCGCCAGGAACACGTACCCTCTTCCTCATTCTCGCAAACCAGTTGCCTTTGTGGTTTTGTTGTCGCTGTCGTTTGCCATCACAATGCCGTGATTTCACAGCTCCCACCGTCGCCAGACACCCACCCCCTCTGGTGTGTCACATGTATAAACTTAAACAATCCACCCTCGAAACCCTTCTTTACATGTACCTGTATCCACACTAATACACAGTATTGCTTTGGGAGGGCACTGTTGAAACCTCATGTAAGTTCTATCGTGTCACAGATCTTACTCTACTGTCCCTTTCTGTTCAATCGATACGGTATTCGAGATTTGTGTTAACTCTAATTTATGTTTAATTAGAACTGCTGTTTAATGTTTCTCTTCATTTTTTAATAAATTCATTCTCAGACTGATGTGTTTGCCCTCACTTTACTCTTATAAGCAATGCTGTGATGGATATATTTATACTGAGTCGGCCAAAAAGTTCATTCAGGATTTTCCACCAAGGCTTATGGAAAAACCCAAATGAACTTTTTGGCCAACCCAATACCTATCTTTTTGTCTTTGCTAGAGTGTCTAAGCAGAGGAGGTATTCCTGGATGGTAGGGTTGAAGGGTCTTTCAAACTTACTTGACTGTGACTCACATTGAGAAATACAATTTATATCATAATCTGGTAAGGCCGCCTACACACACACACACACAAGTAAAACAAAAATTTCGTAAAATAATACCTATCTTTATCATGAGAAAAGCATTCTGATGTGTTTTATTCTAGTTAAGTCTATTTTATTCTATTTTGATCACAACCTACTAAACAGATTATTTAGCATATTAATGGGCCATGACTCACAATTTGAAAAATAATAGATTAAAATGTCTTTGGTCTCACTACATGCTTTGAAATTACTCTTCAGAATAGCTATGCTAATTTACAAGGCATTAGGTTTTTTTCTCTACATCCTACTCAGCACTTGAAATTATCTCTTTTTTTTTTTTTGCCAGTCTGATGAATGTAAAGCAGTATGTCATTGTTTTACTTTTTCTTTCTCTAGTTACTAAGTTGAGTTTCTCTTCATCTGTTTATTCACTACTTGATTTCCTCAGAAAGTGTGTTTACCTGTTTTTCTGTTGGGTTGCTAGATTTTTTTTCTTGCTGACTTACCACTGAGTTTCCTGTGCAGCTTAGGTTTTCATTCTCTAATGTCTGTTGTTGCAAACAGGCTACAGATACCTCTTCCCAATCTGTCACTCATTTGTTAACTTTGTCTGTGATGTCATTTATTGAACAGAATCAATCATTTTCTTTACGTGTTTTATTTAAGAAATACTTTCTTCATATCACAATGATTTGCCTTGAATTTTTTATAGCTGCTTAAACCATCTGAGGTTTGTCCCTGTGTGGTATGAGATAGGACATCATTTTGTTTATTCCATACAGTGGATCCACTTTCCCCAATACCATGAAAATAATGTACCCTTTCCCCTACTGACTTCTGTTGCCGCCTCTATTGCATACCAAATAGCCATATATGTGAGTCTGCTTCTGGGTTCTTCCATCCCATTGGTCTAGCATTAACAGCACACTTTGAAAATTAGAATTTATGTTTTAATATCTGGTAGGAGAAGTTTCCCACCTTTGAGTTACATTTTTTAATTTTCTGTTGGAGTATAGCTGACTAACAATGTTGTGATAGTTTCAGGTGCACAGAAGAGACTCAGCCATTCTCCCCCAAACCCCGCTCCCACCCAGGCTGCCGAATAACACTGAGCAGAGTTCCCTGTGCTTTGACTTTTGAGATGACTTGTCTTATCTATTTGTGAAAATTTATTCTTCCGTGCACATTTTCGAATTGGCTTATCCAGTTCTTCTCCCTCAAATATTAGTGAGAATTCCATGAATTGATACCATTACAATGTTATACCTGTCTTTCCATACACATAGTACATTTCTCTATTGATCCAGGAGATAAAAATCTCCTTTTGTAGGTCTTACCTGGCATGCTTGACTAAATTAAATTCTAGATAATTTTCTCTTTTTCTAAAAAAATACTCTGCGATCTAATAAATGGGAATGGTATCTTCTTTCAGGGGAGCCAAGTTTTTCTGTGCAATTCCCTTTATAAACTTGTATTCTGGATCACCTCATTGGCAAGGAACAACCTCAAACATCTTGGAAACCCAGGGCCCTATAGGGACTAAGCAAAACCAGCAATGCACTAGTTAAATGGGAAATTGCCAAGAGTATCGATCTGTAGAAGAAGCCTCCCTGGGGTGCTAAGAATCACCTCTAGATATGAAATGAGGTTTACAGTATTACATTGGCCTGAATTCCTCTCAGGTGTGTCACTATACCTATTGGAAGGTGATACTTTCAAAAACTACTTGGGGTGTTGGGAGAAAGAGATGCTTTGAACCATTAAACTGCCTTCTAAGGAAGATGTGGATGTGTGTGCTTAACTGCAGGGTGCTAGTTTCATTAAGAGATATGCAAATCTGGGGCCAGAACTGAATTGCTTGTCACCACAAGGAGTCTTTCATCTCAGCTATTCCTTCATGCATCACTCTCGTTTCTAAACAAACCTTGAACAAGCACGTATTTAAAGAAAAAACAGACACTGAATGATTGGTTGCTCTGGGCACCTAGATGTTGCAGGCTGCCAAGGGGTAGGAAAAACGGATCACCACATATCTGGGGGTCCTAGCAAGCATGAAGCAGAAGCTTGTACATAGAAGAACCAAGAAATCAGATAGACCACCCAGATGGAAACTGGGGAATAGGGACCAAGGCCAAAGTCCTCTTACAGGGACCGCAGCTCATTAGGATGGAATAAGATTTCTTAAAGAGTTGATGCTTTTGAACTGTGGTGTTGGAGATGGCTCTTGAGAGTCACTTGGACTACAAGGAGATCCAACCAGTCCATTCTGAAGGAGATCAACCCTGGGATTTCTTTGGAAGGAATGATGCTAAAGCTGAAACTCCAGTACTTTTGGCCACCTCATGCAAAGAGCTGACTCACTGGAAAAGACTCTGATGCTGGGAGGGATTGGGGGCAGGAGGAGAAGGGGACGACCGAGGATGAGATGGCTGGATGGCATCATGGACTCGATGGACGCGAGTCTGAGTGAACTCCGAGAGATGGTGATGAACAGGGAGGCCTGGCGTGCTGCAGTTCATGGGGTCGCAAAGAGTCGGACACGACTGAGCGACTGAACTGAACTGAACTGAACTGAAGATTTCTTGAATGGAAACACCAACATGTTCCCCAGCAGGAAAAAAAAAAAAAAGGCAAAAGGCCTGACCAGGTAAATTACTTCTAAATGAAGAAAAACAAATGGCTAATACAAAAAAATGTTTTTCAACTTCACTAGAAAGCAAAACAAAAATAAGGGATTTCTTCCCCCCTATCTGATTGGCAAGGTTTCCTTCTTTTTCCTTCCTCTTGCTTCTTGTTTTTTCTTACTTTCTTTTTTAATGATGATACTCATCGTTGAGAGACCAGGGAAAGGACACTCTCACACACAGCTGGTAGTCCTGTGAATTGGCACAGCTTATCTGGAGGGCAATTTGGCAGTCTGTACTCAAAACCCTACAGACTAGGATGTTTTTTGATCCAGCACTTCTAGGAATTTTTCCTACGGAAATAATTAGAAACGAACACAGGATGAATAACAGCAGTTTAGCATTTACTTGGTGTTCGCTCTGTGCCAGACAATATGCTAAGAACTTGACACTTCACTCACTTAGCCTTTACAGCAACATACGATGAGTATTATTGTGTCTATTTTTCAGGTGGGAAAACTGAGGCTCAAAGAGGTGTAGTAAGTTGCTCAAGTTCAAGCGACTGGTAAATGATAGATTAGGGGATGGACCCTGATCTCTAACTCCAAAAACCATGCTCTGAACCACTTTGCTATACACCCTCTGTAAAACTGTAGAAAAATGATGTTCTGCTTGGTACTCTTTAAAAAAAAATAGCAAAAATTCAGAAATGATTTTATTGTGTTGAAATTGGGGGATACTTAAATAAATCAGGTAGAATCATATGATAAAATACTTAGCCATTAAAAATAAGTCATGAGAAAATGAGGACATGGGGGAATAGAAATGGCATATACTAAGCAAAAAAAGAGGCAAAACAGTTATGTCCCATTTTCATTTTTAAGATCCATTTCATTTTTATGAAGTTCAAAAATAGAAAAGACTGGTCTATGGTGATCAAGATTTGAGGGGGATTATCAGTTGGGAAGCATGCTGAGAGCACTGGGAATGTTCTAGAATTTGAACTGCACTGTGGTCAACTTGGTGTATTTATACATAAAACTTCAGTGTATGATTAAAATGTGTGCTTTACGAAAGTTTATACATCCTATCTCACTAAAAAGAAAAAGCAATGCATAGAAAAAATCCTGGAGGGAAAGAACAGAAAAATGTTAGTAGCGATTATTGCTAATTTTCCTTTTATTCTCTTTTTAAAAATTTCTTTGGCCTTGCCATACACACAGCTTGTGGGATCTTAGTCCCTGACCAGGGTTTGAACCTGCTCCCTTAGCAGCAAAATCACAGAGTCCTAACCACTAGTCCATCAGGGAATTCCCTCATTTTATTCTTTATACTATTCTTTTTTTCCTTTCTTTTTTAAAAAATAATAAACCTGTATTATATTTAT
>SJYV01002549.1:290363-346337 GCA_006410875.1 Neotragus pygmaeus
AAAAAAAAAAAAAGGCAAAAGGCCTGACCAGGTAAATTACTTCTAAATGAAGAAAAACAAATGGCTAATACAAAAAAATGTTTTTCAACTTCACTAGAAAGCAAAACAAAAATAAGGGATTTCTTCCCCCCTATCTGATTGGCAAGGTTTCCTTCTTTTTCCTTCCTCTTGCTTCTTGTTTTTTCTTACTTTCTTTTTTAATGATGATACTCATCGTTGAGAGACCAGGGAAAGGACACTCTCACACACAGCTGGTAGTCCTGTGAATTGGCACAGCTTATCTGGAGGGCAATTTGGCAGTCTGTACTCAAAACCCTACAGACTAGGATGTTTTTTGATCCAGCACTTCTAGGAATTTTTCCTACGGAAATAATTAGAAACGAACACAGGATGAATAACAGCAGTTTAGCATTTACTTGGTGTTCGCTCTGTGCCAGACAATATGCTAAGAACTTGACACTTCACTCACTTAGCCTTTACAGCAACATACGATGAGTATTATTGTGTCTATTTTTCAGGTGGGAAAACTGAGGCTCAAAGAGGTGTAGTAAGTTGCTCAAGTTCAAGCGACTGGTAAATGATAGATTAGGGGACGGACCCTGATCTCTAACTCCAAAAACCATGCTCTGAACCACTTTGCTATACACCCTCTGTAAAACTGTAGAAAAATGATGTTCTGCTTGGTACTCTTTAAAAAAAAATAGCAAAAATTCAGAAATGATTTTATTGTGTTGAAATTGGGGGATACTTAAATAAATCAGGTAGAATCATATGATAAAATACTTAGCCATTAAAAATAAGTCATGAGAAAATGAGGACATGGGGGAATAGAAATGGCATATACTAAGCAAAAAAAGAGGCAAAACAGTTATGTCCCATTTTCATTTTTAAGATCCATTTCATTTTTATGAAGTTCAAAAATAGAAAAGACTGGTCTATGGTGATCAAGATTTGAGGGGGATTATCAGTTGGGAAGCATGCTGAGAGCACTGGGAATGTTCTAGAATTTGAACTGCACTGTGGTCAACTTGGTGTATTTATACATAAAACTTCAGTGTATGATTAAAATGTGTGCTTTACGAAAGTTTATACATCCTATCTCACTAAAAAGAAAAAGCAATGCATAGAAAAAATCCTGGAGGGAAAGAACAGAAAAATGTTAGTAGCGATTATTGCTAATTTTCCTTTTATTCTCTTTTTAAAAATTTCTTTGGCCTTGCCATACACACAGCTTGTGGGATCTTAGTCCCTGACCAGGGTTTGAACCTGCTCCCTTAGCAGCAAAATCACAGAGTCCTAACCACTAGTCCATCAGGGAATTCCCTCATTTTATTCTTTATACTATTCTTTTTTTCCTTTCTTTTTTAAAAAATAATAAACCTGTATTATATTTATTACCAGAAAAAAAAATACCCAGTTTATTATTGGAGAGGAGTAGGGGAAAAAGACATGCATATGAAAACCATTTGAGGTTCAGACCTGGGATTCTTGAAGTGGACAGAACTCCTCAAGGGTTTCCAGTCCTGGGCACCTTCCTGAGTCTGGTCTTGCAGGCAGGATGCCCAGTTTCTAAAGACAGAAGAGAGGAGAGAAGCCCAGTGCCCAGCCTGGCTTGATGGGTAAAGCTGAGGGACAAGCCCTGAAGAGCCAAGGATGGATGAGAAAAAAATACCCTTAAGACAAATCCCATCAGCTTTAAAATCAGATGAGATTGAGTGCATTCAGGATGGTATAGACCCCCCAGCTTTAAAATCTGGCTGGGTGGGTACTGCACTCTTGCTCCTGCACCAGTCACAGCAATAGCTCATCGTTACGCTGCCAGTTAGATGCCTTGTTGCTGACTGGCGATGACATCAGGCCTCCAGGGAGCCCACTGGTTGTCAATCAAAAGTCTTTCTGGCAGCAGTAAGTTGTCACTCTGTTTCAGAGGGACAGCTTCTGCCTAGATAAGGAGGCCAGGTATGGACCACTGTGACTCTTTCCTTCCGTTTAGAGTTTTGATTCCAAGCCAATAAAGAAATTAGGGTACTGCAAGGCAGGTTTCTGTGGGGACTTCATGAGATCACCTGTGGCAATGAAATCCAGCCAGCCAAGTGATGAATCAAAATAAAGAATTTGGATATAAAGAAGCTTTGGCATATAAAATCATAATTATTTAATATAGTAAATAATATGCTTAAATATAAAACAAGAAAAAAAATTGAGAATTAGCATCTCTTCCTTACTAAGAAATACTAATTTTATTGGGGCCATCACATATTCCTAGTAAATAAAACTCAATATTTCCTAGCCTTTGTTGTAGCTAGGGGTGGCATATAAGACAGTGATGACTGATGAGGTATAGATTAGGAAATTGTAGAAAGTTTTCCTTTCTTGAAGGAGTCTTTTCTCCCTCCTTAGTGGAAGAAAATTGTGATGGCTAGAGCTACAACAGCTGCTTTGCAATCATGAGGAAAATCCTAGAAGAACTGCAGAGAACTCAGTCCTGACATCCTTGAGGCACTGAACTAGTAACAGCAACTGCCTGACTCTTCATTGTTTGTTTATTTAAGCTGCTGTCTGCTCAGATTTTCTGCTCAGGTTTCATTACTAAAGGCAATCTTTAACTGATTTGCCCAACAATATAAAAATAATAACTAATACAAATGGGACATTTGAAGAAGAGTGTAACAGTGCCAATGTTTCGCTGCAGATAGTCACCATCTAAAATTGAAAAATATGGTTGAATTTGATGAAGGTTGCAATGTTTTGATTTTTCCAGAAGGTTCTTTGGGGAACTAATATCTCTTCTGATGTAAAAAAAGTAGCTATCTAAAGTTCAGAAATTGTTTCATCTTTACTGTTAAATCCAAGTAAAATAAGACATCTTTCAAAATTTAAGAAGAGTATTATGTGAAACAATTTTTATAAAATTATTTCTGATGATCTATCTCCATACATGCATTGAACATATTTGACATGATGTTCATCTCATTTGAATTATGCAAATTTCAGACTTTTTTAACCTTTAATTTGGAAATGACTGTAAATTTAGGGCAGAGTTGCAGAGTACAGAAAGTATTTTTCCATTTGCTCGTCACCCATCTTCAATGTTCACATCTTACATAAGCATGGTAACTTTATCAAAATTAGACATTAACCTGGGGGACTTCCCTAGGGGCCCGGTGGTTGGGAACCACCTTGCAGTGCAGGGGATGTGGGTCTGATCCCTGGTTCGGGAGCAGGTATCCCCTGTCCTGAGGAGCGACGAGGCCCTCACACCACAGCTACTGAGCCTGAGGGCCACGACTGGAGAGCCCGTGAGTCGCAGTGAAGATCCCTCATGCCACAACTAAAGACCTGGTGCAGCTAAATAAATAAATATTTTTTAAAAAAGAAATTAATTTGGTAATTGGTATGATACCATTGTTGCTGTTTAATAGCTAAGTCATGTCCGACTCTTTTGTCACTCCGTGGACTGTAGCCTGCCAGGCTCCTCTATCCATGAGGTTTCCCAGGCAAGAATACTGGAATGGGTTGCCATTTCCTTTTCCAGGGGATCTTCTCAACCCAGGGCTCTAACTGGCCTCTCCTGCATTGGCAGGTGGATTCTTTACCACTGAGTTACCAGGGAAGCCCTATGATACTACCAGCTACACTAAAGACTTTATTCAGACTTTTCCACTGATGTCCTTTTTTGGTCCCAGTTTCCAAACCCTGTTGCATTTAGATGCCATGTCTCCTTTATCTCCAGTGGCCTGTGACAGTTTCTCAGTCTTTCCTTGTCTTTCACAGCTTTGATCCTTTCTAAGCATTTTGTTGTTGTCATTTAGTTGCTAAGTCGCATTCAATTTTTTGCAGCCCCATGCAGTGCAGCATACCGGGCTCCTCTGTCCTCCACTATCTCCTAGAATTTGCTCAGACTCATGTCCATTGAGTTGGTGATGCTATCTAACCATCTTATCCTCTGCTGCCCCTTTCTCCTTTTGCCTTTGATCTTTCCCAGCATCAGGGTCTTTTCCAATGAGTTGGCTCTTTGCATCACGTGGCCAAAGTATTGGAGCTTCAGCCTCAGCATCAGTCCTTCTAATGAATATTTAAGGTTGATTTCCCTTACGATTGACTGACAGTCCAAGGGACTCTTGAGTCTTGAGTACCACAATTCAAAAGCACTAATTCTTTGGAACTCAGCCTTCTTTATGGTCCAATTCTCAGGTTCTACATACATGAGTACTGGAAAAAACCATCACTTTGACTATATGGACCTTTGTCGGCAAAGTGATGTCTCTGTTTCTTAATATGCTGTCTGGCTTTGTCAGAGCCCTCCTTTCAGGGAGCATGCATCTTTTAATTTCATGACTGCAGTCACCGTCTGCAGTGATTTAGGAATCCAAGAAAATAAAATCTGTCACTGCTTTCACTTTTTCTTTTTCTATTTGCCATGAAGTGATGGGACTGAATGCCATGATCTTAGTTTTCTGAATGCTGAGTTTCAAGCCAGCTTTTTCATTCTCCCCTTTCACCCTCATCAAGAGGTTCTTTAGTTCCTCTTTACTTTCTGCCATTAGGGTGGTCAGACATTTGGTAGAATATTCCTCAATTTTGGCTTGTCTGATGTTTTCTCATGATTAGACTGGAGTTGTAGGTTTGAGGGAAGAAGACCCCAGAAGTTATGTGTTTTTCTCATGACATCCTATCAGCAATACATGATCACAATATGACGCACCACTGGTGATGCTGACCTTGATCACTTGACTTCTTTCAACTTTCTTCCTTGTACTTTTTCATATTACTTTAATTCCTATAATAAGTATGTGAGAACCGTGAATCTGAAAGTGCTTCATAAACCAAAGATGTCCACAAATGTGAGGGTTAAATTTTTCATTTGATAAGGAGAATTGATGTCCTAGGCTAGAGGAGGGAAGAGGAGATAAGTATAGCTACAACATCAATGTTTAATTGCTCTGGAGGCTAGCCAGGGCAGAGAAAGACGGAGATGACTTTAGAATTTATGTAACTGCTAGCAAAGAATTAGGGTCTCATCTAGATATTTTTAATATATTTCCCTTTACCCTCCAGTCCTGGGTAAGGTTAGAGACCACCCCACCAGCCCAGCTGGAAATGGCAGAACAGAAGAGAGCTGATTCCACTGGAAAAGCAAGTGAGGAACTCAACAGTGACTAAGCCCCATCTGTGTTCCTGGTGCATCACCTCTTTGATTGAATCTTCACAAGTCTTCTAGCTATGTACAGTGGTCACCTCCATTTTATAGATGGGGAGACTGAGACTCAGAGAAGAGAAGCAACTTACCCAAAGTCAGTTAACCATCACATATCACTCAGAGAGTGCTCTGGGTGTGCATGGGAACGCCACTCTGAACCTTGGACTCTGTGACATCAGCCCTCACAGCACATGCTGCCCAGGAAGAACTGCGGGGGAAATTCCAGTTGTGGGGAAAGATGATGAGCTTTGGCAACTGTCCCCTATCCACGACTGCTCATAGTCTTAGTGAGCTGTGTCCTCACTGATCAGAGAATCACCTGGGCATGTATCCCCTGGTTCTGGATCCCATAACCTTCTAGATGCCTTGAACAACTACCATCTGCAATCAGATGGGGCTGGGGACCCGGAATGGCTGAACAGTGTTCGCTTAGCCCCTCCTTGTAGGATGCTAGCATGCAGAAAGAAATAAAGAGAGATATGGGGAGAAAGGGGAGAGAGAGGAAGAGGGAGATAGAGAAAGGGAGAGAGAGAGAAATTGCTTCATTTTGGATTCCAGACTCTTCTTTGAGTCAGCCTTAAGGGCCCCAATAGCACTCATCTTAGGGATGGATTTGAACCAGTGAAGAACTTTTTCATTGAATTTAGTTCAAGATTGGTTTCTATAACTTGAAAACAAAGCATCCTGATGAATCCATTCTACTTACTCTAGTTTTTACTCCCTCATAACATCACCACGTCTGTGCTTTTTGCCTGTCTAAGCCCCTAGCACTGATTCATAGATGATTATGAATGCAGATTCTGGAGACAGAAAGACAGTGGATTGAACTGAATCTTACTTCCTCCACCAAGCTGTGTGGTCTTGGGCAAGGACTTCAGTTCCTTGAACCTGCGCCACCTGATGAAAGGGGAGGATCATATCCTGCAATGGATGCTATGAGAATTACACAAGATAATGCATGCAAAGTGCTCAGTGCATCACAACTTGTGCTTAGCCTGCAAGTAGCTATGATGATTATTTTTATTCAACTCTACTTGCCAATTGACCGTAATTTATTGATTTCCCAGTTCCACAAGACATCTGCTGGCCTAAGCCATTTTTTCTCCCCAGGCCACATAATTCATATGTCACTGGTAGCTTATGGACAAGTCTCTCCAGGGGTAGGAGTCTCTCTCAGCTCCTTAAGTTACAACTTAGGATTTTCAACTAATGGCGGTACACAAGTGATATTCATTCAATAGAAACTGTACTTTGAATTTTGATCTTTTCCAACCAAGGTTTGGAATAGTTTGGAATTGTATGGGCAATCTATGCTGGATGGTATGCTGGTAAATATTTAACAACCAGCATTCCAAAGCACACAAATGAAAAGAAGAAAATGTTTCTGGCAGTTTCCACAGCGCAAGTTCTCCCACTGTGGCTGATTTCAAGATGTCCGTGCGATGGCTCTGAACACAGAGTTGGGAAGAATGTGGGTGACTGACCTTCATGAGCTCAAGCTGGCCAGCTCTAGCACAGCCCTCTCTGTGCAGGCAGAATTCCCTCCACGAGGGGCGTGGACAGGGAAAGCAGGCCAAAATGTGTCCACTAGGACATTCATGTAGGTGGTAATAGTGTGTCTTCCATTGGGTTTCTCAAAGTCAAGTCTGAAGTGGCTTTCTCTCTTTTTTTTAATTAATTCATGTTATGGCTGTGCTTGGTTTTTGTGGCAGTGTGCGCACTTTCTCTAGTTGTGGTAGGCAGGGGCTTCTCTTGCTGTAGAGCATGGGCTCCAGAGGGCTCAGCAGTTATGGCATGTGGGCTCAGTCACCCTACGGCATGTGGGATCTTTAGTTCCCTGACCAGGGCTTGAACCTGTGTCCTCTGCATTGGAAGGTGGACTTAAGTCTCTGGGATTCTTGATTGAGGGTCTTAGGTGAACTCTACCAGGAGATGGAAGGAAGCAGATGGGACGATGGAGAAAGCTAGGCTAAAAATGTGGGCTCATCTGAAGTCTAGCCTCTCTAGGCTGATCCCATAGAGATCTTTGGGGGCATGTATACAGTCAGCCATGACTTACAATGGTAGGACTTAGGATGTTTCAACTTGATGGTTGTGCAAAAGTGATATTCATTCAGTAGAAACTGTACTTTGAATTTTGAATTTTGATCTTTTCCCAGGCTAGCGATACGTGGTACAAGACACCTGTGATGCTGGGCAGTGGTGGCAACCGCAGCTCCCAGTCAGCCATGTGACCACAAGGGTGAAAAACCAATACACGTACGACCACTCTATACCCAGGCAACCATTCTGTTCTCTTTCAGCACAGTGTTCCACAAAGACATTCAGCACTTTACTAGAAAGTAGTATTCCTGTTAGATTATTTTATTCAACTGTAGGTTAATGAAGAAGAACGGAGAAGGCAATGGCACCCCACTCCAGTACTCTTGCCTGGAAAATTCCATGGACAGAGGAGCCTAGTAGGCTGCAGTCCATGGGGTCGTGAAGAGTCAGACACGACTGAGTGACTTCCCTTTCACTTTCATGGATTGGAGAAGGAAATGGCAACCCACTCCAGTGTTCTTGCCTGGAGAATCCCAGGGATGGGGGAATCTGGTGGGCTTCTGTCTATGGGGTCGCACAGAGTCGGACACGGCTGATGCGACTTAGCAGTAGCAGCAGTAGGTTAATATAAGTGTTTTGAGCACACTTAAGGTGGGTTAGACTAAGCTAGGATGTCCCGCAGTTTAGGTGTACTAAATGCATTTTCAGCTTACAGTGTTTTCAGCTGATGAAATGTTTTTTGGGCCATAGCCCCACCATAAGTTGAGGAAGCTCTGTACCACCACACAGCTGTCCCAGCTTGAGGTGAGGGGGCGGGACACTTGTACATGCCAGTCAGTCACTGGGTGCACGCTGCCTTCAGGGGTGTAACTTTCTGGGTATTTCCTCACACAGAAGTTTCATTGGCTGAGGGGAATTCTCAGGAGAAGGGAGTAGCTGTAACCTGTGAGCAAGCAACTCTCCCAGCAGCTGGGGGATGAGTGTACTAACCTGGTAAAGAGCCCCTGGGTGGGACCCCAGTATCATGTGCTATGTAGTGATAACAATGCTGATGACAATTTTTATAGTGAAGATGATGGAGACAGGATGCTGGAAATGGAGAATGTAGCTGTGCTGAGCACTGGGCTTGATTGGGTTGGTGGTGATAGTACAGATGGTAATTGTGGCACGGTGGTGATGGTGATAATACTGGTGGAGTAACAGTCGTGGAAAATGGTGGTAGTAGTGGTCATTAGGGGCGTGGTGACGGTGATGCTTCTGAGGGTAGTGAGGAACATCGCAAAAGTCCTGGTTATTGGAGGGACTGAAGATACCAAAGGGCTTCCCCGGTGGCCCAGCAGTAAAGAATCCCTGTTCATTGCAGGAACCACAGGAGACAAGGGCTTGATCCCTGGGTTTGGAAGATTCCCTGGAGGAAGGCATGGCAACCCTCCAGTATTCTTGCCTGGAGAATCCCATGGACAGAGGAACCTGGCAGGCTACGGTCCAGAGGGTCACAAAGAGTCAGACAGGACTGAAATGACTTAGCATGCACGCACACAAAGATACCAAAATCCCAATTTATTCCAGGCTTGCCTCTCTTTTTTATGCTTTGTATTTCTGCCATGCTCCTGGTGTAGGAACCAGCTTAGTAGCTCGTCAAGCTTTGAAAGAAAACAGGACTGAGAGAGTGGACGTCAGTTCACTAGGGAAGTCCCACCGCATGTGCCTTTGAAAACAAGGCACACGTTCTGTGGGGCTGTAATTTATTCTATTTGCCACTGTGTGCCACAGTTCAGTGTGAAGCGTGGGGCCGTGGTGACTTCAGACATCTTAACCTGTCAGACCTCGAAGCCAAGTATCACATGGCAACATTACACTGGAGCCCTGGAGATCACTGGACCAGATCCGTCCTGCCCTCAGTGTGCCTTGCTCTCAGCAGAAGAGCCTTGCTTGTGAGTATGAGGGCTGGAGATTGTGGTGGGAGGATGCAGGTCAGCATGCTGGTGAGGAGCGTCTCAAGGGAAGAGTCTACAGAGTGGACATCTTTGTATTCATCTCAGTGTCTGCCTGGATCTCCTCTTTCTCCCTCCCCAGAGTGAGGTGATGAGGCAGGAGGGGCTGCTCATTTCCACTGTAAGTACCTCTATTGCATTATACTTCCAATAAAATTGCTCACTATCGAACAAGTATTTTGGGACAAATGTAAAGTTAATTCACTCATTCAGTAAATAGGCATTGAGCATCAACTACAAACCATGCACCAGGGAATTTCCTGGTGGTCTAGTGGTTAGGACTCCGAGCTTCCACTGCAGGGGGAACAGGTTCGATCCCTGATCTGTGAACTAAGATCCTGCATGACTTATGGCCCCTCTCCAAAAAAATACCTATGCATTAGTCTGGATGCTGGGGATACAACAGTCAGGGCAAAACAAAAATCTCTGCCATCAAGAGTTTACATCCTGCTGGGTTCAAATATGTCTTACTCCCATCATGCACAGATGAGAAAACTGATGCTTAAAGAAGTTAACTGACTTAACCAAAGATAGATAGTAAAGGGCAAAGCTAAGATTTTAACTTAGGTCAGTCAGCTCCCCAAACCCTTGACCTTGACTGATCCTATACTATCTGCAAGGGACTTTTTTTTGTTTTTGCCACCCATCTTCCTCTTGCCAATCTTCCAGTCTTCTGGTACTGAACCCTTAGGATGCTTCAGGAAAATCATTCTTCCCTACATATTTACAATGGAGCCATGAAAAAGAATGNGGGGGCGGGACACTTGTACATGCCAGTCAGTCACTGGGTGCACGCTGCCTTCAGGGGTGTAACTTTCTGGGTATTTCCTCACACAGAAGTTTCATTGGCTGAGGGGAATTCTCAGGAGAAGGGAGTAGCTGTAACCTGTGAGCAAGCAACTCTCCCAGCAGCTGGGGGATGAGTGTACTAACCTGGTAAAGAGCCCCTGGGTGGGACCCC
This sequence comes from Neotragus pygmaeus, assembly GCA_006410875.1. Classification (NCBI taxonomy): domain Eukaryota; kingdom Metazoa; phylum Chordata; class Mammalia; order Artiodactyla; family Bovidae; genus Neotragus; species Neotragus pygmaeus. Next base: position 300,562 of record SJYV01002549.1, read on the forward strand.
AGTATCATGTGCTATGTAGTGATAACAATGCTGATGACAATTTTTATAGTGAAGATGATGAAGACAGGATGCTGGAAATGGAGAATGTAGCTGTGCTGAGCACTGGGCTTGATTGGGTTGGTGGTGATAGTACAGATGGTAATTGTGGCACGGTGGTGATGGTGATAATACTGGTGGAGTAACAGTCGTGGAAAATGGTGGTAGTAGTGGTCATTAGGGGCGTGGTGACGGTGATGCTTCTGAGGGTAGTGAGGAACATCGCAAAAGTCCTGGTTATTGGAGGGACTGAAGATACCAAAGGGCTTCCCCGGTGGCCCAGCAGTAAAGAATCCCTGTTCATTGCAGGAACCACAGGAGACAAGGGCTTGATCCCTGGGTTTGGAAGATTCCCTGGAGGAAGGCATGGCAACCCTCCAGTATTCTTGCCTGGAGAATCCCATGGACAGAGGAACCTGGCAGGCTACGGTCCAGAGGGTCACAAAGAGTCAGACAGGACTGAAATGACTTAGCATGCACGCACACAAAGATACCAAAATCCCAATTTATTCCAGGCTTGCCTCTCTTTTTTATGCTTTGTATTTCTGCCATGCTCCTGGTGTAGGAACCAGCTTAGTAGCTCGTCAAGCTTTGAAAGAAAACAGGACTGAGAGAGTGGACGTCAGTTCACTAGGGAAGTCCCACCGCATGTGCCTTTGAAAACAAGGCACACGTTCTGTGGGGCTGTAATTTATTCTATTTGCCACTGTGTGCCACAGTTCAGTGTGAAGCGTGGGGCCGTGGTGACTTCAGACATCTTAACCTGTCAGACCTCGAAGCCAAGTATCACATGGCAACATTACACTGGAGCCCTGGAGATCACTGGACCAGATCCGTCCTGCCCTCAGTGTGCCTTGCTCTCAGCAGAAGAGCCTTGCTTGTGAGTATGAGGGCTGGAGATTGTGGTGGGAGGATGCAGGTCAGCATGCTGGTGAGGAGCGTCTCAAGGGAAGAGTCTACAGAGTGGACATCTTTGTATTCATCTCAGTGTCTGCCTGGATCTCCTCTTTCTCCCTCCCCAGAGTGAGGTGATGAGGCAGGAGGGGCTGCTCATTTCCACTGTAAGTACCTCTATTGCATTATACTTCCAATAAAATTGCTCACTATCGAACAAGTATTTTGGGACAAATGTAAAGTTAATTCACTCATTCAGTAAATAGGCATTGAGCATCAACTACAAACCATGCACCAGGGAATTTCCTGGTGGTCTAGTGGTTAGGACTCCGAGCTTCCACTGCAGGGGGAACAGGTTCGATCCCTGATCTGTGAACTAAGATCCTGCATGACTTATGGCCCCTCTCCAAAAAAATACCTATGCATTAGTCTGGATGCTGGGGATACAACAGTCAGGGCAAAACAAAAATCTCTGCCATCAAGAGTTTACATCCTGCTGGGTTCAAATATGTCTTACTCCCATCATGCACAGATGAGAAAACTGATGCTTAAAGAAGTTAACTGACTTAACCAAAGATAGATAGTAAAGGGCAAAGCTAAGATTTTAACTTAGGTCAGTCAGCTCCCCAAACCCTTGACCTTGACTGATCCTATACTATCTGCAAGGGACTTTTTTTTGTTTTTGCCACCCATCTTCCTCTTGCCAATCTTCCAGTCTTCTGGTACTGAACCCTTAGGATGCTTCAGGAAAATCATTCTTCCCTACATATTTACAATGGAGCCATGAAAAAGAATGAAATCATACCATTTGCAGTGACATGGATGAACAGAATTTGCAGGATTTGCAGACAAATGGATGAACACAGAGATTATCATCCTAAATAAACTCAGAAAGAGAAAGACAAGTACCATTTGCTATCAGGTTTATGTGGAATCTAAAATATGACACAAAAGAACTCATCTGTGAAACGGAAACAGACTCACATACACAGACAACCAACTTGTGGATGCCAAGGGGAAGGAAGATGGGAGAGGGATGGATTGGGAGTTTGGGGCTAGGAGAGGCAAACTTTTACATATAGAGTGAATAAACAACAAGGTCTTACTGTATAGCACAGGGAACTATATCACTATATATATTATCCTATGATAAACCATAATGGAAAAGAACATGAAAAAGAATGTATATATGTATACACACACACATACATATATAACTGAATGACATTGCTGTACAGTAGAAATTAACACAGCATTCATTGTAAATCAACTATACTTCAATAAAATAAATTTTTAAAAAAGACATTCTTCCCAATAAACTTGAGAGGCTGTCAGTCAAGGCGTCCAGGCTTCCTGTAACCGTGGAATGAGCTCATGACCCAAGCTGTCACCTCAATGCTAGTTTCTGCCACCCAGACCCCTTGGAACTCTGTTTTCCTTTGTGTCCAAGTTGGATTTTCAGTCTCATGTGCAGTTCTGTGAGCTGTCTTATATTCATCCCCCAAGTTATTTTTTTCCCAGTTATAGAGTCCAGTTAGTTTCATGCAGTCAAAGAAAATAACACATGGTCCCTCTACCCTCTGGACCTCAAGCTAGTTTCATCACCTGCTAACTGGGAGAAATAATACTCAACTTACAGGAGGCAGAACAAATAGAGATCTTGTTTCCTTGAGCCAGGTTTTGCCAACATCCCCTGGATTTAGCGTCTTTTCAGACCCTAACCTCCCAGGAGAAGCTTCCCCATTTTTCAGTGGGGCTGCCAGACATGAAGATGTTGCACACTCAGCAAAAGCAGTGGAGGAGCCTGAGCTATATTTGAGCTTCTCTGAGAACACATACACGTCTCCTGTGCTTGGCTGGCCGGGGAGAGTGTTATTAACAGCACTCTTCTCCAGACCATGGATGGAACAGGTGATAACTCAGCAAGTTCAGGATCACATCCATGGCCAATCCCTCCTCCGCCCAGGTCTATTTTTGGGTCACCACAGATGCTTATTAAGGCCACATGTCAGGGCTACAGGGCAGAAGAGAGACTTTTCTTGGAGAACTTGTCAGTTAGAATTGCACGGAGTTGCATGCAACAGAAATCTGCCCAATAACTTTCTTTTCCTCATGTAACAAAAAGGCTAGAGGCAGGCAGTCCAGGCTGGTACGGAGGCTCAAAGAAACCATTAAGGACTGAAGCTCCTTCTACCTTCCTGCTCTGTTACACTTAACAGGTGGCTCTCACCTGAATAGTCACAAGATGGCTGCTTCACTTTCAAAAATCTCACCTATGTTCCTGGCAGAAACGAAAGTAAAAGCAAGGAGGAAAAATATGTGCCTCACTCTTTCTTATGAGGAAGAAATAGATTCCCAGGAAGTTCTACCCAAATCTCTACTCACATCTTGTTAGTCAGACCTGGGTGAGAAGATCACTCCTAGCTGCAAGGGCGTATGAGGAAGTATTTTTCACTGGGCACATTTTATTCAAGCAAAGTTGGGGTTCTGTTATTAAGTAAAAAGGGAAGATTAGATATTGGTTAAGCAGTAGTGTCTGTCGAAGAAAATGAGATGGGGCATGGATCATGGTGAGAGAAGCCTCTGAGGGGCTGAGTCAGAGTTTCTGAGAAATGCAAGAGATGAATCAGTTTCCAGAGCCCTGATGCGGAAAGTTAGAGAGGATGGAGATTGGCCTGAGGGCTGGTCACAGCCCCTCCAATCATTCACATTATGACCTACAGAGAAAACCGGAAGCAGCATCAATATGTCCTTTAAAGAAAGCCTTGGGGTCTTCCCTGGTGGGCCAGTAGTTAAAACTCCACACTGCCAATTCAGGGGACATGGGATTGATCCCTGGTCGGGAACTAAGATCTCACGTCACTTGGCACAGCCAAAAGATAAAAGAAATAAAATAAAAAATAAAAATAATAAAGATGGCCCTGAACTGAAATGTACAAAAAATTTTTAAAATCTCAGCTCTGCCAGGTACCTACTCTGTGACTTCAGGCAAATCACTTAACCTCTCTGGGCCTCTCAATTTTCTCAACTATAGAAAATGGGAATGATATCTTGTACTCGAACAAGACTATATATATAAACTGTCCATTGTAGATATCCAACAAAATGGCAGTTAGTTTTGGTTTAATTTTCTCCTTTTCTAAACAGTGAATATGAAGCCCAGAGATGGGAAGCAAGATAACCTAAGTCACACAGGCAGAAAGAGACAGGCTGAGGACTGGGACCCAACCTTTCTGACATCCAACCTGGAGTGTGTTCCATTTCACCACTACTTCTTCCTGTTAAACAATCATTAACTTTTCCCAAAGTGTGAAACTAGGCCTAAGTGGTGGAAGCTAGTTTGGAATTTTACTTCTGGGGACTCTCCTGGCAGTCCAGGGGTTAAGACTCTGTGGTTTCAATGTAGCAGGCACACGTTTGATCCTTGGTCCAGGAATTAAGATCCCACATCCTATGCTGTGCAGCCAGAGACAACAACAACCACACACAAAGTCCCCCAAATAAAACAAATAGAATTTTACTTCTTTTTAAACTGTAGACAAAGTGCTTTCAGACGCCTAGGAGGCAAAAAGTTAGAAGTGGAAGAAACATCCCAGTGTGCCCCTTCCGGTGAATTCGTCTGTGTTGTTGTTCTGTTTTTTATTTATTTATTTTGGCTGCGCTGAGTCTTCATTGCTGCACAGACTTTTCTCCAGTTGTGGCAAGCGAGGGCTACTCTCTAGTTGTGGTGTGCAGGCTTCTCACTGAGTCGGCATCTCTTGTTGTAGAGCACCGGCTCTAGGGGGCGGGGGCTTCAGTAGCTGCTCCTGGCTCTAGAGCCCAGGCTTGAGAGTTGTGGCCCACGGGCTTAGTTGCATGTGGAATCCTCCTGGACTGGGGATCGAACCCGTGTCTATTACATTAGCAGGCAGATTCTTTACCACTGAGCCATCAGAAAAGTCCCCAGTCTTTGTCATTTTCATTGTGGTTGGGGTTTGTTGAGGACATTAACTGCTTGTCCTGATGGCCATACCTGATGACAAGAGCTAACATTTATTGAGAACTGTGTCAGTTTCCTCTCATTGCTATAACCACTTTCACTTTCACTTTCATGCATTGGAGAAGGAAATGGCAACCCACTCCAGTATTCTTGCCTGGAGAATCCCAGGGACGGGGGAGCCAGGTGGGCTGCCATCTATGGGGTCGCAGAGTCGGACACGACTGAAGTGACTTAGCAGCAGCAGCAGCAGCGCTTGAAACAACACAAATATATTCTCTACAGGCCTGGAGGGAAGAAGCCCTAAAATCAAGGGCACCCAAGAAAGAAACTGGCTGATGGGAGACTCTGAGTATCATCCTGAAACCAAGATTTCAAAGATTTCTGTTCAATAGAAATCTTTCCCAGACATTTTCCAGCACCAAACTCACTCCCTCATTTCTTCCAGGTGACTTCTCAAATGTCAGCTACTCAAGAACACTGCGACCACTCTATCCAAAATAGCTGCTCTCATCCCCCTCTATCCTCTTGTCTCATTTCAATTCTCTTATTGCTTGACACACATATCATTTTTGTTGATTCATGGCTTTTGTGCTAGGATGAATGCTTGGTGACAGCAGGGGCTGGCTATTTTGTGCATTGCTGCCTTACTCAGCACACAGAGGGCCCCCAATACATTAAAAAAAATTATTTACCTTTTTGGCTGCTCCTGGTCTTAGTTGTGGCATTCGAGATCTAGTTCCCCTACTAGGGATCAAACACAGGCCCCTTGCATTGGGAGCTCAGAGTCTTAGCCACTGGACCACCAAGGAAGTCCCCTCAATGCATTTATATAAATAAATACATGAGTAAATGAATGATGCTAATCTCATTGCTTCATCAAAGGACTTTAGAATAAACAAGTGTTGGGAGCTCCCTGGTGGTCCAGAGGTTAGGATTTGGCACTTTCTTTGCTGTAGCCTGGGTTCAATCCCTGATCAGAAAACTGAAATCTTTGCAGTGCAGCCAGAAAAAAGGAATAAACACATGTTATTAACTTGCATTTTAGATATTGGGGCTTTTGATATTTCAGCTGAACACAAAGCTTTCATAGAGATGAAGATTAGACAACATGGAATTTTCCATGGTTTCTACACATTAGCAGTAATCAGAATTGTAAGGAAAGTTTGTTCACAATGCCAGTCCTTGGTGCCTTCTCTCAGAGATTTTGGGGTGTGGGCTGGCCATCAGTATTTTTAAAGTTCTTCAGGTGATGCTAATGTACCTCCGAGATTAAGATTCCCAACCCTGGACCTCCTAAAGCAGAATCTCTGTGACAGTGGTTCTCAGTCTTAGCAGCTTTGGAAAGTACACTGGAGTCCCAACCCCAGAGATTTGGATACAATTAGACTGGGGTTTCCTGGTGGTTAAGACAGTAAAGAATCTGCCTGCAATGAGGGAGACCCGGGTTCAATCCCTGGGTTGGGATAATCCCCTGGAGAAGGGACTGTCTCCCCAAGCCAGTATTCTTGCCTGGAGAATTCCATGGACAGAGGAGCCTGACAGGCTACAGTCCATGGGGTTGCAAAGAGTCAGACAAGACCGAACAGCTAACACTACCTATCTAGGCTGGGGTCCTTCCCTGGTGGCTCAGTGGTAAAGAATCTGCCTGCAATGGAGGATACCCAGGTTCAATCCCTGGGTTGGGACAATCCCCTGGAGGAGGGCATGGCAACCCACTCCAGTATTCTTGACTGGTGAATCCCATGGACAGAAGAGCCTGGCAGGCTGCAGCCCATAGCTTCCCAAAGAGTCGGACTGAAGCAACTGAGCATGCACGCAGACTAGGTTGAGCCCTGGGCATCAGAGTCTTTATTTCACTTATTATACTTTTCAGCTCCAGAATTTCTACTTAGTTTCTTTTAATCATATCTATCTCTTTTGATAGAATATTGATATTCATTTTTTTCGTACATTGTTTGTTTGTTTTTAGTTCTTTTAGGTTTTATTGTCCATGGTTTCCTTCAGTCCTCTGAGCATTTTTAAGACAGTTGGTTTAAAGTCTTTGACTGGGGACTTCCCTGGTGGCCCAGTGGTTAAGACTTCCCCTTCCAATGCAGAGGGTTCGGGTTTGATCCCAGGTCTGGGAGTTAAGGGGCTTCCCTAGCGGCTCAGTGGCAAAGAATCTGCCTGCATTGGAGAAGACACAGGTTCAGTCCCTAGGTGAGGGATACACTGGTGGAGGAAATGGCAGCCCACCCCAGTATTCTTGCCTGGAGAATCCCATGTACAGAGGAGCTTGGTTGGCTTGGTCGCAAACAGTCGGACAGGACTGAAGGGAATGAGCGCATACGCATGCACTGGGAGCTAAGATCCCATGCGCCTTGTGGCCAAAAAGCCAAAACATGAAACAAACAAACAAAAACTAAAGTCTTTGACTAATCAGTCCAAAGTCAGTGCTTCTTCAGAGACAATTTCTGTCCATTAATTTTGTTCCTTTGATTGGACCATACTTTCCTGTTTCTTTGCATGTTTTGTGAATTTTTTTTTCAGAGGTTGGACATCTGAATATCACAATGTGGTAACTGGAAATCAGATTCTCCCCCTTCTCCAGGAGTTGCTGATTGTGACTGACGAAGACTGCCATCATTAACTTGCATAGTAATTGTCGCAAACTATTTTACAAAGGCTGCACTTCATGTCATATGTAGTCACTGAATCTGTTCTTCAGCTCATATTCAACTAGTACCCTGACAGAGATCTCTTTGAACGTCAGGAACTAAACATAAAACAAACACAACAAAACACACCTCTCAGTCTCTGCAGCCGGGCTCTGCACTGTGGCACCCAACTCTCAGCCAGGGTGTCTGCAACTCAGCCTTAGACCATACACCCCGCTTGCACTGAGCCATCTTTGAGTTGCCTTTTTTTTCTTGATTCAGCATTCACTTGGTTGCTGTAAGCCCTGATGGTTTTCCAGAATTCTTACAAAGTTGTTTCTGACAGTTTCTGCTTGTTTTTTCAATGTTTTTATGGAGGAGCTTGGAGTGTCTTGTCTTAGCAGCCGTTGGGCTGCTAATAACAGAAATATCAATACTATAAACTGAGTGGCTTATAGATAACAGAAATGTACTTCTCACAGTTCTGGAGGCTAGAAGTCCAAGATCAGGATGCCAGCATAATCAGATTCTGGTGAAAGTCCTCTTGCAGGTTGCAGACTAGTTATTACTTCCTGTTGTATCCTCTCATGGCAGAGAGCAGAAACAGGAAGCAAGCTCTCTTGTGACTCCAAAGGGCACTAATCCCACTGATGAGGGCTCCACCCTCATGATCACACCTACTCCTAATTACCTGCCAATGGCCCCACCTCCTAAGACCAGCACATATTGGGGGAGGGGAAGGTTTCATCATGCGAACTGGGAAAAGACACAAACATTTAGTCCATAACACTTGCCGACATTTAGTTTCCCAAAGGCTTCCCTGGTGATTCTAATGTGTAGTCAAGGTTGATATCCACTTATCTGGATGCAAAACCTTGGCATCGCTGCTTTCAAGAAGCTGCTTGGGTGATTCTGATGTAGCCATTCTGAGCTTTGGGATCCCTCAGATTAACCCTGGGACCAAGTTCAGGAAGTCTACTTTCTCTCGTCTTCCTCATGTTTTCCTGGGAGCCACACTGGATGAAGAGATCAATCTTTGTGGGCGTGGCTCTCCATCCACGGACTACCGCGCGCGCTGCCACGGAGACACCTAGTGGTGAGCTACAGCACTGGATGGCCGGGGTAAGGAGACAAGTGACTTCTTTCTCCCCTTTATTTCACAGAAGTCTCAGAACCGAAATAAAGAAAGGAGCCCAGAGGCGCCAGATTCCTGCCTGCACACTCTTGACAGCAGAGTTGGAAGTTTTTCAGCAATAGATCTCTGTTGGGATTCAGCATATGGGTCACCTGCTCCTGAGCTAGCATCCTCGGAAGTTGCTAAGATTTCCAGAAGCATAAGTTACAAGTTTCCAGGTAAATGCAGCTGAGAGGATGAAGTTTTCTCAGTTCAGCTGAACTACAGGGTTTACTCCCTCACAGACATGAGGTTCTTGAAGAGTAAGTAGTTCCAGGATGACCAAGAGATTTCTTCCTCTCTCATCACGCGGCATCATGGACAAGGCTTTGATTCATCCAACTCTCAGTTTCCTTAACTGTATGGTGAACATCATTAACTTGCCTCAATTCTTATTATTGATATGGAAGATAAATAGAATGTACTGTTTGTTAAAATAATAAAAATAAAATGATAATAATAAATGTGTAGTTAGATCCCATTTTTGTTTAAAACTATGTATATATCTTTATAAGACTTTCCAGCTGGTGCAGTAGTAAGAATCCATCTGCCAAAGCAGGAGACACATGAAATGAGAATTTGATCCCTGGGTCAGGAAGATCCCATGGAATAGGAAATGGGAACCCACTCCAGTATTCCTGCCTGGGAAATCTCAGTGACAGAGGACCCTGGTGGGCTACAGTCTGAGGACATGACTGAGCATGCACACACGCACACAGATATCTTTATGCCTATATCTATCTTTATGGAAGTTTGTGTGGGTGTGTATGTGTATTCTTGAGTATATGCACCCGCTGCTGTCTAGAACAATGTTCACCAAAAACAGAGTGAGGCTGGAGGTGATTTTTGCTGTCTCCTTTTCACTTCTCTAATTTGCTTATGTTGTGCATGTACTATTTTTATAAAAGAAAACTAAAATTTGGGTCAGAGGGCTGATTAAGCACATCTATTCATCTTTTCTCCCTCCAAACACCTCATTGAAATGACAAAGGGAGCATTTCCAAGTACTACTACTAATAATAATGACATCTACTCTTACAGTGATGAGGATTAAAATCTGGCACATAGTACTTTATGGCTATTACCTCTATTCCCTGTCCACTTATAGCTCTAAACAGAACACAAATACAGGGATTCTTAACCCCTCTTGTGCCATAGATCCCTTTAAAGTCTGATGAAGCCCCTGGACCTCTTCTCAACACATTATTTTTTTTAATTTTAATATTTATTTATTTGGCTGCTCCAGGTCTTAGTTGTGGCATGTAGGATATAGTTCCCTGACCAGGGATCAAACCTAGACCCCCTTGCACTGGAAGCATGGCATATTAGCCACTGAACCATCAGGAAAATTCCCTCAATATAATATTTTTAAATGAATAAACTTCCATACAGAAGATTACAGAGGAAATCTTTTATTTTGAAATACAGTTATCAAAATATTTTAAAAACAAATCTGTCATATAGTAACATATGTGCTTCTGTATTAGAAGATTTAGCCATGTGTCTGATAACTAAGATAATTGCAAAGTAGTGATGAGCAGAAATAATATTTTGAGATACCTTCAGCAAGACCATTGTGATAGGAAAATATCTGCTTCCCACTGAGGATGAAGTCACAGGAACTGCTAATATTACTCTGGTTTGTTGCTTATGTTCGTAAGTGGAGGAAATGCTGAATTTCAATTAAACTTAGTGAAAATAAAGACCATTTTTCTCACCCAACTTCATGGGCCTCCAACTTTCCTAAGTTATATTCTCCCTCAGGTCTTTGCTTAAGTCTGAATGTTTGATCTCTTTCAACATTTGCATCTTTTCTTGAATGTGTGATGAGCTTTGGCTGTCTGCTCACATAGAAGGACAGGACCTAGGCTGCATTGATTGGACACAGGATGCACGTGAAGAGGTCTAATCATTAACCGTGAACTTTGATGTGACTGTCCTTTAGGAGGGCTTCTTTGATAGCTCAGTTGGTAAGGAATCCGCCTGCAATGCAGGAGACTCCAGTTCGATTCCTGGGTTGGGAAGATCTGCTGGAGAAGGGATAGGCTACCCACTCTAGTATTCTTGGGCTTCCCTTGTGGCTCAGGTGGTAAAGAATTTGCCTGTAATGTGGGAGACCAGAGTTTGATCCCTGGGTTGGGACGATCCCTTGGAGAAGGAAAGACTACCCATTCTTTAGGAAGCGTCCAATGTCCCAGGATGTCTCTTTAGAGTTTTCCTCCTGATCTGATCAAATTCTCCAGAGAAGACTCTTACATCTTCTCTTTAGGAGAGTGTTATCCTCCAAGTCCTTGGGTTTCCCTGGTGGCTCAGACGGTAAAGACTCTGCCCGCACTGCAGGAGATCTGGGTTTGATCCCTGGGTTGGGAAGATCCCCTGGAGGAGTGAATGGCAACCCACTCCAGTACTCTTGTCTGGAGAATTCCTGTGGACAGAGGACCCCTGGTGGGCTACAGTCTATGGGGTTGCAAAGAGTCAGACACAACTGAGCGACTAAGCTCATATTCTCCATGTCAGTATGCCGGAATCTGCATTGGGAAACAAGCTGGAGGGAGCAGAACATCTTAGTCTTCCACATGTAAGCTTTCACTTCATCTCTCTGCTTTCAGGATGCCACCCCATCAACCACTGCACATGGTGTTTCCAATTCAGATCCCCTTCTGCTACTCTGTCCAACACAGAAGCCTCTGGTCACCCACAACGATTTAAAGTTGAATTGATGGGCTTTCCGGGTGGTGCTAGTGGTAAAAAAAAAGAACCTGCCTGCCAATGCAGGAGATGTAAGAGACACAGTTTCGATCCCTGGAGGATCAGGAAGATCCCCTGGAGAAGGAAACGGCAACCCACTCCAGTACTCTTGCCTGGAGAATCCCATGGACAGAGGAGCCTGGCAGGCTATGCTCCATAGGCTTGCAAAGAGTTGGACACGACTGAAGCAACTTAGTACTAGCACAAAAGAAAATGAACTTTCAATTCCTTAATCACAATACTCACATTTCAAACACTCAGTAGCCACATGGAGCTAGTGGCTAGTTACTGTAAGAGACAGCTCATGACATTTCTTGTCACTGCAGAAAGTTCTATGGAATATAGCTATTGTAGAGCAAGGCTTGGTAAATCTTTTCTGTAAAGGGCCAGATAGTAAGTATGTTTGGCTTTGCATACCACATGGTCACCTTTGCAAATACTCAACTATGTCAACGTAGCACAAAAGCAGCCATTAACAATACATGGAACATGCATTGGAACACACAGCTAAGTTGCAACAAAACTTTATTTTGGAATACTAAAATCCAAATATCCTAACATTTTTATGTGTCATAAAATATTAATCTGCTTTTGATTTTTCCCCAACCATTTGAGACTATAAAACTAGTCTTTGATTACAAGCTAGATTTGGTCTGTGACCATAGCTTGCTGCACTCTGTCTTATGACATTGTTTTTTTTTTTAATTTTTAATTAATTTTTATTGAAGTATAGTTGATTTACAATGTTGTGTCATTTTCTGCTGTCTAGCACAGTGAACCAGTTATACATATACATATGTCTACCGCACAATTGCCCTCATCTCACATGCTAGCAAAGTAATGCTCAAAATTCTCCAAGCCAGGCTTCAGCAATACATGAACCGTGAACTCCCTGATGTTCAAGCTGGTTTTAGAAAAGGCAGAGGAACCAGAGATCAAATAGACAACATCCGCTGGATCATGGAAAAAAACAAGAGAGTTCCAGAAAGACATCTATTTCTGCTTTATTGACTATGCCAAAGCCTTTGACCGTGTGGATCACAATAAACTGTGGAAAATTCTGAAAGAGATGGGAATACCAGACCACCTAACCTGCCTCTTGAGAAATCTGTATGCAGGTCAGGAAGCAACGGTTAGAACTGGACATGGAACAACAGACTGGTTCCAAATAGGAAAAGGAGTACGTCAAGGCTACATATTGTCACCCTGCTTATTTAACTTCTATGCAGAGTACNTACTGAAGTGGTTTGCCATTCCCTTCTCCAGTGGACCACATTCTGTCCGACCTCTCCACCATGACCTGCCCGTCTTGGGTGGCTCCATGGGCATGGCTTAGTTTCACTGAGTTAGACAAGGCTGTGGTCCGTGTGATCAGATTGGCTAGGTGTCTGTGATTGTAGTTTCAGTCCATCTGCCCTCCGATCCCCTCTCTCAGTGCTTACCTTCTTACTTGGGTTTTTCTTACCTTGGACACGGGGTCTCTCTTCATGGCTGCTCCAACAAAGCGCAGCTGCTGCTCCTTACCTCTGATGCGAGGTAGCTCCTCTCTGCCACTGCCCCTGCCCTCAGGCACTGGGTAGCTCCTCTTGGCTGTGCTCCTGAGCCGTGGAAGCCACTGTGCCTCTCGATGAAAGTGAAAGAGTTGGCTTAAGGCTCAACACTCAGAAAACTAAGATCTTGGCATCCGGTCCCATCATTTCATGGCAAATAGATGGGAAACAGTGGAAACAGTGGAAACAGTGGCTGACTTTATTTTTCTGGGCTCCAAAGTCACTGCAGATGGTGACTGCAGCCATGAAATTAAAAGATGCTTACTCCTTGGAAGGAAAGTTATGACCAACCTAGATAGCATATTCAAAAGCAGAGACATTACTTTGCCAACAAAGGTCCGTCTAGTCAAGGCTATGGTTTTTCTTGTGGTCATGTATGGATGTGAGAGTTGGACTATAAAGAAAGCTGAGCACCAAAGAATTGATGCTTTTGAACTGTGGTGTTGGAGAAGACTCTTGAGAGTCCCTTGGNTCTAGTCAAGGCTATGGTTTTTCCTGTGGTCATGTATGGATGTGAGAGTTGGACTATGAAGAGGGCTGAGCGCCTAAGAATTGATGCTTTTGAACTGTGGTGTTGGAGAAGACTCTTGAGAGTCCCTTGGACTGCAAGGAGATCCAACCAGTCCATTCTGAAGGAGATCAACCCTGGGATTTCTTTGGAAGGACTGATGCTAAAGCTGAAACTCCAGTACTTTGGCCACCTCATGGGAAGAGTTGACTCACTGGCAAAGACTCTGATGCTGGAGGGATTGGGGGCAGGAGGAGAAGGGGATGACCGAGGATGAGATGGCTGTATGGCATCACAGACTCGATGGACATGAGTCTGAGTGAACTCCGAGAGATGGTGATGAACAGGGAGGCCTGGCGTGCTGCACTTCATGGGGTTGCAAAGAGTTGGACACGACTGAGTGACTGAACTGAACTGAACTCTCTTTTAGAGTCTATTCCCATGTAGATCATTAGAGTATTGAGTAGGGTGCCCTGTGCTAGACAGTAACTTCTTATTAGTTATCTGTTTTATATATAGCTGTGTGTATATGTCAATCCCAGTCTCCCAATTTATCCATCCTCCCTTCCCAGGGCATTGTAATTTTTTTTTTTTTTTTTTGATCCCTGTACTGCTATTTTGGTAGTTTCAGAGAGGAAGCAGAGGCTAAGGTGTACGGTATTTTTTTTTTTTTTTTTAAATCTAGTAGCCTTTCTATCTGCTCTGGGCCTGCCTTCTCTGTGTAGCCTAAGAGCTGTGAACAGAGTCCTATCTCTCTTACTGGCTGCCCTCCGCCCTGGATCCAGCATGATGCTTGACATGTAACAGGCTCTTAGTCAATAGAGCTGAGGGGCAGAATGCTCACCAAGCCATCTTCTTTCCTTTATTTTAGATAATTTTGCTTTTCACTTAAATCTGTCTTCAAGAAAGACTGCGCTGGTCAGGCTGATGAGAAGTTTGCAGTCTGTTTAACAATTCTATTTCTTGTTATCGGTGAATACATTGACATTCTGATTTTCCACATCAGTCCCCTGAGCTTGGTAAATGTAATTCCCCCTCTGAGACAAGACATCAGCTCCTAAGCCTGTGTAGAATCAAATGAATCTTGGTTACCATAGTGTAAGTCTCAATTGGATCTGATAAGAAGACTTGTAAAGAGAGGAGAAGTAATCTGACGAACACAAGTACTTGGAGATTTTAAATGCTGGGCTGAAATTGCTTTCTTAGCAAGATAAGGGAGGGAGGGTTATAGAATGTTAACACTGGCATGACTGTCAGAAGACAATGAGCCAAGGGCATTGTTAGAAATCAGTTGGATGGGAGGCAACAGCCACAGCTTAGATGAAAACCACACGCTCACCAAACTTCTACAAGAGAACAGGAGAAATCCTTGAGTATGATAATAATTTTTTAGATATAACACCAAAGGCATGATCCACAAAAGAAAAAAAAATTTGATAAACCTGACTTCATTAAAATTAAATTCTTCTACCCTGCAAAAGACAATGTGAGGATAATGAGAAAGCTACAGACTGGGAGAAAATATTTGCAGATGACACATCTGATAAAGGACTGATCCAAAATATACAAAAACTCTTTAAAACCCCAACAATAAGAAAACAAACAACCTGATTAAAAACTGAGTCAAAGATCTAAACAAATACCTTACCAAAGCAGAATAAAATATGTTCCACATCACATGTCACCAGGGAAGAGCAATTAAAACTATGTGCCAACAAACAAACAAAAAAAGAAAACTCTACACCCGTTAGAACGGCCAAACCAGAACATGGACCACACCAAGTGCTGGTGAGGATGTGAAGCAAGAGGAATTCTTGTTCATTGTCAACAGAAAATGCTGATTTCCTACACTGTGGCTTTGCATCTCCCAGTCTGCCCACATCAGATCCAAGGACTATAGTTTTTCTGGTTCACTGATTACATGACCTCTTTTTAATGACATAAGTTCACCACTTGTGCAAGTGATTTAAGGTACAATGAACCACAGATTTTTAAAAATATTTATGTATTTGGCTGTACTGGGTCTTTTTTGCATCTTGCGGGATCTTTAATCTTCATTCCAGGATGCAGCATCTTAAGTTGTGACATCTAGCTCCCCAACCAGGAAATGAATCTCCGTCCCTTGCATTGGGAGCATGGAGTCTTAGCCACTGGACCACCAGGGAAGTCCCTAGACTCTCAGATTTAACAAACGTGTCCTAAGCACTATCATTAGCCATATTCTTTCAGTTGTATTTTTACTCCCAATTTACAGCTGAGGAAACTAAATCTTCAAGAGGATATACAATTTGTTGTATGATTCCACTTAAGTTTCAAAAAGCAACAAGAACTCATTGACAGAGGTAGAACAGGAGAATGGGTGATCTTTGGGTAGAAGGGGTGGGTAGTGATTGGGGGTCGCACAAGATGACTTTCTGGTAATAATCAATATCTTGACTTGAGTATCCTTATCTGAGTGTGTTCACTTTGTGATAATTCATCTATTTGTATGCTTATGATTCATAGGTTTTTCTGTCTGTTATACTGATATAAGTACTGCTAAAATTTCTTAAATGTACACTATTGGTAAATGTAAACTTTAATAGATGGCTGAAATTTAAAGTTGAAGAAAGTTCCTCCAACATAGAACAAAGAAATAGAGATGGAAAAGACCAAGAGAGACAACATGAGAAAAAGGTTAAAAGATTGTGGCAGATACAATACATTTTAAAAATTCTGAGTTTCTCCTGGATTTTAAAAATATTCATTTATGAAGGGAAAATACTCAGCCCAGTATCAGATTTCCCACCAGAATTCAAAAGCCAGGGGCCAGTACCCCAGTATGTCGAAAGTTCTGAGATTTCTATTCCCAGGCAAACATAACCAAGTGTGAGGGCAAATAAAGACATTTTCACACGTGCCAGGATAGAAATAGCTTATGTTTATTGTAATCTACTCATTTTAAAGTGTGGACATTAACCAACAAAGTCTTTGTTGTAGTTGCAGGACAGAACAGAATATTAACTAGGTTAGTCAGAAGATGTTTGGTTATGTTGCAGTAAAAATATAACCCCTAAATTCTCAAAGTCTTAGAATAACAAGACTTAGGTCTCCCTCATATTACATGTCGACTGAATATTGCAGGGGTGGGGGTTGCTCTGCTCTCCTGGGGCCCAGGCTGACAGAGATTCTTCTACATGGAATGTTGCCAGGAGCAGCAGCAGGTGGGAGCGTATATGTGTCTGGCTGGTGAAGAGGAACGCGTGTGCCAAGTGGCTTTAGTCGTGTCCAACTCTTTGCAACCCTATGAACTGTATCCCGCCAGGCTCTTCTGTCCATAGGATTCTCCAGGCAAGAAGACTGGAGTGGGTTGCCATGCCCTCCTCCAGGGGATCTTGCTGACCCAGGAGTGGAACTCGCATCCCTTACGTCTCTGGCATTGGCAGGCAGGTTCTTTACCACTAGCACCACCCAGCTCTGGAGATAGAGTGAATTCACCCTTCCTCCACATTGTGTACTAATCAGGCTCTCAGTGGATTGGAAGATGCCCACCCACACAGTGGACGACCATTTTTACTCAGTCTATTGCTTCAGATATTAATTTCTTCCAGAGACATCCTTACTGTGTCTTCCAGGGACACAGTCAGAAATCATGCTTTGCTAGCTATCTGGGCATCCCTTAGCTTAGTCAAGTTGACACATAGAAAAATCATCAGGACTTCCCTGGCAGTCCAGTGGTTAAGACTCTGTGCTTCCAAGGCAGGGGATGCGGGTTCAATTCCTGGTTAGGGAACTAAGATCCTATATGTTGCACTAAGGAAAACAACAACAACAACAACAAATCATCGCAATCAACTTCATTTCATTTCAAACAGCATAGCCTTTGAGATCAGATGTATAAGCTTCATCACAGTGGGTAAGTTGTCATTATCAAGCTTCCCTGGACTTCAGCTTCCTTTTCTATAATATGGGAGGAAACTTGTACGGGCTTATACAAGCTCATGTATGGTGAGAGTTTGGCACAGCTTCTGGCATGTATTGGGCTTCCCTGATAGCTCAGTTTGTAAAGAATTCACCTGCAATGCAGGAGACCCCAGTTCGATTTCTGGGTCGGGAAGATCTGCTGGAGAAGAGATAGGCTCAGTTCAGTTCAGTTCAGTTGCTCAGGCGTGTCCGACTCTTTGCGACCCCATGAATCGCAGCACACCAGGCCTCCCTGTTCATCACCATCTCCCGGAGTTCACTCAGATTCACGTCCATCGAGTCAGTGATGCCATCCAGCCATCTCATCCTCAGTTGTCCCCTTCTCCTCCTGCCCCCAATCCTTCCCAGCATCAGAGTCTTTGCCANGAGCCTCAGGCTCGGGGACGGAGCTCTGAGGTCCGCAGGGGTGACTCGGCCGTGAGTCGGGGCACTGGGCCCTCCGCCTGGGCGCCCTCGCCCCCAGCTCCTGGGAGGGTCCCTGTCGTGGGCCGCATCTTTCTGTCTTGAGCCTCCAGGCAAGGCTCCCTCTGGACGTGCCCAGCTCGGCGCCCAGGGGGTGCTGCCTGGGTCCTGCCTCGTCCTCTCACTGTGGTCCCCCAGAGCCCCTCATTTCCCCCACGAAGTGGCTGGAATCGTCCTGGTTTCTGGACCCTCGTCAGCAGCAGGAGTCCCGCCAGGAGTCTGTCTGCTGCTTCTGTCCACTTGCCGCCACTGCGAAGCCTCCCTCCCCTGCTTCCCATCACCCCTTTGCAGGTATCGCCCGGCGGTTATTTTCTTGTGTCTGCTGGCTGGAGCCGCCCCGTCACTTCTGACCGCCCTTCTCAGTCTGGGGGACTCTAAAACTCCCGAGCCTGGGCCCCAAGAGTGTGCGGTCCTTCTCCAGTCGGCTCCCCAAGGGTCCCAAGCCCCGGACCCGGCCAGCCCTTCATGGTTAGAGCAGTGCCTCTTCGGTGATGTCGGAGGCCCACGGACCCCCAGTGCCTGGGCTGGGCGGGCCAGTCCAGAGTGGAGCAGCAACTGCTCTGACTTCTTGCTGCCACTGCTGAGTCGCATCAGTCGTGTCCGACTCCGTGTGACCCTACAGACGGCAGCCCACCAGGCTNGGACCCCCAGTGCCTGGGCTGGGCGGGCCAGTCCAGAGTGGAGCAGCAACTGCTCTGACTTCTTGCTGCCGCTGCTGAGTCGCATCAGTCGTGTCCGACTCCGTGTGACCCTACAGACGGCAGCCCACCAGGCTCCTCCGTCCCTGGGATTCTCTAGGCAAGAATACTTTCTTGCCATGATACAAATTCAGGCGACTTCTGTGCCCTTGGTACAGTCAGCCCTCTGCATTCATGGGTTTCACACGCACAGATTCAACCAAATGCTTATTGAAAATATTAAGGAAGAAACCCAGAGAGTTCCAAAAAGCAAAAGTGGTATTTGCCACACTCTGACAACTATCTATACAGCATTACATTATATTGACAACTCCTCCCCGCTAAAAAAACCCCAGAAAAATTCAGGAATCCAGAGGGAACAGAGATAACACAGTAAACAGAGGAAAAACCATCACTAACATATCTAGAAAGAGAAGAAATACTGAACCAGTAAGACAAGAAGACTTTGCTCTAGGGTGAAGAGAGAAGGTTACGGATTTTGAAGGGTCATGCCTGCCAATAAACATTAAGAGAAAGGCCGGAAAATAGGAGATAAAGGGATGTTGAGAACAAACCCAGAAGCAACAAAACCAGCACACTAAAAGCTCCAGAGAGAAACAGCAGAGAAAGGAGAAGTCAGCAGCACACTGCGGTGAAACTTTCCGGGGACGAGGACGGAGAACAATTAGTCTCCGGCTGAAGAGTCCCACGCCAAGCGCGGACGTCTCAGCATGCTAAGAGCGGAGAGGTTCTTCTCCCCGAAGGGAGCAATAGGCCATCTACGAGGATTAGCAGAATAGGAAGATCAGCAGACGTTTCTCACTAGCAACCCCAGAGGGTGGNCATGATGGAGAAACTGACAGAGCTAGATTCTGAGGGAATTTTTCTGAAGAGACTGCTTACGGGGGAAAATGGACGAAAGTACTTTCTGTTTGTCATGTGTATGTTGAAAGTCAACCATTCTGCTTTCTCTGCTAAAA
The DNA here is from genome assembly GCA_006410875.1 of Neotragus pygmaeus. Classification (NCBI taxonomy): domain Eukaryota; kingdom Metazoa; phylum Chordata; class Mammalia; order Artiodactyla; family Bovidae; genus Neotragus; species Neotragus pygmaeus. The sequence continues at coordinate 320,169 of SJYV01002549.1, forward strand.
GATATTCTAACATAAGCATAATTATGTGTTTCTGTTACAATGAGATGAAATTGATTGATGGCCTCAAGATGAAGGCATTTCTAGCAGACTGTAGCTTAGTAAGGTGAGTTTTTTTTTTATAATCTGGCCAGCCCTCTGTTATGTAAGTTTTTTCCTGTACTGGTTAGTTTATTTTATTGTTTTCCCTAAGAGACCCAACAATAAAAGTTATTTCTGAATAACCTTGACCTGGGCAGAGATTGGAGGAGACAATAAAGTCGAAGTGAGTCCTTGCCATTTGTTACTGTTTGCCCACAAACCTCACCTTAAAGCCTGATGAGCTTTTGGCATATGCTGTTTGAACTGCTAGTTTGATTTTGATTTTTAAAGCTACATAAATTAAGGCCAGTTCTCAAACCTCACTGATAACTTTGTGTGGTTCGTTGAAAAAGTGTTCTTTCTCTCTTTTCCTTCAGTAATCATTCAGAATCATAATTGATCTTTAGGAGATGGTGCTACACAGAGGAAAGAGCATGTGCCAGGTACACCTGTGGGACCCTGGACAGGATACTGGGACGGTGATGCTTACCCCTTAGGATACTTGAGATGGAAGGAGTTGATACAACCCCCTGTTTTGCACATTGAGGCAGACTGTAAAGGAGGGATATCTTGTTATTGTTTACTAATAAGCTGGTGTGACTTTTTGTATAGCTAATCGTTAGGACTTCTGAAGAGAGGAGTCAGCGGGCTTTTGGAACTCAGTTTGAACCTATAAATAGAACAAGGGGTACCTGAGAAATGATTGGTCAGAAAGTGTACTGTGGTCTCCTGGTTGCAGCTGAGATGGCTCTTTTCAAAGAGCACTCTTAAGACAGCATATAAATGTACTCTGTATTTTATAGGCCATATGTGGTCTGCTTACCTCTCTCCACATAGGAAATAGAAGCCTTGTTCACTTCTTTAAAAAGCTGCATCAGTTGGTCAGATAGTTTCACATGCATCGTGCCAGGCATCATGCCACGTGTTGGGCGCTCAGAGATGGAAGTCTGGATTCCCATCTTAAGCTCACGGTCCAGTATGGGAGCCAACAAAGACAATTCTCTAGATTCTGATAAGTGCTATCTTAGAAGTAGGCATGGGTAAGTTAACATGTACCTTCCTCTTAAAAGTCTTGAAGAAAGCCACGTGGATTGAAAAGAAATGAGGTGTGTAAGTAAGTGTCCCTTCACTGACTGACCATTTATTGATTTCTGTGTGGAATATACTGTTGGTGCCATTTTAGTGCTTACGGAGACTGCTAAATGTTTTGCATTGTGAACTAATTTACCCCTTACAAAAACCCTCTAAGGTCGATTTGCTTATTTTATGCGTGAGAAAACAGACTTCACAGAGGTCAGGTAATCTATGGAGTTGGAACTGGTAAATTGGACTGTGTTGTTCTATTGCGTTGGTGGGCCCAGAGCTTTTGAACCCTATTCACATGGTTGACCAATTGGTTATCTTTCTGAATCAGAATTAGCACATTAAAAAAATTTTATTCTATCTTATTGATCACTTCAAGCCAAGAGATCAGTTTATTGTCCTGTCTGCTATTGATTCACATTGTATGACCTTGGTATAACACCTTGATTGTTTTAAGTTTGATTCTGGCTAATTGGACATAATTAGCAGTGATATTCAACAACTGATATGAAAGAAGGAACAAATTTTGAAATAGAAGTGATATTTCTCTCCATAATTCAGTGTTGGCTGGATATCAGAGCTATTGCCTTTGTATTTTAGACATGCTGTGTTTCATTTTCTAACAAAGAGCCTGTAAGTGTGTGAATGAAGTTAAATTTGTTACAGGACTCATAATTTTGTGTGTAGAATGGCACACAGACCTGTTTTTAGAGCGGGTGTTTTTCAGTGAGCAGTTAAAGTTCTTTAAGAGCCAGGAGTACTTCATTTTTTTCTGGGTAACACCCACCAAACGCCTGGGCCCACTGGCGCGCTCAGTCCCTCCCACAGTCGCCTGGCATCTGTTTCTCCTCCAGCAGTGACTCTAGAACTGTGACTTTGAGTTGATGGTGCTGTGGATGCTGTGTCTGGGATGGTACGTCAGTGAATGCTATTCAGAATTTACTGTCAGTTCCTTACCCCATGGAACCTTCTAGCATAGATTTTTAGGGTGCTCCTGTCAGTTTCCTCTCTCCAAATTTCTTTGTTGTTCAGTTGCTAAGTCAGGTCCAACTCTTCATGACCCCATGGACTGCAGCACACCAGGCTTTCCTGTCCTCCACTCTCTCCCAGAGTTTACTCAGATTCGTGTCCTTTGCATCAGTGATGCTGGGATCTCCAGATTCTGCCTTTTCTCATTTCCTCTCTACTTTGGCCTGTGATTTCTTTTGCGTCTAGAAACAAATGCATTTTATTCATACATCTGTGTTTCTTGTCTCTGCCTAGAGCCCCCTTTGTCTCTCAGAACCCCTCCAACCCCTAAAACCAGGAAGGACCCAGCCTCTAAACCTCCTCCCTTTCTACCTGGTTGCTTCCTCAAGGAGATCCTGTGTGCTCCCTTCTCATCTTCTACCCTGGGAGTTTCAGCTTTCGAAGGGGAGAACCATACTATACTGAACTCCAAAAAGGAGTTCTTGGAAATACTGGTAGTTTTTTCTTTTTTCATTTGCAGTTATTGCAGCACATACTAACTTATGTCCATTATGTTTTTGTGAAGTAACGTTAAGAGTGTGGGCCTATTTATGAGCCTCCACTTTGGCCAGCACTGTCTAGGCATTTTTATGTACATGGTCTTTTTTGATAGCTATTAATGTTTCCTTTTAACATGTGAGGAAACTGAGATTCAGAGACATTAATTTTAAAGTCACCTGATTTCTCTTTAGAAGCCCAGATGCGTTGTGTGTAGGGCTTTCCTGGAAACAGATCCCATTCACATGGGTTTTAATGCTGGAACTTTGGTAATCCTGTGAAGTGAAAGTTGTTCAGTCGCGTCCTGCTCTCGAGGCCAGAATACTGGAGTGGGCAGCCTTTCTCTTCTCTAAGGGATCTTTCCAACCCACGGATTGAACGCAGGTCTCCCACATTGCAGGCAGATTCTTTACCAGCCAAGCCATCAGGGAAGCCCTCGGTAATCCTGACACCTGATAATGGAATCCTCATTTTAAATTTCTAGCAAATTGCTAAATTCAAAACCTCAGAATTTTAGAATTGGGCAGTTTCTTTTCCTTGAAAACAAAACATAGCTGAAAGCTAATACTTCTTAAACCCACATTCCATAACGTCCTTTGCAGTGCTTTTTTTAAAAATAATACTAGCAATGAATAGTCATTAAAATTTTTTTTTCCTTTCTTATTCTTGGATGTCTCCTTCTGGCCATTGGAAAATGGCTTCTCAGGATTCTGACCCAGGCTTTAAAGAAAAAAATGTTCCTTAGGCAAAGAATCCAGATAGAAGGGCTAGGTTGATTCATTTATACTTTTGTTTCAGCATTTACTGTCTATTTAGGTTTTCATTTATTCGAGGGAAATGCTGTTTAGAATTATTCTTCATAATATTCTTTAGGGGACATTTTACAAAATGGAATGCTGTTGTAAACTCACCCCCCCAATACACCTCTTTAACAAACCTGTGACATGAAATCCCTTCTTTTGGTGGCCATGTAATCTTGTACCAACTGTGTCTTTTTAGCCGTTCCCCTGTTGGCTATTTAAGACAGTTTCCCCTTCTTCACTAAGCAGTTGCTGGTTTAATCAGCCAGTGCTCCCCAGTCCTCTGAAGTGCAGCCTGCAGTGGCTGAGAAGAGATTGGGAAACCTGTGCTTGAGACCTCTGCTCTGACATGTGTCAGCGGCTTCCTCTGTCCGCTCTGGTGTCTTGACTCTGCTTTAGTGCCAGGCAGACCTGATGAGGAGACTGTGGTCTTTTAAGGCTTTTTAGGAGCAAATAAAGGGTCTCTTGCTAGTGTTTTCCTTGGTGGGTCCTTGATTCAAAAGTTTCACCAGGGGAATGGTAGGTCCTGATATATAAACCATGACTACTAGCACCTGGGGTTCCCTGGTGGCTCAGACGGTAAAGCATCTGCCTGCAATGCGGAAGACCCAGGTTTGATCCCTGGGTCGGGAAGATCCTCTGGAGAAAGAAATGGCACCCCACTCCAGTACTCTTGCCTAGAAAATTCCATGGATGGAGGAGCCTGGTGGGCTATAGTCCATGGGGTCGCAAAGAGTCAGACACGACTGAGCGACTTCACTTCACTTTCACTGGCACCTCCTAAGGAAATCAGGAACTAGTGAATGAAAGTGTTACAGTTAAGGAGTGTGTCCCATTTTTCAGGACATTGAAGGGTGGAGTCTTATCTAGGAATGTGAACACTGTAACATACTCTCTTCCTGTACAAGATTAATCTAGACTTGTTTTCCTTCTCATGGCTCCTTTATTTTTCTTTTTTTTAATTCCAGGCTCATTTGTGGGCCAATGGTGATGTATGGATACTATTAGAGGAATCACACTACTTCCAATTTGTTTTGCCCTGTGTACTTTTAAAAAAAGATTTCCACATTTATTTAATTCCTTGTCTGTCTTTTTCACGGGCATAGCTGTTCCGCACTGAGGAAGCTGCTGTTAGGGCAACAGTTCAGGAATTGGAAGACTGAGTTTGACTGAGCTGACAAGGCCGTGTACATTTCATTCAAAGATGGGCATAATAAGGGACAGAAATGGTATGCACCTAACAGAAGCAGAAGATGTTAAGAAGAGGTGGCAAGAATACACAGAAGAACTGTACAAAAAAGATCTTAATGACCAAGATAACCACGATGGTGTGATCACTCACTGGAATGCACGTTAGGAAGCATCACTACGGACAAAGGTAGTGGAGGTGATGGAATTCTAGTTGATCTGTTTCAAATCCTAAAAAGTAATGCTGTGAAAAGTGCTGCAGTCAATATGCTGGCAAATTTGGAAAACTCAGCAGTGGCTACAGGACTGGAAAAGGTCAGTTTTCATTCCAGTCCCAAAGAAAGGCAATGCTAAAGAATGTTCAAACTACCACACAGTTGCACTCATCTCACACGCCAGCAGAGTTTTGCTCAAATTTCTCCAAACCAGGCTTCAACGGTACATGAACTGAGAACTTACAGATATTCACGCTGGATTTAGAAAAGGCAGGGGAACCAGAGATCAAATTGCCAACATCCCTTGGATCATAGAAAAAACAAGAGAGTTCCAGAAAAACATCTACTTCTGTTTTATTGACTATGCCAAAGCCTTTGACTGTGTGGATCATAACAAACTGTAAAATTCTTCAAGAAATGGGAATACTAGACCACCTGACCTGCCTCCTGAGAAATCTGCATGCCAGTCAAGAGGCAACAGTTAGAACTGGACGTGGATCAATGGACTGGTTCCAAGTTGATAAAGGAGTCCATCCAGGCTGTATACTGTCACCCTGCTTATTTAACTTATTTGAAGAGTACATCACGTGAAACGCTGGGCTGGATGAAACACAAGCTGGAATCAAGATTGCTGGGAGAAATATCAATAACCTCAGATATGTGGATGATACCACCCTTAAGGCAGAAAGTGAAGAGAAACTAAAGAGTCTCTTGATAAAAGTGAAAGAGGAGAGTGAAAAAGCTGGCTTAAAACTCAAATTCAAAAAACTAAGATATGGCATCTGGTCCCATCACTTTATGGCAAGTAGATGGGGAAACAATGGAAACAGTGACAGACTTTATTTTCTTGGGCTCCAAAATCACTGTAGATGGTGACTGCAGCCGTGAAGTTAAAAGATCCTTGCTCCTTGGAAGAAAAGCTATGACCAACTTAGCATAGTAAAAAGCAGAGACATTAGTTCGCTGACAAAGGTCCATCTAGGCAAAGTTATGTTTTTTCCAGTAGTCATGTATGGATGTGAGAATCGGACCATAAAGAAAGCTGAGCACCGAGGAATTGATGCTTTTGAACTTTGCTGTTGGAAAAGATTCTTGAGAGTCCCTTGGACGGCAAGGAGATCAAACCTAGTCAATCCTAAAGGAAATCAGTTCTGAATATTCATTGGAAAGACTAATGCTGAAGCTCCGGTAGTTCGGCCACCTGATGTGAAGAACAGACTTATTGGAAAAGCCACCAATGCTGGGAAAGATTGAAGGCAGGAGAAGGGGATGACAGAGAAAGAGATGGTTGGATGGCATCACCGATTCGATGGACATGAGTTTGAGCAAGATCCAGGAGTTGGGGAAGGAAGGGAAGCCTGGCATGCTGCCGTCCATGGGGTCGCAGAGTCAGACATGACTGAGAGACTGAACTGAACTGACAAGGCCATGTGTCAGCCCCTGCTCTCACACAGAGGCCTCTTTTCACAACCATATATAAGTAGCCTCCCAGTAATGACTTGCTGAAAAAATTCAGATACTTGAGTATTAGTTTTGTTCTTGGCAGAGCATTAGGCATTAGATGAGAAAGAAATACGAAGCTTTCCTTCGGAAGACATATATGTGACACACTATACATGGTCCACCACTCATCACCTGGACAGTAGAACGTACAGAACGGAGGCCTGGAGCAGCATGGACTATGTAAGAGGCTACAGTGTATCTGGCTTCATAGTCTGGGGAGATCAGTGGGGACTACGGTAGTCAGGGAAGGCTTTGTAGCCCTACATGGATGGATAGAGTTTGCCTCAGCCAGAAGTAAATAGAGAACTACAGAAGTAATTTCAGACATGTTTAAGCCTGACATTTAAGGGTATTTGGTGATGTCCAGCCTGCGAGCAAGGTACATGTTGGAGAACAGTGGATGAAAAACAGGTACAGAGGATCCAAGTTATGGAGGACTTTGCAAGCCAGGTAAGAATTTCAGCTGGATGGAGTAGAGAAGAGAGTCAGAAGGGAGCCAGAAGAGAGTCATCAGAAGTTCCTGAGTAAGAGTTAGGGCATGACTGAGGGGGGTTTTGGAGTCAGAAACATATGGAGTGAGGTACGGGTGTAATGAGGACCTACTGTGCTTGTGAAGAGTAGGTGGCTTTGAGTTACTTGAGAAGAGACAGAACTCTGACCAGATTTGCCGTTTTAGGATCTGTTCGTTCATTCAGTGAAAATTTGTTCAAGTCGATTCTCCACAAGGTGCTGCAGGGGATGTGCCCTAAAGGGGTAATTACCTTTAAAATGTGAGGGGGAAAGATGAAATTAATTTTAGTAATTAAAAAAAATTAACTCCATATATCCAAAACAGTACAGTTTTAACATGTGGCCTGGGCAGTCTTATTAGACAGCTTAGGTTAGACAGCTTAAGAAAGGTTTCATGGAGGGAGTGTCATTTGAGCCATGCTCTGAAGAATTTTAAATGCAGAATAAATGGGAAAGGCTATTCCAGGTAGGGGGAGTGCTGGATGAGCAAAGACCAAACAGCATGTGGAAGAAAAGGATTTTGACAGAATCACCTACTGTGTAGAAGGCCTGTTAGGGCAAAAGTCTGGGAAGATAGCTTGGACAGCCTATACTGACAAGGGAGGAATTCTGACTTTACTGGCAGTAGTTGGGAACTTTAAAGAATTTTGAACAGAGAGTGACTTGATCAGAGCTTTATAGCAGATATGAAGGGGGTTAAAGAAAACAGAAGACTGAAGGCAGTGGGACTAGGAAAGATGATGGATATTGGAGGTTTATTAGGATGCACAAATAGGAACAATTTCATTTCTCCCTTGTCTGCTGCCTTCCTCCAAGCTGCTGGGTGTTGTGTAACCCATTTCCTGTTGAAATTGGTCTAGCTGCTTCAAAATCCTTGTTATATAAGCACAAGTTATGTAAGCAGTAGGCATCAGACATTTAGCTATGGATTTTGTTTGTTGTAAGTTGGGGGCAGGGGTTGTAGGTAAGAAATTTTTAAATAGATGGATACATTTTTTAAGGCATGCATTCAGTTTTACCATATCATAATGGTTCTCCATCTCTAAGAGCTCTTGCAGGGATCCCAAAGAAGCCTGAAATAGTCGACTCCAAACAAAAAAGGCCACATTTTATTTTGAGAAATAGGGTGTGTACATTTGGGAGGTCTCGGAGTAGTCAGGATTCTTTGGAGAGGTATGGTTGAACTTTTAATGTTTGGGAAGAGAAGAAGTTGGGGGTGAGGGGACCTTTTGAGGAGCCTAGTAGGCCGAAGAGTTTCACAGTATCCCTTAGCAGTGCTAATTGTATTTTTTTAATCACTCTTTTGTAATAACTCCATGGGATGGCTTCAGTTTGAATTGGCTTTGGCCAGGACTGTTATTAATTGGAATTGTTCCTGGGTAGAGTTGCACAGGTGCTGTTTATGTACTAGGTAACTTCTAACTCTGAATTAGTCTACAGACTGGAAAATTTCTTAAAAGTTTATTAAAAGTTGGCTTCCCTCTGCCTCTTACCTTTAGGGACCGTGAAGTAGGGTTATCTAATGGTAAAGATAGTATCCTGATCAAAAGATGTCATGATCTAGAAAGCTATATGGAGAAAGTATGTAATTTTAAGAGGATGACTAGTGTACCTGTGATGCACGTGTATCAGAGCAGACTAAGTTGTGTTGCCATAACAAACAGCCCCAGTGTCTAAATGGCTTCAGCCAACAAGGGTGTATTTCCTTTTCACCCTGTGTGTCCACTGCAGGCCTGCAGGAGTCTCAGTCACGCGGGGACTCAGGTTGTAGAAACTGCTGTTGTGTGACAGCACCATCTAGGTGACTTGGCTGCTGTAAGAGAAGAGCGCCTCGCGTGGCTTTTTGCAGTTTCAACACCTGGAAGTAGCATTTATCCTTATTGAACAGAATGATCCATATGACCCCTCCTAAGTGCAGGGAGATGTAGGCGAGCAGATGAATTATTATGTCTGCTGTAGGCTTATTCTAGTGATGTGGGTGAAGATGTCAGACAGGTCAAGGTGAGACTTGCCTTAGAGTGTAAGATTGGAGTCAGCAAGCCTTACATAGGACACAACTCTTTTAACATGACTTAGATAAAAAGAGGTGGGGAGAAAACTCACAGTTCTAAACTGGAGCACCAACTCTTTCTAAATTGTCTAGATTTAGGGTGTATCTTCGGAGAAGGTGATGGCACCCCACTCCAGCACTTCTGCCTGGAAAATCCCATGGATGGCGGAGCCTGGTGGGCTGCAGTCCATGAGGTTGCTAAGAGTCGGACACGGCTGAGCGACTTCACTTTCACACATTGGAGAAGGAAATGGCAACCCACTCCAGTGTTCTTGCCTGGAGAATCCTAGGGACAGGGGAGCCTGGTGGGCTTCTGGCTGTGGGGTCGCACAGAGTCGGACACGACTGAAGTGACTTAGCAGCAGCAGCAGGGTGTATCTTAAAATTGTCCTTCATTTAATAAGACCTTTTCATGTGGTAGAGTCATGTCTGTAGAATTTCTCTCTTGAAAACACAGAAATGGCTGTGAAGGCAAAACCAGAGTCTTAAATTGTGATATGATGTATAAAGTAATGAGAGCATTTGTTTAAAAAACATTGGTATTCCCACTACTGTTATTAAATAAAATACTGTAAGTAGTATTTTTTTTTCCACCTCAAGATATTAGTGTATTTTAACACTGTGGAATAGGTGAATACAATTGAAATTTAAACCAGCAGTGCATAAAACTATCTCTTATTGGTTAATGAATATTTTTTTAGCTACATGTTACCCAGAAATTATTGCATTATATTAATGGTGGCTATTTTTGCCTTGGTTTTTTTTTTGGCCTTGCCTTGAGGCTTGTGGGATCTTAGTTCCCCAAGCAGGGATCATATCCACGCCCTTGGCAATGAGAGAGCAGAGTCCTAACCACTGGGCCCCCAGGGAATTCCCGTAATGGTGATTAGTATAGTTGGGAATTGACTGAGGTGAAGTGAATCATTTTAAGAGGTATTCACTGATTGCTGTATAGCGGGTTTGAGAAAATAAAAAGCTGAAATCACCAAGATTTTTGTCTGTTTCAGGAAAACTTTTAAACTCAGTTACGGTTCACAGCTCTGATGCTGTGCGTCTTGGTGAATACACCCAAGTCTCTCACAGTCTGTACTGTGTACAGAGTCAGTGCCTGGTATTTGTATATAGTGCTCTCGACCAGGGGTCCCTGACCTCCAGGCCATGGACTGGGACCTCCTGTCAGATCAGCAGTGGCGTCAGGTTAGATATAAAGTGCACGATAAGCGTAATGTGCTTGAATCATCTTGAAACCATCCCGCCCCCACCCCCGGCTGGTGGAAAAATTGTCTTCCACGAAGTCAGTTCCTGGTGCCAGAAAGGTTGGGAACCGCTGCCCTGGGCTTTCCACGGAGCCTTCACCCGGACGAGGCCACTTGAGCCTCACAGCAGCCCCCAGAGAGTTGGCAGTGTTCTTCCTCTCCGGTGAGCAAACGGAAGTTCTCAGAAGCTGAGTGATTTGACCAAGGTCACGTTTCTTGTAAGTAGCTGAGCTGGTGCAAGGTTGAGCCAAATCTGCTCTCGTGGACAGTGTGTCCTTGTACCAAAGTTAGCACTTTGCAGAAGATGGGATAAAAATGGCTTGTATGTTTAAGGTACCTACCACTTGATGGGCACTGCCAAATACAACACTGAAAGTCCTGTCTTTTGCTTTAAGGTTGATGAAACAATCATCACATGGTGTTTTCCCTACAATATGCGGAAAAACAAATTTGGTGAAAACCAGATATTTTTTAAAAGAAGAAAAGGCTGTATGTTTAACATAAGCTTCTAAAGAATTGAGCCATCTCTGGCATTGAGGAGGCAGATTAGGAAAGTGGAGGAAAACAGCTCTAGAGAGAGATGTGTTTGAGTCCTGACTCTCTGCTCTCTCCTGGCTGTGCTGCCCTGGACACAGTAGTTGGCGCCCCTGAACCTCCACTTCTTCACCTCTTGGAGGGGGAGGGGAGTGTTGGAAACGGATCTACCTGTAGGACTGCTGTGAAGGTTAAGTAAAAACACCTTTTTAGCAAAGTTCCTAACCCGGTGGGTGCTCCTGCTCAAGTATTACCGGAGGCATTTGGAAATAGACATTTCCCATTTAGCTGTGTTTCCTCCCAAATGAGTTGGAAGGAGATTGGCACATATGCGCCTCCTGGGCCTCAAAGCTTGATGTTACTTTCTCTCTCCCTCTCGTTTTAGGAAATGACCATGGATAAAAGTGAGCTGGTACAGAAAGCCAAGCTCGCCGAGCAGGCCGAGCGCTACGATGACATGGCTGCGGCCATGAAGGCGGTCACGGAGCAGGGCCACGAGCTTTCCAACGAGGAGAGAAACCTGCTGTCCGTCGCCTACAAGAATGTGGTCGGTGCCCGCCGTTCGTCCTGGCGTGTCATCTCCAGCATCGAACAGAAAACTGAGAGGAACGAGAAGAAGCAGCAGATGGGCAAAGAGTACCGCGAGAAGATCGAGGCCGAGCTGCAGGACATCTGCAATGACGTGCTGGTAAGAGGCCAGTGTTCCTATTCTAAAGAACACCTCCTAATAGTATTCATTTCATGAACAAATGCCACCTCTCAAACAGCTCTTGAGAGAAAGGTGTCTGAATATACTGGGAAGCCGCAAACCATTTACAACTAAGTTTTAAGCACACGATGTGATTTCCGCCCCCCCCCCCCTCAGCTCTTAACCTGATCAGAGGTTGCTCGTCACTTGTGGGATATTTTCCTCTCTCTTCCAAAGACCTCTGGAAAACGGGAACATTTGCTCAACATCCCTCCATCTTTTCTTTAGAAATTGAGGGCAGAGAGGCAGTGTTTTCGATAGGTGCAACCACAGAGAGGCTGTTCTCTGTGTAGTCTGGCGGCGGTGTCCTCTCCAGGAGGGTATGGGGAGCCAAAAGCTGACCTCTCTCTCAGGGGCTCCCTGGTCCCTGCACAATGGTGGTTTTGTAAGTTAGTCCTGTCCATCAGTTTGGGCCTTCGTTCCAAAGGCAAATCACAAGTGGTATGGGGATTTTCCCCTGCCGTGGTTTCATATGAACCGGAGTTGGACCACTGATTCCTCGCTGCTTTCCCTCGAGCCATCACCTGGGGTGGATGGGAGGGCCTCATACCGTAGAGCAAATCATGATCACACTGTCTTTCCCTCACGTCCCGAGCCCACTGGGAACTTTCTTTTTCTTCCAGGTGAAATCAGGTAAAAATGAATGATGAGGGCTGCTTTGAAGGGAAAAGGAATTCACACTTGTGGGTCTACCTCCTCCCCTGCTGTCTGCCTTTCCGAGTTACTGCCCTTGACACCTTTCTTTTGAAAACCAGTACAGAGCTTGTTAGCCATCAGGCAGGACTCCTCATGTCTAACCCATAAGGAGTCGCACCCTGTCTGTCTGCACAGATTATTAAAACGACTACTGCCCCCCGCTCCCGCATCCTCTCACTTTGATTGATTCGGTCCCCCTTACTGCTAAGCTTTTACATCAAGCTGCTGTTTAATTTTTCTTTTTTGGTTAGACTCATGGTGTAAGAGTGTCGTGGCTAAATTTGTTGCCTGTTGGTCATTTGGGGGTTTGTTAATGGTGCGCTAATTCCCGAATGTTAGGTACATCTGGTACTCAGATGAAGTATGGCATGCACTCCCAAGGCAAGAAAGTTCCCTAATTCCTGAACGGTAGACCAGCTTTTACGAGCATCTGAAAGAATGTGAAGAAAAGCATGGTACTTACTGCCTCTTAACCAGTTTTTCAGGATGCCACATTCTAAAACAACTCTTCGAAAATATTGCTCTGTATACGAAGCGTGGACTCCTTCACAACTGCTTTTGTTGTAAGCATAAATGTTTAAAGGAATTTATTATTAATAATAGTCTTAGCTACTTTTGGAGTGCTTACTAGTGCCAGGCGGCGTGTTAAGCACTCTGTGAACATTGGCTCATTTATCCTCGTAACTGCACTAGGAGATGGCTGTTGGGCTTCCCCTTGTGTAGCTGAGGAAACAGGATCAGGGCTATCAGGTCCTTTGTCCAGGGTCATACAGATGGTAAGCAGCAGAGGAGGGATTTTTACCCAGATCTGAGCGATTCTAAAGTTAGTTCTTGGAATTTCTCCCTAGTGTGACCCTTTTTCTTCTGAAGTTGAAAGATTTTTTTTTCTTTAATTACAGAATTAATACGAATTTTTTTTTTAAGCACAAGGCAGAAGAGTATAAATAAGAAAATTTTAAAATCACTTCTAATACTATTACTTAGAGAACCATTGTTAACATCTTGATAAATATCCTTCTAGATTTTTCCCTTAGGTATTTATATGCATGTGCATATATCTGTTTTAATATTAAAATAGGATTCACTTGGTAATTTATTATCCATTTTTCTTTTTCCCCACTCAGACTTCTTTTGGAGAGCCTTTCCACATTATCAGTGTAGTTCTGCCTCGTCATTTTTAATGCCTGTAGCATGCCATTGTATGGCTGTACTTTAACCCTTTATTGGACCGTCAAAAGTGGATTTTAATGGATACTGGCATCTGTTATGACCTGGGCTAAAAACTATCTAAAAACTGTGGATGAAAATCATGTATTTTGTAATCACGCCCCCCCCCCCAATTATTTAGAAGTGGTAGTATCTCAAATCTCAAACATAGTTTTAACATCTTATAAGTAATATTTCCAGATTCTTAACAGAATGTGGATCATTTTTTAGGAGCTGTTGGATAAATACCTTATTCCCAATGCTACACAACCAGAAAGTAAGGTGTTCTACTTGAAAATGAAAGGCGATTATTTTAGATATCTTTCTGAGGTGGCATCTGGAGACAATAAACAAAGTAAGTAACTTTTTTTTCTTTTCTTTCTTCTCTTTTTTTTTGAGGAATCTGACCAGTGGCAGAGACCATCTTCATATCAGTTTGAGTTTTTGCTTGGTCTGTGGTCAGAGCTTAGAGAGCCACAGCGTTGTGCTGGCCAGTGACAAACAGGGTCACATGTGCTCAGCTGCTCTGCCGTGTCTGACTCTTCGTGACGCCATGGACTGTGGCCCGCCAGGCTCCTCTGTTCATGGGATTTTTCAGGCAAGAGTGGGTTGCCATTTCCTCCTCCAGGGGATCTTCCTGACCCCGGGATCCAACCTGGGTCTCTGTGTCTCCTACATTAATTAGCAGGGAGGTTCTTTACTACTAGTGCCACCCGGGAAGCTCCTGACATGGGGTCATGGGGTTGACAGATACATCTGAGGGATAAGTATGGGGGTAGTAAAAGTCTGGTGCGTAGTACATTTAAAAAGATCTTTATTTTAAGGATTGTTTGGTAGTTGTCTTAGATGTGAAACTTCAAAATGTTTGATAGAGTAGAACTGCCATGGTAAAGAGAAATGCATTTCTTCTGTCATATATGTGTGATGGTGGTGTGGCTCTGCTTTATTAAGTGCCTCCTGTGTGTCTCATTTATTCCTCACACAGCTCTAGGAGTGTAGGTGGGAGTCTGTCCTTTTTTTCTAATGAGGACACCAGCACTCGCAGAGGTTTTCACTCAGTCCAAACCACACAGTTAAGAGTTGGGAATTCATTCCAGTTTTGCGTCTTGACTCTGAAGTCCACAATCTTTGCATTAGAGCACATTACTTTCCATGTTCCATCTTGTTCAGGGTTATTCCTGTATTTCCTGACCGCTTTTGTCATCATTGTCTTTGTTTTCCCTCAAAGCATTTCATTACAGTACTCAGATTAGAGTACATGTTTAACAGATGATTATTAATCGGATAGTAGAGACATTTGATAGCACATTTGCTCCAGCCTAGTTTGGCAAAATAATTTGGTAGTGAATCCAGCGTACAATGCAACCTTATGTGAGACCCACCCTTTCATGTTTTTTCTCTTTCTTATAGCCACTGTGTCGAACTCCCAGCAGGCTTACCAAGAAGCATTTGAAATTAGTAAGAAAGAAATGCAGCCTACACACCCCATTCGTCTGGGGCTGGCACTTAATTTCTCCGTCTTTTATTATGAGATTCTAAACTCTCCTGAAAAGGCTTGCAGCCTGGCAAAAACGGTGAGAAAGACCTTCTGGGGTTTCTAATAGTAAAAATGCTCAAGCTTTCTAGAACCTTGTTTTAAAATTACTTGAACGTAACTCATTGTTTTGGACTTCTGTGAAGAATTTTCTGGGGGTAGGAGAAACCATCTGTTATGGAGTCAATACAGATCTATTGCTTCTTGATGGCTTCTCAGTGCCTGTGCTGATTGGCATTTGAGATCGGTTTCCCTTTTGGGGTGGAGGTTGTAGACAGGCCAGGGAGGAGGCACTTTGTTACTGTCATCACGCTCTGGGCTGTCTGCTCCACAGTGTCGTCTTTGTACTGAGGCGGGAGGTTATGGCAGGAGAAGGAAGTCAGATCTTGTTTTTTTGTGTCCTGAATTACGTCCTATCTCCTTTGGGTAGAAAATTGCCTTTTCTACGTGTTTTTGTCATCTTCCAATATGCACAGTCCTTGAACATTTTTTTAATTGGTAAAAACTGTGTGAAGTGAATGCTCAGAGTTCCATCATTTAATTGAAGTTCGGATTTAGTGATGTGAACTTCTGTTCTCCATTTATCTCCTGTATCTAAACCTTTTGTTTTTCCGCTTAATGAAAGAGGGGGAGGGATTCCTAGAAATGTCTTTGGTAATTCAAATACCATGTGAATTCATTTAGAATGAGTAATACTTGTTGACTTGATAGGTACAGTGAAGTTTTTAGCTAGGAATTTTTGTCATGGTTGGTTGATGCTTTAGAAACCAGTATCACGTGTTTACTGACATGACTAGCAAGCAAGGTAACTATAACCTAGGTTCCCCAAGAATACTGTACGGGAAGAGAAATGATAAGTCACTTGGTAGCAGGAAGAAAACGGGGCTAACCTAGTTCCAAGGAACCTGTGACATCTTAGCTAAAGGCTCTTTGTTTTAGGCGTTTGATGAGGCGATTGCTGAATTGGACACACTGAATGAAGAGTCTTACAAAGACAGCACCCTGATTATGCAGCTGCTTAGGGACAATCTCACTGTAAGTACTGTCCATTCCGTGACTGCTTCCGGGGGGTGGGGCTATGGCTTGTTCCTGTCCTCTGCCTCGTAGCCTGAGACTCAGGACAGGATTTGTGCCCTGTAGGTGTAATTAATTTTTTTAATTGGTTATAAGCACCTGCTGAAGTTCTGACCTTTGCCATCACTGTCTGCAGTCATACGAGAAGAATTATAAACAGTTGAGATGAGGTGATACAGAGTGGGCCACCTCCCCGCGGAGAGTTCTCAGGACCCTACTTTGTTTATAGCTCTGTTTTTCTCTTGCAGCTGTGGACGTCAGAAAACCAGGGAGACGAAGGAGATGCTGGGGAGGGAGAGAACTAATGTCTACTTGCTTCGCGATCTCTTGAGTGTCACTCTGTACCCTCCACATATATCCCTTTGTGCGATAAAAAAAAAAAAAGAAACGTACGTCGACTTTCAGTGTTTCACAGCCTCAGCCTAGCAAAAATGGTCCATGGGATGAACAGCTGGTATTTGTATCTAAAATTCAGATTGGTCACATAAATGCCACGGCATTCTGAAGTTTTGATTTTGATTAACATTGACAGGATTACTGTGTGCTTCATTTAAAAAACAAAACAAAACTGAACACTGTGATTATGGGGTTTTGTAATTTAGCAGAACTCTTACTGGTAGAAAAAAAAATAGACCTGAATTATGTTTAACTTTTTGGAAAGTTAAATTTGATTCAAAAGAGTTGTCCCTGAAATACAGTTCCATTGTAAAGTTGTACAGAAAGTTATAGATCCTATTGTGACACTGGGACTTGGAGTGGGTCACCTCTCATTTGGCATTCGAGTTTTACAGTAATTTCTAGTGATTCTGCCCATTCTGATCAGGGCTTTTAGACACTTGGTATGTTGGGGCTTGTTGCCACTGAGAAGTTCGTGACCACAGATGGCCACAGTGTCTTCCTCCAAGGAAACTCGAAGCCAGAAACGAACATTCTTGGTCGCAGATAACTGGGTTATGATAGCATGCGAAGGTCCACTGCTCATAGACCACCTGTGACTCCAGCCCCTTCCCCTATAGCAGCATGTTTACTGATTGGCAACTTGTGCTTAGGTAGTGGAATCTGTTTTCTCTGTAACCATGAGCTCAAGATGAAAAAAAAAAAAAAGCCGTGTATCTTATGAATGGCCTTATCTGTTTCCTGGGTAATACCTTTAAGAATAATGTTGTGCAGAGATTGTCTTTCACTTGAGGAGTAAGTACTCAGTGTTTGGGTTCTTCCTAGCTCGGGGCTTTAAAAATTTGAAATCTAAACATTCTTTCCCACAGTCCTTTATGACTGTTGACTTTAGTCTTCTCTAAATTTCTGTCCTCCTTCCTTATATTTTTTTCTTTGGGCATTCTCTCTCTATGCCTTTTATTCATGGTTTAGTACTAGATGGGCAGGGACAGGGGGTCCACAAGGGGATGAGAGATGTTGGCGAGCACTTTGGTGAGCCAGCCTTGCTTCAGAGAGTTGAAAAGAGCTTCCCACATTTCAGCTCTGTCTTCCTCCAGTTCTCAGCACGGCTCAGCACGATGGTTGCTCTTCAGTCACACCAAGATCTGACTCCAAAAAGTATTTTTAAATATCCATGGTTTCTCTTTATATTGCAACCAACCCTGATAATGCTTGTTAGCACCTGTCACCAGCTCTCCCAAGGGTACCCATCCCGTCAAGTTCACAGACAAATGTCAGGGAAATTGCATGAACACTGCGATGGGGAGAGTCAGGAATAGCCCGGCCTACCAGTCTCAGTCTCCACCTTCCTCCCAGAACATTCCACGTAGCCGTAGTGTCCCATCTGTTTGTCCATCTGCTGAAATAAGAAAAGAAACATTCATGCACTGATTTCAAACAAACCAAAAGGAAAAAAAGAAAAAAAAAAACCTCTCTCCTTTCTAGCTGAACAAAAATGTGCAGTTAATACTTGCCGCTTGAAAATGCAGTAGTGAATGTGGAACGAGCCTGTCTGTATATCTGGTAGCTCTCTCTCGCTTTGTTTTTCCTCACCAGTATTCTGCCTCACGTTTGCTTCTGTGATGGTTATATTGCCTAGCAAGCACACCCGTGGTTGTGAAAATAGTATAGCAAAANGCTTGAAAATGCAGTAGTGAATGTGGAACGAGCCTGTCTGTATATCTGGTAGCTCTCTCTCGCTTTGTTTTTCCTCACCAGTATTCTGCCTCACGTTTGCTTCTGTGATGGTTATATTGCCTAGCAAGCACACCCGTGGTTGTGAAAATAGTATAGCAAAAAAGAAAAAAACCCCGGTTATTGATGTACTAGATTTGTGTATGTCTTTTAAACAGTTCTAGTTTCCACCTTAGACGGAATAATCAGGAAAAGTGTAAAAACTCAAAAGTGAAATAAAAAATTTTATCAGTTAGTTGGCTGAGGCACTGATACGTGGCGTCACCTGTATCACCACCAGAACTAGCTAACTTCTGAGCACACTTATTTCGGGCGCTACTCTTGAAAAGAAGGCAGCAGCTTCATTTCATCCTTTTGAGCCAGATAGCCCAGTTGGTAAAGAATCTTCCTGCAATGCTGGAGAACCCAGTTCAATTCCTGTGTCAGGAAGATCTGCCAGAGAAGGGATAGGCTAGCTACTCCAGTGTTCTTGGGCTTCCCTGGTGGCTCAGCTGGTAAAAAATCCACCTGCAATGCAGGAGACCTGGGTTTGATCCCTGGGTTGGGAAGATCCCCTGGAGAAGGGAAAGGCTACCTACCTACTCCGGTATTGTGGGCTGGAGAATTCCACGAACTGTATAGTCCATGGGATTGCAAAGAGTTNGCAATGCAGGAGACCTGGGTTTGATCCCTGGGTTGGGAAGATCCCCTGGAGAAGGGAAAGGCTACCTACCTACTCCGGTATTGTGGGCTGGAGAATTCCACGAACTGTATAGTCCATGGGATTGCAAAGAGTTGGACACTGAGTGAGTGACTCTCACTTTTTACTCTTCAGAAGGAGACAGCAGCTTCATTTCATCCTTTTGAGCTAGAAGTTGTGTTGGGAAGAAACTGCCTTGAATGAACACAGCCTGTCCACCTTCCACAACAAATCATCGATGTGTTAGATCCTCATCTGTGGCTTCGATGACTTGGTGATATGGATTATTACTTTGCATCCCATTCATATACCACCACCACTTACTTTTTTTAAAACCCTGAGATGTAACCAAACAAGATGGTAGCAGAAGTCGTAGTCATCTCCAAGGTTGTACAGGCTCTGTTATCTGCCCTAACATTATCTAAGATAGCCTGCAGCATTGAGTTTCCTCCTGGGGTTTGCCCCAGTCTCGGAACACCCACTTTGGGAATTCCCTGGCAGTCCAGTAGTTAGGACTGGGTGTTTTCACTCACTACACCTAGGTTTGCTTCCTGATCAGGAAACTAACATCCTGCAAGCCATGGGGGTGCAGCCAAAAAGATGAAAACATCCATATTCCCAGGAGGATGGAGGAGGGAGTCAAGACAGGAAAATAATTTAAGCCCAAGTTAGAACTGGTTGACACTTGGTAGTGTAGGTGGGACAGCCAAGACGCACTCCTGCCCCTGGTTCTCAAGCTGTTCCACTTGTCACACCCAACCAAAGGTCAGTGGGAACCTACCTGTGTTACTGAAGCCGGAAACAGGCTCAGGAGAAGTATCATTTCACTGTAGATTGCACCAATATTTTCATAAAGGACTCCACACCACAGATTGGGGCTGCAAACGAAGGCTGAGAAAAGGGTCTTGGTGCTTCGTTTGGGACCACCACCATGACCTTGTTTGGTTAGGTCCCTACAGCTTCCATAGAGCTTGGACTTGGTGAACCTTCGAGGCGGAGCACCAGTAGGTTGGCTTCGCTGAGAGATGATCAGGTAACATCCCACGAAAGGCTCTTGGCAGAAGAACTCCGGTCAAGAAAGACCTTGGAGTGGTCCGGAATTCTCACATGGAGCCTTCAGTCCCAAATCACCTAGCCGGGGGGTTTCCCTGGTCGTCCAGTGGTTAAGAACCCCCTGTGCATCCAGTACACCCGGCATGTGTTTGATCCCTGGCCGGGGAACCAAGACCCCTCCCCCCCCTCAGCCTGTGCTGTGGGGTGCGGGCGCAAAAGCAAATCACCAAGAGGGTTCCAGATGGCTGGGACTAAACTCAGAATGTCTTGATGAGAGAAAGCCTCCTTTCAGGAGGGTAGGTTCACATTTTGAAACGGCATCCTGCAGAGAATTCTCCCATTTGTGTGGAAAACGCACAGAGCACACGGTCGCCTTTCATCCTTGTTTGTGTAGAGGGAATCCTCTAAATTACAGAGAGGAAACGGGCGAAGGACAAAGACGNAAGTGGGAGTGGCCATGCCTCCCCGCTCAGGTGGCTCTGCCTGTCAAATGAGAAGGCCTGTCAAGCATCTGGCATGCGGTGGGCCTCAGTAAATTTAAGAGTGAGAGGACCTCCATCAATTGCAACTTCTGGGTGCCCTCTGCACCAGGCCGGCCCCCTCCCCGGGGGAGGGAGGGGAGCTTGACCCCAGGAGTCTTCCTTCTTCACCCTCAGCAGCCCTTGTCTTGTCTTGCTTTTAGGTGATGACAGAGGGTGGCCACAGCAAAGGGTTTGGCTTTGTGTGTTTTTCCTCTCCAGAAGAGGCGACCAAGGCCGTGACAGAGATGAACGGGCGCATCGTGGGCACCAAGCCACTGTATGTGGCGCTGGCCCAGCGCAAGGAAGAGCGGAAGGCCATCCTGACCAACCAGTACATGCAGCGCCTCTCTACCATGCGGGCCCTGGGCGGCCCCATCCTGGGCTCCTTCCAGCAGCCTGCCAGCTACTTCCTGCCCGCTGTGCCCCAGGTGACCGCCTGCCCACCCTCCTTCCCTGGTGGCCAGGGAGAGCAGGCAGATCCGAGCTTTGCAGGCAGAGAGGGATTCTCAGGGTGTTTCTGCTGGAAACTCACTCGGCAGGCGGCCGTGGTCACTCCATCTCTGAAACGGGTAATAGTGTGTCCAACAATGCTTCCTGATCTAGGAGAGCTTTGTGAATATTGTGCAGAGAAAGGTACTCTGTGGTCAAATACTGGGTTGGCCAAAAAGTTCATTTGGGGTTTTCTATGCTCTGTGATGCAAAAACCTGAACAAACTTTTTGGCCAACCCAATACTTTGGGAAAAGATTGCATTAAGCCAGACAAGCCTAGATTTCTTTACCGTGTACCTTCTTCTACCCTAATATGCCAGCAGGCACTGTGACTTTCCCAAACTGGCAGGATTTGTTCTCCCAACTGAGATGGTCATTTCTGTGGGCTGTCTGACAGCATCTCTCCTGGATGTTGATGTCCTGAGGGGTCTTGTTTGGGGAAGGAGCTTGTGTGACTTGGAGGGGTAGGAAGATGTCTGTAGAAAGATGAATGGCTCAGAGAACGGGAACATTCCTTCCCTTTTGTAGTTACTTAAGCTGGCATGAGGGACAGTGAGATGTGTCACCATTTTATCCAGGTCACTGGGCTAGTACCACTGATCAGCAGAGCAAGGACTGAGCCTGAGATCTTGCCCTGAAGGGCTCAGGGCTAACGGACCTCCTGAGATGGGAAGTAGGAGCCTTCACCCCAACTTTCTGGGTGTTTGCTGATTAGTCCCCTGGAGGGCAGATTGGTATTCCTGCAGTGGTGTCCTTGAGGGATGCAGTTGCTCACCTCTTCCCCTGCGCCTCCCGCTGCTGCCACCCCCCTTCACTCTGGGTCTTTCTCTCCTACACAGCCTCCAGCTCAGGCTCCGTACTATGGCTCTGGCCCACCCATCCAGCCTGCCCCCAGGTGGACAGCCCAGCCACCCAGACCATCATGTGAGTGACCCAGCCCTTCCTCCCTTGTGCCCCACCCTCAGCGGGGCAGCATGTGTTAAAGATGTGGACTTGGGGGTCAAGCCTGGCTCTGCTGCTTCCTAGTCATTTGGGTGGGTGACGTCTCCCCTCTGAGCCTCGGTTTCCTCTTGTGAACATGAGCCCAAGTGAGATGCGTGTAAAACACCAAGGACAGGGCTCTGTGCATGTAGAAGACACGCACACATGAGCTGTTACCTTCAGTGAGCTCCAAAGGCGCTCTTGACTGGTGGTGGTGAAAGTTCCTGCAAAGCTGAGAAAAGTAAACTCCATTGGCAGTACAGTTGAGGATGGTCCTTCTCTTCAGAGGGAAGTTCACTCTGACCTGAAGCTGACTTTGGGGGGCCAGGGTGTGTGGTCCTGACACCTATGCCTCTTGGGGTCCCGGGTAGACAGAAGTTGGGTTGGCTTTGTAATTGCAGATTTCCACCCCCTCCCCTGGAGGTCTGGGTCTCTGGTGAATTCCCTCCCTCCCCTGTCTGCCATTCATGTTCACCTTGCCACCCCCTTCCTCACCTTGGAACTGTCAGGGTGCAGTGTGTCCCTCTGATTGTCCCCCTCCACTAAACTTTCTCTGTGTTCCCTGTGCCGCAAGCCGCTTACCCGCCCGGGGCCTCGGTGGTCCGGCCAGCAGCAATGTCTCGGCGCCCCTTGGCCCCCGTTGGAAGCTCCAGGCAGGTCTCCACCCACGTGCCACACCTGGTGCCCCACACCCAGCGAGTGGGTGAGTGTGGGCAGGGCCAAGAGGAACCGAATGGAGGGCAGGTGGGGGGCAAGGGCTTGCTACTGGGGTTGATGCTGGTGGGGAGTCAGAACCGGCCTCCACGGCGACCCTGCCGCTGACCCCCTTGGAGGGCAGTGCTGGCATTGGAGGCCATGCAGCGCGGTAGTCAGCGTGGGCTTCAGGGTCCTCAGACCTAGTTCTGGGGGTGACTCACTCTGATCTTGCTTGCTGCTGTACCTGGTATCCTCTTCCCTAAAATCCGGGTGAAAACAGTATTCCTGGTGTGTTATGTGAGTTAATGCAGTCATACCTGCAGGGGCTCAGCACCAGATCTGAATCTTAAGTACTTCAGCAGCTGTGAACAGGGGCATAGGTGCTGGCTATAAGGCCAGCATCTGTTCCTTCACCTGGCAGATGTTTGCACATCTGTGTGCTGACCCTTTACGCCGTTTAGGGAATTCGGTGTGAACGCCGGTTTTGAGCTGTTAGGCTTTTGAGTTGCTATTGGGCCTTACCATTCCTACTTATTTCTTCCAGCCAACATTGGTACCCAGACCATAGGACCCAGTGTGACGGGATGCCCTACCCCTAGCAGGCCTCTCCTGACACACAAATACTCCACGCCAGCACACTGCACTGACAGGGTAAGGCTGGCCCAGCTGCCCTCTTAGTTTGGGCTCCAGGGGTGCCTGGCTCAGAACCTCCTCTAAGGTGTTGCTGGTCTCTGGGCCTTGGTTTTCTTTCTTTTCTTGGCTTGTAAAGTTTCATTTATTAATGTGTACCATCAGAAGAGGTATTCCACCCTCCCCCCCCCGGCATCCCACCCTTACTAACAGAAAGGGAAAAAAGGCTAGGATCACATTTTGTTTGTTCATCACAAGCTGTTTTGCCTGGGTTATTACCAGGATTAACTTGGGTTTCCTTAGTATTTACGTGGTGAGCAGCAAGAATGTGATCAGTCTGCAGAACAGAACTGAAAACATCTGTAATTAAAAGACTGTGTATTTATCTCCCTGCCCCCTAAAAAAGTCTCCAAGTCAGCATTTTCATATCCTGTCTAGAATTTCTGTATATATACTTCAAACTATTTCCTGCAGAATGAACAAAAGTAGGCGTTAGAGAGCAAAACTAAAGTGAAAAGTGAAAGTTGAGTCTGACTCTTCTCAGTGACATGGACAATATTCCCCAATGTCCTCTGTCCATGGAATTCTCCAGGCAAGAATACTGGATTGGGTTTCCCTTTTCTCCAAGGGATCTTCCTGACCCATGGATCAAACCCAAGTCTTCCACATTGCAGGCAGATTCTTTTCCAGGGAAAGCCCACCAAGAAAGGGTCAGAAATCATGCTGGGGATGCAGCCATAAAGCTACCTGATTAAAGAGTGCCTGTCTGGCAGCAGGTGGTCAGTAGTATGTAGTGTCACTTGGCCACATGCCTTGGTTCCTAGCACCACGGAACACGTCTGCATTAGAATGTCACTTTGTCTTCTAGTCACTGTGCCCTTGTTAGGGATTCTGCCCGCCTCCTGCCCCCAATTGTCCATATCTTGCCCCCTGCTCCCCCTCTTCCAGAGACTTCCTTGGAGGCCTGTGCTCACCCGCTGGGGGTAGCTTTGCCCACCTGTGTGGTTAAGGGATGTGTCCCCGTGCCATGTGCAGGTCCAGGAGCCCGCCTTGTGTGTCCTCGGACAGGAGCCCCTGACTGCGTCCACGCTGGCTGCAGCACCGCTGCACGAGCAGAAGCAGATGATCGGTGAGTGGCTGGTTCCCCTACCCTGGAACAGGAGGGGGGTGTGCCACCAGCTGACTCACCAGCTGGAGGTGAGATGTGGAGACCAGGTCCCCAGCCTCAAGCTGACCCACCTGCTGGGTTACCTTGTCCACAGCGCCTTTACTTCCCAGGCTCCTGTTCATCTTCAAACACTGGTCAGACCAGGCAGTCCGAGATTTCTTCCAGCTTCGCTGTTCAGAGACTTTGACTCAGGCTGGGAGAAACCCCAGGTGTGGAGAGATGGATGGGGGGGTAGGAGGAGGAGCAGGAGGGTAGGGTCTTGGGTCTCTGCCAGCAGATGGCCTGTTGCAGGGTGGGTGCTGTGGTTCCTCACACCCCTCCTGACGGGAAGAGGCTGTCAGCACATTTCCTCAGTCACCCAGTGCCCACTGCTGGGAGGCAGGATATAAACATGCACTGGGGAAATAAATGGGGTCCCCCACACCTGAACTCCTGTGCACACATCTCCCTCCTGGCGTCTGGCAGGCCCTGCGGAAGTGTTAGGGTTACAGTTAATTAAAAGAACGAATGAATGAATGAGCTCACCATGGTCCCCGGGCTCTCTCTTCACCGAGACCTCCAGCTCTTCTCTGAAGGCCCCCATTGCCATCACTCCATCGTTTACTCAGCTCACTGGGGCTTCTGTCACTCTCCTACCCACCCCTCAAAGAAAAACTCTAAATGGGCTTCATGGAGGGGGAAAGCTCTGTGGGCAGTGCCCTGGAAACTCCTTCACTCTCGTGGGAGAAGCCCTCCCGCCCCCACTAATGGCACCTAGCGCCTTGTCCTGGCTACACCCTCCACATATCGCCACCAGCACGAGGCCTCGTCCCTGGAAGTGCCCGCTGGTGGAAGGTGAATTTATCTTGTGTGTTTGGCTCCACTGTCCCTCCAAAAAATTAAGTTCCACAATATTGTATCCTGTCTAGAATTCCATGTCATCCTTCAAATGACTTCTTGTCCAATGAGTAAGAGTAGTTTGGTTTTTTCCCCGCCATACCCTGAGGCATGTGTGATCTTAGTGCCCTGAGCAGTGATCCAACCCGCGCCCCTTGGATTGGAAGCACAGAGTCTTAACCACTGGAGTACAAGGGAAGTCCAGCAAGAGTAGTCTTTAAGACACAGCAATCAAGGCTGTGCCAGAGCACCTATGTGGTATAACGTATAATGTCAACTTTGATTCTTCAAACCAGCCTCCAAGGTGGGGCTTGCAGTGCTCACTTTACACTTGGGGAAGAGGCTCCTAAGAAGGTTCAGTGACACACCTGGAAGGAGCCGTCCTGGGGCGGAAACCTGAAATGCCTCTCTGTTCGGTTCCACGATATACACCGCCCCCTGCCCCGGGGATGCCCGGCTGTCCACCAGGTGTGTGCCTAAGCCTCAGAGGCTGTTCTGTACAGGTGAGCGTCTCTTCCCCCTTGTCTACAATGTCCACGCCCACTTGGCCGGCAAGATCACGGGCATGCTGCTGGAGATAGACAACTCGGAGCTGCTGCTCATGCTGGAGTCCCCAGAGTCCCTCAACGCCAAGGTGGGCTGGAGCCTGGGGGGAGTGGGGAGCCCTGAGGGTGGAGGAGGGTTACGGAGCCAGGCGTCTGCTACTCGGACAGAGGAGGTGGGTTTTCTTGCTAATACCTGCTGGAGGTGGGGGTCGGGGAAAGCCTGGTAAAGGGCCTGCAACTTCAGCCCCTCCCATTCTCTGCAGCCCTGCAGGCAGGACTGTGTAACAGGGAGCTGTGTTCTGACCCAGGCTAGGGGAAGGATTCCACCCCCGCTGTCTGGCTAGGGTAGAAGGTGGCCGTGGGGGGTTTCTGTCGTGGGAGCTGGTGCAGTCAGATGACAGCTCTGCAGCAATGCTGGG
>SJYV01002549.1:348456-367566 GCA_006410875.1 Neotragus pygmaeus
GGGGGTGCGGGGGGGGGGGGGCTTTGGCTGTAAACAACAGGAGCCTAGACGTGGTAATGTACACAGAGGGCCTGTCAACCGTGCGCCTGACAGAGCAGAGCTGCCAGGGACTGAGCTGGGCCACCTGCCGACGGTGCTTCAGGGTGTTAAACAGTTATCACAGGGCACTGGTGCATGGGGGTTCTGGACGCCTGGCGTGAGCAGCCTGCAGGGCGGAACACTCTGGAAGCACCAGCCGCTGCTTTGCTCTGGATGGCTGGCCGAGGGGTCGCGTGGCAACGCCACTCCTGTAAAGACCTCAGGGTGCCCTCCCAGGTTGTTGACTTATGCTGCTCTGTTCACGCTCCAACGTTTTCGTGAGTAAATCAAGATACTTGCCTTCTATGAGGACCTCGAGAAGGGAAAGTCACTTGTGACTAGATGTTACCACTGAGCCTGCCTAAAATTAGGGGAAGAGTCAGGCCCGCTTAAGAGGCAGGGAGAAAAGGCGGGTGCAGCTGCCCGATCTGAAATGGTCCCTGGGCCAGGCCCACAGAGTTGCCGTGATTCAAATCTGTGTCAGCCTGGAAGTCTGGTTGCTCAGAGACTCTGCCCTCGGAGAGGATGGAACCCTAAGAGCTGAGTATTGCCCCACAGTAAGCCTGATGGGGGAGCAGGCAATAGACCCTGTCTGCTCAGCTTTATAGTCAAAATGTCTTCATTAAGGTGAAAATGATTTAAGTGAAGACAATAAGACAAGCCCAGGAACACGGGTGGTGGAGGGGAGCCCTTTGTTCAGGCTGATCCTCAGGTGCTCCCAGCCTCACCCACACGTTTTGTGAGGCGGAGCAGCACTGTGGGCTGGTCCTCCCAGCCAAGGCCTTCACCAGTGGCGTTCGCCTGCCCGGGTGGCTCCTCCCTCCCTTCTTCACCCACTGACCCTCCCCACCCCAATGTTAGAACTCAATTCAAACTTGACTTCTTCAGGGACCCCCTTTTCTCCACAGGGTCAAATCTCCCTAGTTGGAGGGGAAAATGTGACTGCTCATTTATAACACTAAAGCTGCTGCGGTTTCACTAACTGTGTGTCCGATGGGACTGTCAGCTTTCTGAGCGCAGGCATCCTGTCAGTTCATTCACTGCTGTTTCTCCAGCACTATGAGTAGGGCCTGGCCCATGTGACATATCCCCGTAAATTTGATCAAAAAAAGGATGAATGCTCCATAACCAGTTTTTTTTTATTGCAAAGTTCCAAAGTGAACCAAAGCTGAACCATAAAGTACAACAGACATTCATGTAGATGGTATTAATGAAGTAGCTTAAACTCGCAGTTCAACAAAAGTCAGTCTATTCAGTTCAAATTAACTTCAACGTATTACAAAGAACTAAGAAGCCTAGTGGGGCCACTGTGGGAGTCAAAAGGCAAGTCCCTGCTGGGGAGGGAAGGACACAGACTTCAAGCAGGGTTCTCCCCATCCCACCTTCAGGAGCAGCAGCCACACCTCTGGGCTCTTGAAAGAACTTGGGTATCTCTGTGTGGGTGACGGAAGCGCAGAGCCACAGAAACGCCGGCCGAGGGGACAGGTTCCGCATTCCTGTCAGGAGGCTCGGCCAAAAGGCACCGGGGCTCAGAACACGAGTGCCGTGCCAAGGACAGGGAAGGGGTTGGCAGCCTTGGAGAACCAGCTCAGGGGCTGCCATGGGTGTGGTAGGCCGGGGTTTCCCCAGTCCTCCTTCCCACGCCGGCCTGTGTCCCACAGGACTGGCAGCTTTCTGAGCGCCCAGATGGACCGGGTGAGAGGACCTGGTGACCGGAAGGGCAGCACTGGGTCTGGAGCATCTGGGCAGAGACCAGGCTGCGCACGCTGCTGATGAGCACCCGTCGCTGTCCACAGCATAGGAGAGTGCAGAACAGGAGGAGGGTTTTCCAACAAAATGTCTGCTTTCTGACTACACTGAGCTTAACGTGAAGAGGCGGAGCCTCCTGAAGGGTGGGAGGCCATCACATCTCTGAAGGGGAGAGGAGGGGACTTTGGAGCCCACTCTGGGGCCCGCCAGGTCCCAGGAGCAAGCACAGAAGAAGGTGCTCAGGTAGACAGGTGTCCTGCTGCCCTTCTGGGATTTTAGTTTAAGCTCCGGTTAACCTCCTGCCGCAACTTCCGCGCAGGGCCGTTCCGAGGCTCTATTTGCAGGAGGCTGTTGATGTCTGCAAAGCTGGATCTGAAGTCCTGAGGGAAGAGAGGCTGTGAGCACCTGCAGTCCTGAGAGGACAGAGAGGCTGTGGGGACCTGTAGTCCTGAGAGAAGAAAGAGGCTGTGGGGACCTGTAGTCCTGAGAGGAGAGAGAGGCTGTGGGGACCTGCACTCTTGAGAGCAGAGAGGCTGTGGGGCCTGTACTCCTGAGAGGAGAGAGAGGCTGTGGGGACCTGTAGTCCTGAGAAGAGAGGCTGTGGGGACCTGCAGTCCTGAGAGGAGAGAGAGGCTGTGGGACCTGCTGTCCTGAGAAAAGAGAGAGGCTGTGGGGACCTGCACTCTTGAGAGCAGAGAGGCTGTGGGGCCTGTAGTCCTGAGAGGAGAGAGAGGCTGTGGGGATGAAGTCCTGAGAGAGAGGCTCTGAGGACCTGTAGTCCTGAGAGGAGAGAGGCTGTGGGGACCTGCAGTCCTGAGAGGACAGAGACGACAGAGGCTGTGGGGACCTGCAGTCCTGAGAGGAGACGAGAGGCTGCGGGGACGAAGCCTGGGCCCCAGGGGACCAGGCGGGGGTGAGGACCGCTGCCGAGCTGGTTTCTGCACTCCAGGCCTCAGGCCTGTCAGGAGCACCTGGGGCCCTCGGATGAGGGACGTGACAGCACCCCCCACCTGGACCATGCTCTGGCAGTGCCAGCACGGGCATGATTGGTTGTGGCTCTTTGGTGCCTCTGGACAGGATCTCTTTACCTTGAGAGCCTTGTAGGCTTGAGCCCGGCGGTAGAACGCCTTCACGTTCTTTCCGTCCAGCCTGAGGGCTTCTGTGCAGTCCTTCACCGCCTCCTGGTACTGCTTCAGCTCCAGATGGCAGAGCGCCCTGTGGGGAAAGACCGGGCTGTCAGCTGCCCCCTCGGGGCCACTAACTCTGAGGAGCGCCCCGAACACTTTGTGCTGGGTGCGTCACACCTTCCTCAGTTCTCACAGCCACCCAGCCCGCTTTTACAGAGAGTGGCTCAAAGGGGTGAAGCGACTCCCCAGGCTTCCTCCACTACTGGTGCGCAGACCAGGGACTTGATCCGCGCTTGAACAACTTGAGATCCCGACAGTGTTCAGAGCTATCATCCCACACACAATTCTTTCAAGCAAGGACTGGAAACCTTCCCTTTGACAAAAAATTACCTTAAGAAAAAAAACACATAAATGAAAGTGTTAGTTGCTCAACCATGTCCAACTCTTTGCGACCCCAAGGACTATAACCTGCCAGGCTCCTCTGGCCATGGAATTTTCCAGGCAAGAACACTGAAGTGGGTTGCCATTCCCTTCTCTAGAGGACCTTCCCAACCCAAGGACTGAACCTGGGTCTCCTGCACTGCAGGCACACTCTCTACCACCTGAGCCACCAGGACAGCCACATAAGTACTAGGCTCTAATTATTCTATGCGCACTGACATCTCAGGGGTGAAATGTGAAGAAGATGAATCAATAGACGGCCAGAGAGACCAACCAAACTGTTGTGATTAGTTGTGTAACAGTCTTACACAACACTTTTTAACTGAAGTTATAGTTGTTTCTATAACTGCTTATAAATTTAATTGGGAGTATATGGGTGTTTGATATCTAATTCTTCCAACTTGTATTTTGTATCATTCTTACATTCTGCATCAGTGGGGGAGAAGTACATACTTGTATCTTTCTTATTCAATTTTAGTCCTCTTCCCCAGTCAAACAGACACTGTTTTCAGTGGCTATGGAATATTCACTTGTCTGTATCCTAATTTATTAACTCCTTATCAGGAGACATATTTCACTATTTCCAGTTAATAATAAATGATGCTGCTATGAACATCCTTGTACATCAGTCTTAGGAGGGACTGCTGACTGCTGCATCAAAAGGTACGTGCATTTGAAATTTTGACTATTACCAAAATGCTTCCCAAATAAAGCAGCTGACCTCAGCAACACAAGTTTGAACTGTGCAGGTCTACTTATGTGCAGAATTTTTTTTCAGTAACAAATACTGCAGTATTACATCATTTGCGTTTGGTTGACTTTGTGAAAACGGCAGAACTGCAGGTATGAGAGGCTGACTGTAAATTTATATAGAGATTTTTTTGACTGAGAGGAGGGTCAGTGCTCCTGACAGCCGACTTTTTCAAGGGTCAACTGTACTTAAGAACGGTTACTAACAGAACCCATTTTCCTGCAGCTGTACCAACCCTGGGGCTCAGCCTTTAAGTTATGCCAATATGGAAGAAAACAGTGTCTGTTTTAATGTAGTTGCTTTAAATACAGTTAAGCTAAATACTGTTTAAATTTTATTATTTATTTATTTTGGCTGTGCTGGCTCCTGGCTGTGGCACATGGAATCCAGTTCCCTAATTAGGAATTGAACCTAGGCTCCCCGCATTGGGAGCATGGAGTCCTACCCACTGGACCACCAGGGAAGCCCCCAAACTGAGCCTCTTTATAGATGATTTTTAAATCTTATGAAATAAAACTTCTCCAACTTAATGACTTCTGTGAGTCGCCCTCCATCATCACCCTGTATAATACCTTCCCCACTGCAAGATAATTAACTCACATGTTGTTTTCGAACTTAATGGTTTTACTTCTTCCATTTGAAACTGATCCATTTAGATTTTATTTTAAAATAAGGAGTGACGATGGAGGTTCAAGTTTCTTATTAATTCTTTCCAGCCAATCCAACACCATTTATTGGATAATTCCTCCTTTTCCCCACAATTTATCATATACTAAATTCTCTTATGTTATTTTTTTCCTCATGGGATTATTACCATGGAATTGTTACCATCATTCCATTATTCCTCATGGAATTATCATGAAAGAATGTAAAAAAAATTTCTAGTATTTTTGTCAGATTGCATGGAAGTTATAAATTAACTTAGGAAAAGCTTCTCCTTGTATCAATTTTAAAGCAGACACAGGGATTTCCCTGGTGATCCAGTGGCTAGGATGCCACATTTCCAATGCAGGGGACCAGGGTTCAGTCCTTGATCAGGGAACTAGATCTCACATGCCACAACTAGGACCTGGTGTAGCCAAATAAATAAAAACGAAATTAAAGCCGTACAAATTCTGTGGCATTCTTTCCACAGAAGAGGTCCTATGTATCAACACTTTCTACTTGAATTTAGGCAGGTTCTGTGACCGCTCTGACCAGTGGAGCACAGAGGAAAGGACAGTGTGAGTCCCACGACTAGGTCTCGGAGCACCTGCCTGAGCTCTGGGAACACTTGCTCTTGGAGCCTTTAGCTGCTCCTGTGAGAAGCCAGCTACCCAGAGGCCAGTATGCTGTGAGGAAGTTCAAGCTGGCACAAGAGAACAGACTGCTAGGAGGGGAGAAAAAAGGCTCCAGCTTGCTCTATCAGTTCCATGCCCAGCCATGTCAGTCACCCCAAGCCTGGTGCCAGATATGTAGAAGCCTCTGTGCTGTGCTTAGTTGCTCAGTCGTGTTCGACTCTTTGCGACCCCATGGACTGCAGCTCACCCGTCTCCTCTGCCATGGGAATTCTCCAGGCAAGAATACTGGAATGGGTTGCCATGCCCTCCTCTAGGGGATCTTCTCAAGCCAGGGATGGAACCCACGTTTCCTGCATTGCAGGCAGATTCTTCACTGTCTGAGCCACCAGGGAAGCCCAGGAGAAGCCTTTAAATGACACCACTCCCAGCACCCTTCTTGTTGATCCTGAATGAGACCCTGAGTCGAAGAACTGACCTTCCTGAACTCCTGGTTCACAAATCATGAGCAAAACAAAATGGCTGTTGTAGGTCACTGAGTTTTAGAACAGTAGGCACTGATCTTAATTTGAACACACAAGAATTCTAAGGAAACTGATGTGTTCTCCCAATGGACTCTAGCAATTTAAAGAATAAGCCAAGTTTCTGGGAAGTAGAAGCAGCATATTGTAAGCATTAGGTACTATTTGGTGACTTCTGAATGTAACTGTTATAATGAAAATTATTCCATATGAATGCCAAAGATCATATTTAAGGTGTTAAAAATGCATAACTTTGGCCTATAAAATAATCACCTGTAGCTTTTGGTAAACTGAATATTCTATATCCAATGAGAAGGGTTTTCATTACAAAGTAGGAGTCTGAGAGACAAGATGAATGAGTGAAAAGGAAGCCAAACTTTCATCTTCAGCCTGTTTTCTTAGGTAAAATGTGACCATGACCTAACCTGAAGAACTGCTGTGAGTACTAATAAGACTCTTCTGGAGGTCCATTCAGGACCTGGCAAACTGTAGGTGCCAAGTACCTGATGGTGATACCCACTCAGATGTCAATGCAGAGAGAGAACCGAAGCCTAAGTTCATGTACCATACAGATGCATATGCACTAAGTGGAGCATTAAAATGGCATCTGCAATGTTGTATATTCAACCATGTGGACAGAAAATTCAGTTCTGTAACAGGTTTTCAGTCTTATAAATTAAATTTATAAAATCAACGTAATTACAACCTAAAGCTCAATGGATTGAAATTTATCAGTGAGCCCAAGGCTGAGCTAGAAGATCAAAGCTGGCAAAACAGTCAGCGATGCTCTGGTTATGAAGACTAATGAAGAGATCAGCCTACAAGATATATTACAAAGCAACAGTAGTTAAAACGACGTGGCATGGACACATTTGCATGAAAATCAGTATTTAAACAAAACACTATCCTGAATGTGGTAAAAGTCCAGGCAAATGGGTTAATAGAGATCTTTAGCAACATGAGGTAAGCAAAGACAGAGCCCACAGAAAGAGGAGTTAGAAGATGCTCCTGCACAAACGTGGACGAGTAGGCTGCAGTCCTTGATCCCAAGTGCGCCTGGCTGACTGAGGCACCCTTGGGTGCCAATAAAACCACAGGTCCAAATGTGAACACACATTCTGAGATGTAACAGAGGCATACCTCATTTCACTGTGTTTCACTGTGCCAAAATCCATGCTGTGAAACTAAAGGTTCCCTTTTTAAATCATTTGGCAAAAAAAATGACCTCAACTGACATGAGGCTGCTTCGTCTTTCTCAATACTATTCTGTGTGATCATGGAATTTCCAGGTTTCACTGCAGAAATGCTAGTGATTAACTTCAGCAAGCTACTCAGACACTGCTGGAGTATTAGACAATTCATTATATGCACGATCATCCCTTTCTAAAATCTGAAACACATTTTATCCCAAGAGTTCTGGATAAGGAGCAGTGAGCCTGTAGGAGACCCGAGATCTCTGAACTTAAGAGTAATGTGAGTATGTTGGCTGGGAAGGGAAAACAAACTCACAAGATTTATTAATGTTTTATAGGAAATGTTTAGAGCAGATCTGGTCCTTTGCTGAATGTTTTAAGCCTCTGACTGTAAAACGAACAGATCTCACTAGAGCCAGGTTCCAATTCTATTTCCACCATTTACTGGCTGGGTGAGCTGAAGCAAAGCCCTTCCATCTGAGCCTCGGTTTACTTGACATTAAGACAGGAAGAGCACCTACTACCAAAAGCTTTGTGGGCTGCTGCAGAGCAGGCACTCACACACGATGAAGGGATGCTGCCCTGGCTCCGAGGCCCTCACTGCTGGTGGAAAGGATCACTGACCACTGGCGACAGCTCAGATGAAGGCCTTTCGACAGCCCCACAAGTCCAACACCCCAGGCTCAACTAGACCTTCTCTCTTGCTCAGGTCAGGTAGTTCCCTGGGTTCTACCCTGATGCTCACAGACAGACTGGCAGAATTTATAACCAGAGAGTCTCAGAGAAGACATGGGGTGAGAGTCACGGAAGGCTGAGAGGCTTTGAGACTTGTGTTGGGGTCGTGTTTGCACAGCAAGCCCAGAGCTTCTACTTATATCCTATGCTTACCTGGTGAATGAAAATTCTGGAATGGGCTGAAACAAAGCCTGGGCTCCCTGTGGGAAAACCCAGTTTCTACCCATTTAACAGAGTGAATGCCACTGGCAATGCCCATCCCATGGTGACCAAAGGGAATGTGAACACACGTTCTGAGATGTAACATAGAGGCATACCTCATTTCACTGTGCTTCACAGATACTCTGAAGACACCAAAACTGAAGCTTTGTGGCAACCCTACATTGAGCAAGTCTATCTATGGGTGCCGTTTTTCCAGCAGCATTTGCTCACTTTGTACCTGTTTCACATTTATGTCATTCTCACAATATTTCAAACTATTTCATTTCATTTCATTATTAGTATACTAGTCACAGTGATCTGTGATCAGTGATTTTTGATGTTATGAAGACAACTGGTGGCTGGCAATTTGTAGCCATTACGTTTTTTAAAATTAAGGCCTGTTTTTTTTTAGACATGATGGTATTGCACATTTAACAGACTACAGTAGAGTGTAAACACAACTCTTCTATACACAAGAAACCCCAAAATTTGTGTGACTCCCTTTCTCCCGATAGTCACTTTACTGCAGTGGTCTGGAGCCGACCCTGAGACAGCTCTGAGGTCTGCCTGTACTGACTAAATGCCAGGATGCAGAGCCCATCACAGTCCGAGAGAAGACTGCGGGAGAAATGTCCGGCGTCCTGAAATCCCCCAGGCCAGCCGTGTGAAAGGTACCTGTTGCTGTACGTGGCGGATTCCAAGTTACTAAACCAGAGGCTCTCACTGTACTTCTCAATCGCTTGCTTATGGTTCCCCTTCTTTACAAGCTCATTGCCTTCCTCCTTCAGAGCTCTGGCTCTCTCCACATCCCCAGCAGAAGGCACTAGATACAAATTCAGAAGAGGAAAAAACCATGGAGCGGGTGCCCAGCTCAGCCTGAGGAGCTCTCTTGGGCAGCGCCTCTTCTAAGCCGTTTACAGTGCTCTGTCCCCCGAGGTCTCCTGCACTGTGCAAAGCACCCTTCCTGAGTCAGGAGTTCCCCCAAGCAATGGCTTCTGGGAAAAACACAGTTTTTCATTCAGAAGAGGTTGGGGGATCCTGATGTAGATATACTTTTACACACACAATGATATACACGCAGTAGAAACTAACTCAAGTTGTGGCCTCAGCACTGCCGCTCAGGAGCTGGAAGCCTTGTGGGACCTAATGCTTCTGGACCTCAATTTGCTCACTGACATGTGTGGGGCAATACCTATTCCACCCTGGGCTACTGTCAGGATGAAATGGGGAGAAAACAGGAGAAAGTCCAGAGCACCGTATAAACTTAAAGCAGGAAAGTAAGTGAGGAAGTACTTAAATAAACATGCATCTGGTTAAACAAGAGAATAGAGTGGAGCTCTTGGGCTTCCAGAAAAGGGCAGAGGAGCCCCTACTCCTCAGCTATTCTGCTCTGAGTCTGGCGGTGCTCTCCCCAGCCCGACACCTGAGCTCTGTCCCAGCCTCCAGGAGACTTAATGAGAACAAGGTGAGATCCAAATTGCTCCATGGGGCCCTGGGGCTTCACTTCACTGCACGGCCCTGATGAATTATTCCAGCCTCAGCTCCCGTATCATCTACTTTGTCAATTTTCAAAAACTTTCTTCATAAAATACTGAATATTTATGATAAGGTTTTAGGAATAAAACTAACACCCTTGAACTCATCCCTCATCTTAAGAAACAAAACGTTTACTAAGACCGTTGAAGTCCTATAAGCCTCTCCCAGCCGGTCAATCCACCCCTGGAGGAAACCATTTTCCTCAATTCTGTGCCCCCGACTCTGTTCTTTTAAAAACTTTTAATTGGAGGATAATTGTTTTACAACGTTGTGTTGGTTTCTGCCATACAACAAGACCACCCCCCCCCCTTTTCGGGTTACTTTAACTAGATATGATAGTATCTAGAAACTACTGTTTATTTTCTTTGAGAACTTCAAATAAAGGTGTGCATAATTCTATGTATTCTACTATGACCTGGTATCCTTTTTCCCCTCAAAATTACATTCCTGGGATTTTCACACCCATAGCTGCTTCACTCTTACTCTTACTGCTGCAGTGCAACTTTCATCTGTTCCGTTTATAGGGACTCGGGCTGTCTTGCTTTGTGTTCTTATCAGCTTTTTGCTCTGAACACCTTGTACGCATCTCTTTGTGGGCACATGCATGAAGTTTTCTGGAAGCAGAGCCAGTGGGCTGCAATGTACACAGCTCACCTCAGCGTCCCCTCAACTCTGCAAGGCGCCCTACGCTGCACCGTGCGATACCCCCACTACCTCCTTCTCCAACTCCTTGCACTGTCTCAGCTGAAAACTCCCTTCCCTTCTCGCCTGAAGAAAAAGGTCCA
Source organism: Neotragus pygmaeus (assembly GCA_006410875.1). NCBI lineage: Eukaryota > Metazoa > Chordata > Mammalia > Artiodactyla > Bovidae > Neotragus > Neotragus pygmaeus. Next base: position 358,851 of record SJYV01002549.1, read on the forward strand.
GCTCAACCTGTCCCCTCCGTGTCACTTTCCCCAACTTCCCCCGGCACCGACATCAGCTCCCAATTTGAATTCTTCAAACATTAGAGACTCCAAAGCACCCGTTCTCCGTGCTGTGTTTTAAATTGCTCTGTTTACGTGTCTCGGCCTCTCACTTGGCTGGGAGCTTTCTGAGAGGGCCTCTCCAGGCCACACGGCTGTGACTTCAAATCAGTGAAATAAATAGGAGGTGCACTGAAGCCCTCAAGTTCATTAGCGGCTCATGTTCTCATTCTAGGGAGTGAATGCTGCCCATGGCCAGATAGGTTTCCTGTTGGGAAGGGGAGAATCCCTGTCCTCCTGTACACCCAAGGCCATGCTGCAGCCCTGCCCCGAGCCTCTCATCCTCAATACCGAGCCTGCTGGTATTGAGAACTCCCCTGCAGCCTTATAAGTTTCCTGTCACCCCTGCCCAGGGAAGGTCCTCTGTTTCATAAAGCTGAGGTCTCCTGTTTGGGGCTACCTAGCCTTGATCTTCCATCTCTTGTTTATTCCCTTCCAGAGACTAGTAAGTGTGTGAATTCTGCTGGCTATGGAGATGGAGCAGATGGTATCGGGCTGAGCTCATCACAAAATCTCAGGCCCTGGTCACAGGGACTAGTTAAGGGAATGGCCTGTGTTTATAGGCTAGACTATATTAAGAAAAGATGAACCAAGGATTTTAGTGGAAGAAACCCTCTTTCTTAGGGAGCTATCAGAAAAACAACTCTTTCTCTCCCTCTTGGTCATGAGGCATGGCATGGAGATGTGAGGCACAGAACTGCTACCGCTACTGTATAACTCAGGAGGGAAGACTGCCTGAAGACAAAACTGCCACATCCTAGAGAAAAGAGCTGAGAGGAGGACAGAGAAATGGGAGTCTGATGCTGCAGTGAGCTGCTGCAGCAAGCCTTGCCTGAAGGCCCTTTTTGTTATATGAGCCAGTACGTTCTTTTTATTATTTTTACCACATGGAGTTTTCTGTTTCTGCAACCAAAAACATCCTACTGATAAATCCCAAATGCTGCCAAAGAAATGAGAAGGGAACTAACACCAGATAACTGGGTGCCAGGCTGGGAGTTCACTGTACCTTACATCACCTTACCCTTACACCTGTGGGATTGGCTTTCCCATTGCCTACTGTAGCGCTGAGGAGACCGTCCCTAAGGGGTTACGGCTTCTTGTTTTTTTTATTTTGTTTATAGGACTTTAAAAATAACTCATCTTAAGTGAGGCCAGTTTTTATAGGATTACTCTAAAGAATGTGGGTTTGGGGGAGACTGCAACTCTCTCTGGGTAGGAAGTCACAGCTTACCTCTGCTCTTCGTGCTTGTGGTTTCTTTGGATTTGCTTTTAGATGTTTCTTTGTGGTTTTCCAAAGGCAGACACTCCCACCTCTTCTGAGATGAAACAGGCACCAGGGGAATAGAGGGTAGCTTCAGGCGCCACTCGGGCCCAAAGGAGTCCATGAGAGTTCTGGTCATTCTAGAAAGGCAGGCAGGATGACAGAAAAGTTTCCAGCTGGGTCAAGAAGGTACTCTTTCTCTCATAAGCCCAAAGGAGGTGTACGAGAGTCAGTTATCATCTTCCCCTGGTTTGAACCATCGCTCTGTACCCTTCCGACCTGCAGCAGGAAAGGAACAGGAGCCTGCCACCCATAAGGGCCTTTTCAGGTCAGCCACCATGACACTCCCTCCCTGCCTGGGCCTTGCCTGGTCACACTGTTAACTTCAAAGAGAGGGATCTAGTGCTTGTTAAGGCAATTAAACCTTACCCCCAAGGAACCACACATGTCCCCAAGAATGGACCCCATGTTTTCTTTTTAAAGAAATTATATTTACTTTTAATTGACTAGATTGCTCTACAATATTGGTTTGATTTGTCATATATCAACACGAATTAGCCATTAGGTGTATGTAGGTCCCCTCCCTCTCGAACCTCCTTCCCACATTTTATGTTTTCTTCATCTATTTGAGCTTCCCTGGTGGCTCAGTGGTAAAGAATCTGCCTGCTAATGCAGGAGACCACAGCTTTGACCCCTGGGTCAGAAACATCCCTTGGTGAAGGAAATGACAACCCACCCCAATACCCTCGCCTGGGAAATCCCATGGACAGAGGAGCCTGGCAGGCTACAGTCCACGGGACTGCCAAAGAGCTGGACATGACTTAGCGACAAAACAACAACAACTTCTCTATTGACAAGGCCATGCAAACACCTGACATCTGATTCATGCTCAGAGATTTTTAAAGGCAAATCCTATGTCATTCTCAAACTGTAAAACCTCTCAATGGTTCCCACTGCATTAGGCTGGCAAGGCCTGAGACCTTGTCCCCTTCCACCGCTCCACGCTTACCATGTGCCACACTGCCTCTCTNGAAGGGAAGGAGGACAGAAAAACACTACCACCGGGAAATGTGTGTGTGTGTGTGCATCAATTTTCATAGCTGCGATCCCTCTGAAATCAAGAATAAGTGCCTGAGAGCGTCCATGCTTCTCTGTTTTCTCCGAGGGTGGCCGAGTGGGAATAACACACAGGCTTCGGAGTCAGATGGAGCGGTGTCTGTATTCCACCTCTGCCACTAACCACGAGACCCCAGGCACATCACGTGACCTCCACAATCCAGCGCCAGCCTGGAGAGGGTGGCAAACTTCCCCCCCAGAGCACTCACGAGCGCTCCACAAAGGAGACCTAGCACAGGGCCTGGTACAAATCAACGGAGCAGAGGCTCCACGAGCACGCTCACCTCTGTCCTCCCCTCCCACCCACCACCAGGGCCCGGAGCTAAGGCGACAGCCCAGGGTATCAGATTCCTGAGGACACATGAGATGCAAGCGCTAGGGCCTGTCTCTTATACACATCTAGATGTGTATAAGAGACAGCCACTCCCCTCTTCTAAGCTCAGGGAACATGCTGGTTTTGTTAACTGATCTCGAGTACTCAGCAGAGCACCGGGCACCCAGCGGGACCCAGAGGTATGTACTGAGTGAGCAGATGACGCCAACAGCAACTTCTGCTTCTATAGCCACATTCCTGTGTTACTGCAACGAAGAGCGCACAGACTGCTCTCACTAAACCCACGGTCTCTGGCTCAGCCCCCAGAGCTGTTTTCCTGATTGGTCCCACTACTTCAAACCTCTACCCTCCTCCATCCGATGCTCCTTAACCCCCCCTCCCTTGGACTTCCTCACACCCTGAACACAGACCTCCCTGCCTGGGCACACTTCCTACTTCTCTATTGCTACAGAGAGGTGACAAGGCCAACCCCTCCACTGGCACTCGGGATCCACTGCTCCCTGCCTCTCTCGGGCCACACTCGGCCAGCACCACCCTCTCCCACACCTATATCCTTTCCCTCTACTGACTCCAGCTACCAGCATCAAGCTCCTTCTTCCTGAACAGCCCTCTGCCCGTTCACAGCCACATTCCTTTAAGCCACTGCCACCTGCTTCTGACCCCAGTGGACTGACTCCATGAGAATCACCAGTGACTTCATTCTGAAACCCTCAGTGTACTTAAGCTGACCGCAACACCTGATACGGATGACATCTTCATCCTTCTGCAAACACTCCTGGCTCTGTGACACTAAATGCTCTAAGTTTCCTCCCGCTGCACTGGTTGCTGTTCCTCTCTGTGCCCCTCAAACATCGGGATTCCACAAAGCTCCCTGGCTCCCCCCACTCGTCGTAGTACTCCATTTTTCTCCCAGTTCTTCAAGCCACCTCTAGGCTGGTGACCTTCAAATCTCTATGTTCAACCTGTATTTTTCTCCTTTGCTCCAAATGCACGTAAACATCCAGCCGGCCTCCTTGCATCTCTAGTCTCCGGCCCCATGCTGCCACCTCAGCATGTCAACCACTGGACACCTGTTCTTCCCTTCTCCCCACCCTCCAACCACCAAAACTTGTCAAAATACTGCCTAGGTGTCCCCTGAATTGGTCCCTTTCCACCATCTCTTTTGGATTATTGCCCACCCCCTTCCTATTCTCTCCTCCCTCATAGTCAACACGGCAGGCAGCCAGCCAGCTTTTCTCTCAAATCTGCTCAGGCTGCCCCCCAGCTGAAGACCCTTTCACAATGCCTCACTGTGTTCAGATTAAAACCAAGCCCCTGGACACCAGAGCGTGTGTGACTGGGCCTGGTCACCTGTCCTGATCCGAGCGCTTTGCCTGCCGCACCATGAGCAGCGGGCTTCTCACCACTCCTCTAACACCTCGACTCACTCACAGTGCACATGCTGCCCGGGCCCCGTGCTGGCCCCTGGCCCAGACAACTATGCGTTTCTGTCTCGGCTCACCTCCTCCAAAAAGCCCTCTCTGGACCCCCCACTGGCTGTCAGGTACGTCCCACCACAGCCCTCATCACACTGCCCAAGTCTGCCTGGGACTGACTGTGGTTCTCCAGGAGACGGGGAGCTCTTCGAGGGGTGGGCAGAGATCTGTCTCCTCCTCAGCCTGGGCCTGAGTGCAAAGTCTGGCACAGAAGTGGCAAATTTTGTTGAATGATAGAGACTGAGAGGAAGCACAGAGAAAATAAGTCAAGCCAGAAACGGTGCACTGGACAGATACCACGCAAAGGGGAAATGTGATCAGTTATATGTGACTGATGAGATGAAAGCCAACTGCTCAAGAGACCAGAAAGAACATCATCTAAGGGGCCTTGTGAAGGGATCACAGCCCAGTACCCCAAACCATACCCACAAAGGACAGCCCCACAGCCTGGGGTCACAGCTGCTTGCACTGCGTCTTCCTTTCCCCACTCTAGGAAGTTCTCTGAAGCAAGTGGGGTCTGTATCTCTTTTTTATCTCAGTATTTCCCACTGAATCTGGCTGAGACAGAGCTGAACTAAGTATTACTGTGTGAATGCATTTAAGCATCTAGGCAAAAGAAAAACAAAAAAACCAAAAAACCCCCACAAACTCAGTAATTCTGACTCCTTAAAAATCTGCTAAAATATGACAGCAAATCGTCCTTCCATACTTTCTGCATGTGCTCATTAGAAGTTTCTGAGCCTAAACCACAGGGTCTGCCCCAAAGCAAAGGTTCCAAGCCCATCGGAGAGGACAGGACATTCTGGAGAGATGGCCTCAGCGGGCTCACCTGCTGCTGCCTTCCAAGGCTGACGTCACGCTATCATCAATCTGCAGCACAGTCACGTAGTCCACATAGGCCAGAGGGTACTTCTCCAGGGCCTCGTAGGCCGATGCTCGCCGCAGTAGGGGCTTCATGCTGAAGGGAACCAGGGCCAGTGCTCTAGGACAGGAGGCAGAGACATCACTGGGCTGCTGAGTCCCTGGGGCTCCCTGCCCCCACCCTCCCACAGTTCCTTCCAGTCTGGGTCATCAGCAGCATTCAGTGCATGGGAGGTCATCTTTGGCGACAGATGCTGTGAAGGCTGTCAAGTCTCAGAAGAGGGGCTTTTCAACTCAGAGTGAAGTGGAGAAGGGAAGGAGGACAGAAAAACACTACCACCGGGAAATGTGTGTGTGTGTGTGCATCAATTTTCATAGCTGCGATCCCTCTGAAATCAAGAATAAGTGCCTGATAGCGTCCATGCTTCTCTGTTTTCTACCGAGGGTGGCCGAGTGGGAATAACACACAGGCTTCGGAGTCAGATGGAGCGGTGTCTGTATTCCACCTCTGCCACTAACCACGAGACCCCAGGCACATCACGTGACCTCCACAATCCAGCGCCAGCCTGGAGAGGGTGGCAAACTTCCCCCCCAGAGCACTCACGAGCGCTCCACAAAGGAGACCTAGCACAGGGCCTGGTACAAATCAACGGAGCAGAGGCTCCACGAGCACGCTCACCTCTGTCCTCCCCTCCCACCCACCACCAGGGCCCGGAGCTAAGGCGACAGCCCAGGGTATCAGATTCCTGAGGACACATGAGATGCAAGCGCTAGGGCAGTCACAACCATGAAGGCAATCTCGGTCTGGCTTCAAGAAGCAAGAAAACCGGTGTAACATGCTCTATCCCTGGTCAGTGATGGTCACCATTTTCTCAAGGCTGCCTATTAACCACCATCCCTCTTTCCTTCCCTCTCTCCTTCTCTCACCCACGTCCGTCCCAGAAAAAAAAAACCTGAGCATGCCAGTCACTGGTCTGCAACTCTAGGTCATGCCCAGGTTTTTCACCTCACAAAGACTAAAGGCCTTCCTCTAACGGACCACCCGACTCCTTTCAGCAGCGGAGATGAGGCTCCAGGGACACAAGTCAGGGGCCACAAGGACCAAGGAGAACTTCCTATTTTCAGTGACCAGCTGACCCTGAGTGACACTTCCGAATATTAGAGGTAACTCGTGGGGCCAGAGAAGCCCAGTCTCCTCTCCCAAGCCCCCAGCACCGCAGGGGCAGCCCTGCCCACTCACGAAGTGCAGTCCTTGATGCAGTCGACGCAGTTCCCGTCCTTCAAGTGGCAGGCTGCTCGGTTAGAGTAGAGAACACTTTCTGTTTCTGGATCCGAAGAACCTGCCCCGGTGGAAGCAGAAAATGCACAATTAACAGGTTGGGAGATGGAGGCCTTGGGACATCGGGGGTGCATTCCACACCATGAGCTCTCCGGGGTTTAGTAAAGGGCAGCAGAGAGGACTGTAACCCCATCGTGCATGTTGGCCTGATGGACTGGCAAGGGAGCAAGAACACCAAGCTTCCTGCTATCCACAGGGACCAAGCATCTGCTCATCTACCCAGTCATGCACTGAACTTGGTACCAGGCCAGAGATCAAAATGAAATAGCTCAAAGAAATCCACAGTGTAACTACTTGGAGGTGTGTGCATATGTTAATTTTTATTACAAGAAGCATGTAAATCCAATAAAGAAAAAAAGAGAGAGACAAAAATCTGATAAAAGCTATGATAAATGGACTGAACAAGTGTTGTGGGGACACAAAAAAGAGACTAACTCTGCCCGGTCAAATCAGAGAGGACTTCGCCAGGGAAAAGACCTCTGAGTCTGGCAGGACTATGGAGAGCTTAATCAGGGGCAGAGCTCAAGCTATCCCGTGGGGAGGGGAATTATCATAGATGTTTCCCTAAAGACCATCTTTATCCTCAGGACTCTCAGAGGCTCAAGTCCTTTACTGTGGCCATGATGATTTTCATTTTCAAAAATAATTTTTCAACCACTAGCAGGGGCCATAATGAAAATAAAACGTGGAAACTATCAAGTGTTGACTCAGTGATTCCATTCCCAGGCACGTGCCCAGAAGAGCAGAAAACAAGCTCTCCTTTGAAAATGGTAAAACATATAGACAACAGGATAATAGATACTTGCTATCCATCACTAAACCAGCATATGTTTTATTACTATTTACTTCCGACCTTTTTGGGGTTTGTTCATTTATTTTGAGCTGCATACCAACCACAGATCAAACCTGTGCCCCCTGCAGTGGAAGCACGGAGGCTTAGCCATTGGACCACCAGGGACGTCCTCCCACCTTTTTGGTTTCACTATGACTGAATACCTCTACTCTCTCCCCTCTGCCCCATCCCCAGGTCTCCAAAAGTTGCCACAGTCCTAAAGTGGGTATGTCGCATTCTCATGTGTGTCCATCTTTATTATATAGGTATTCACAGGCAAGACACAATATCCTTTAAATAACTTTTCCTAAGTGGCATCATATCGCCTCTCCTTCTGCAGCTTGCCTTCTTTGCTAATTATCAGGTTACCACATTGATGCAAAACGTGCTTCATTCAATACAAAACATAATAAAATGATCTTGTCTTCCTTTTTGTTGCCGGACCCCAAGGGAGACAGCAAAGCAGAGAGATAAGTAAAACACATCCTGGCCCTTGAGGAGCAAGTGCAAGTATTCAAACCTTGCTACCCATCTCAAGTCATCGGAGCACAGTTGCTCAGAAAACAGCAGTGGTGTGGCAGAAACGACATCAGACCCCCAGATCCAGCCTGTGACCCTGCACAAGTCATTCAATCCCCTCCGATCACATGTGCTTACCTATCAGATGAAGATATCATTTCACAGACTGGCTAGAAGGTTCACTGTGTTAGGTTGCTCCTTGCTCTCAAGATCAGGGAAATTGATCAGAGAAATCAAGGAACTTGCCCATAAATTACCTAGAAAATTAGTAGCAGGATCAGAACCGAATTCTGGTCCCCTGCTAAACTGAGAGGAGATATCAGTATGGCTCTTCCTGGGGCCTAGAATCAATTCCTACAAAAAAGCCAAGTTTTTCCAGGCAGCTGGGGTAGGATACAAAAAAAAAAAAAAAAGAGCAACTTTACCAAGCTAAGATGAGGGTGGGAAAATATAAGAATGGTCATCTATCATTGCCCCTTCCAGCCCACTGTGTCACCAGCATCACTCCCACACACACACACTCATGTCCAGTAATTTTTAACCTAACAAAGGAATGGAAGGCATAACTAAACTCTGTTTATGCCTGTGTATGATTACTTCTGTTAATTAAGACTAGTGTCTGCCATTGTTGGACTCCCAAGGATTCCCCAAGGCCCAACCTGTCACTAATTCTGTATCACTGCTTTTTTATAGCGCAGTGTCTCTTCTCTCTGATGCCCATGTTGGAAAGAAATTTTAAAATAATTATAATTGATGGGTCTATTTTGTTTGTGCTTCAAAGAGCTAACAGGAACAGAGTCCAAAGAGGAAGAATGTTACCAGGATGATTCCACATTTAACTAAGAGATTCTTGGACTCTCAGTTGAGGGAAAAAAAAAAA
>SJYV01002551.1:0-15661 GCA_006410875.1 Neotragus pygmaeus
TGACCCCATGGACTGTAGCCCACCAGGCTCCTCTGTCCATGGGATTATCCAGGCAAGAATACTGGAGTGAGTAACCATTCCCTTCTCTGGGGGAGTCTTCCCAACCAAGGGATCGAACTCATGTCTCCTGCATTGCAAACGGATTCTTTACCATCTGAGCCGCCAGGGAAGCCCCCTTTCTCCAAGGATTGGGAAGTACGGACGAGGGAGTTGTCCTTCCGAGGAGGGAAGTGGTGGGGGGACGAGGTGAGGGGCTGTGTTGAGGGTACACAGGCTGGGTCCGGACACTGTGGGGCAGCTGGTGTCCCCAGCCTCGGGTCCTGACGGGCGCTCATGCTGGGGTCTGCAGATGGCGTGCAGGCCCAGCTGGGATTTGGCGCCGTGACCTGGAGCCTCCTCCCTGGGGTTGGGTGGCACAGCTGTTGGTCACCAGGCCCTGGCAGTGCCCTTCAGGAGAGGCCAGAGGGGGTCCTTTAGGGGTGCCTTTTCTAGGCCCTCCGGCCTCTGGGGCATGGTGTGGGGGTCTTGGTCTTCCGAGAGTGCACAGCAAGAGGGGTGCTCTGCCAGAGCCCAGTGATTTTTTTTCTTTGAGTTTTAAAACAAGTTGATTGACGTGATTGATTTACAATGATACGTTAGTTTCAGATGTGCAGCAAGTTCGGTACTCCGGGCTAGAGTAGGTCCTCACTGGCGATCTGGTTTCTGTGCAGTATTGTGTATATGCTAATTCCAACTGGTTGTCTTCTTAAACTTTTATTTTTTTGCTGCACCACACAGCATGTGGGGTCTTAGGTCCCCAGCAAGAGGTCGAACTCAGGCCCTTGGCAGTGAGAATGGGGAGTTCTAACCACTGGACTAACAGGGAATACCCCTGCTGGTTATTTTCAATAGAAGCAGTGCGGAATCATTTCTCCCTTTCTCAGCTGTGGATCAGAGAGGCAGGAGCCACGTGCACTGGGTATTCTGTTCCAGGGAGAACAGACCCCATCAAACCTGTGCAAATATGTCCACTGTCATGAAAAACTAATATTCAGTAAGTTTCAGAACTCTTGAGGGACCAGGTAGGGAGAAAAATGTAAATGTCAACCTTTGATGGAAAGATGCACTTTACCAAATCGTAAGGTACAGACTGCTTAGGGCTTCCCCGGTAGCACTCAGTTCAGTTCAGTCGCTCAGGCCACCAAATGCAGGAGACGTAGGAGACTCGGGTTCAGCCCTGGGTCGGGAAGAGCCCCAGGAGGAGGGCAACCCACTCCAGTCTTCTTGCCTGGAGAACCCCAGGGACGAGGAACCAGGCGGGCTCCAGTCCATGGGGCCGCGAAGAGTGGGACACCACTGAGCGGCTTAGCACACATGCACATGTAACAGCTTAAAGGAGAGGGGGAAAGGGATCCATTGTGTCTGGAAAACGAAACACAAAAGCAGTTGGTTTTCCATGAGAGTTTTACAAACCCTTATGCAGTTCAGTCATGTGAATTCAGTTCAGTTCATTTCAGTCGCTCAGTCGTGTCCGACTCTTTGCGACCCCAAGGACTGCAACACACCAGGCCTCCTTTTCCATTACCCACTCCCAGAGTTTACTCAAACTCATGTTCATCGAATCGGTGATGCCATCCAACCATCTCATCCTCTGTCGTCCCCTTCTCCTCCTGCCTTCAATCTTTCCCAGCANTCACCTGTGTACCACTTAAATTTCCTAGCTCAAAAATCGGTAATCACCCTTTAATACTTACAGAATAAAACAAAACTTGTTTCCATCATGTATATAATCCTCTGTGATTCTGTTCATCCTGTGTTCCCGCTACACTCGAATTCTTAGCATTTCTCAAACATGCTGACTTTGTCTTTCTGCTTATTTTATTCTTTAAATTCAGCCAATTAAAATTACATTTCAGCTTTGTGGGAACATCATCCTTTTTACCAATCAAAATTGTTTTTTCTTTGTTTCTACAGGGTTTGTATTTAAATTAATTTTTATTGGAGTATAGTTGCTTTTGTTTATCCTTTTTTTTATATCATGATGTTATGGCTTTCTGTTCGACTTGACTATGCTTTTTTTTTTTAAATTCTAATGTTAATTGAATAAATGAAATTACAGCTTTTAAGAATCAAAGAGACGTGTTAACGTGGGATGGGGGAAGGTAATGTGATGAAGTAAAAAGTAAAAGCAGACAAAAGAGGGCATCCCTGGCTTCATAGCCAGGGCTCATCTTCACTTTTATTTCATTGATAATGTAGTATTCACTCAATAAAGGTTTGGATGAATATTCTGAATTTGCCTCCTTAGAATTTCTTATTATTTAAAGAACCTTCTTAACAAATATGTCCTTCATACCTTGAGAATGTTTAGGGAAGAATATTGATCTTCATATAGTCTTTGAAACATTCTGTTTCCAGTGGACAGTACAATTTACCATTGTGCTATGCCACGTATTAATTGGTTTTTGTTGTTGAAGGCTATCCCCACCACAAACTATTTCCTCCTTTCTATCCCAGATAATTAGAAAGGATATTAAGTCTAAGAAAGCTGTGTATCTTTATGCCTACCCTTCAGGGTGATTGGTAAGTCAAATTTAAAAAGAGTTCATCATAAATAATACATGGCATTGATGTAAACATCAAGCAGGAAATTTTTTTGCATACTTTTGATTTGAAAAAAGTCATGCATCAAGAGTTGGAATATTGATGTGCAGATTAATTTTACTAGCTAAATTGAACAGTTCTGTCAACTAATTTGGTGTTCAGTACATTCTTTTTTAGATTACACTATTTTGTTTTTCTGTGGATGAGGTGAGTGGGTTAAAATACAGCTGTCAGGGAAAAAGCTATAGAGAAGGGTGAGGGTGGAGATATTGACCAAGATGCATCTGTGTTAGAGAAACTTTATTCAAGGAATGGTCTGTTTCATTTATCACTTTTAACCTGTTCACCACCCTCTTTTTGGTTGCTTGACCACCTCATTTCCAGTGAACTTTTCCTCCATTCCTTCTCAGCCACCTCATTTCCATGGTAAGTGGTAGACCTCTGTCATTTCCAGTACTTGCATCCGCTTTGAAAATTGTCAGCTTCAAATTTTTCATTCTGACCACCAGCTTCTGTTTTTTAGCATAGTTATTGGAACAGCTTGCATTGCAACCAACCTTTTCATGGTCTGTCATCCCTGCAATAGATTATATTTTCCAAATATGGCTGCAAAATATCCCTCATCCTATATTCTCCACAGTGTGACCTTGCCACTCCATTATCAAGAGGTGGAGTTTATTTCTCTACCTTTTTCTGGAAAAGAGTGTGACTGCTTTGATTGATAAGAGTACAGTAAAAGTGACACTGCCAATTCCAAACTCAGNTCAGTTTAAGTCTGAATTTGGCAATAAGGAGTTCATGATCTGAACCACAGTCAGCTCCCAGTCTTGTTTCTGCTGACTGTATAGAGCTTCTTCATCTTTGGCTGCAAAGAATGTAATCAGTCTGATTTCAGTATTGACCATCTGGTGATGTCCATCAGGATGTTTGGAATCCTCCATTTTAATGGCGCCCCTTAAGGTGGACTAACTTAAAACAAAATTCCCCTTTACAAACATAATTCATGACTCAGCGAAATTTCAACAAACAGTAACAGAAAGCAAGTTTTCTCCTAGGAGTTTTGGAGTATATTTGTATATTATAAAAAAATCGAGGGCATTTGCTATTTTAATGTTTCTTTCTAGTTATTTATTTGCTCCATAATTAGGGGTTTAGCAGTAGGATCCTAAGAAGATTGATTTTAAAGGGGCAGGTTTCCACAGCAGGGGGGGGGGGAAACCAAAACTAAGGAGTGGGGTCAGATACAAAGGGGTGGAGTCTGAGAGAAAGGGGTGGAGTCTGAGACAAAGAGGGTGGAGTCTGAGAAGAAGGAAGTGGAGATGACACCAGAGGGTGCCAGAGACAAACCCGCTGGGGGAGGAGGATCTCAAGGAGCCCGAGGCTTCAGAAACTGTGTNGGGGTGGAGTCTGAGAGAAAGGGGTGGAGTCTGAGACAAAGAGGGTGGAGTCTGAGAAGAAGGAAGTGGAGATGACACCAGAGGGTGCCAGAGACAAACCCGCTGGGGGAGGAGGATCTCAAGGAGCCCGAGGCTTCAGAAACTGTGTTGTTCTTTTCAAGTGTTTCAACTGTTCAGGCAATTTAGAAATGTTATCCTGCAAACAAGCAATTAAGACTTTTGCGCACATTTGGAAATTTCCAGGTACCAATGAAAGTAAATATCCCATTCCTTTTGTTTAATTTTAGAACCACAGCGCTCCAATTGAATCTTAAGAAAAATGAGTTTGGGAAGATCAAAAGTTCCCTGCAGTGGCCATCTTAATTCCAGATTACTTTTAGTTTGTTTGGCCCACTTTATAAAAAATGAACATGTTTTGGGGGGAGAGCCTGTCAGGGTCCAAGCTTTTAAACATGGACCTGCCAGAGCCCCTGAGGAAGGGCCGCCCTCAGGGCGTCTGGATGCCCAGGATCCTTATCCCTAAGTTCTGGAAGCCCAAGAAAGTTGCTGGAGTCCTAGACCAGATTTCAAAAGGAATAAAAGAAATCACTGGGTTCCGGTTAGCTCATCCCCCAAATAATGTCACTACTGCACTACCCAGAAGACAGCCTAGTCCCCACCAAGGATGGAGCCTTGACCCAGAAAGGATGAAGCCTCCCTGTGAGACGACAAAGCCGTTCCAGAGCCCGAACAAGTCAGAGAGCTCAAGACGCAGAAAGAGTGGAGTGTGGAGTCCAAGATGAGACTCAGGGAAGTGATGAGCATGAGGGGCTCGCTCAGCTCCAAGGTCCATAGTCTCTTGGGGCCCACCTCCTTCAGATCCCACTTCTGACAGCATATAGATCAGCCTTGATAAGTGATAGCCAGTTATTTTTACCAGCAAAGGCAAGCTTGTTTGAAAATAGCAGAGGAGTTGCAATTCAGGGTGTAAGAAGTGTGATGGATCAAAGGCAAGTCCAGAGAACAAGACTGGGAGCTTGACTTTATGGGGAACAGGGCAGGTTGGCAGGGGCCGCGACGCCCAAACAGCCCGTCTGCAGGCGTGGCAGAGCCGCTCCCCGCCCAGGGACAAAGCTGTGCCCTCTGCACTGCAGAGCCGTAACAGAGGGCAGAGTGCAGAGCCTTAGCTGTGGCACCTTCAGGGAAGTCCTTGTCAGATTCTTCGAAAAGGCTTTTAGGATTTGATCAGAATTGCATTGACTCTACAGATCAGTTTGGGAAATAACGATCCCTTTACACTATTTGGCACTTATTAAGGCCTGATTGAACGTCTTTCAGTAGAGCCTGTAATTTGCTGAAGACAGGTCTTGCTCATTTTTGTTTGACTTATTCTCAGAAACAAGACATTTTTGGTTGGCATTGTTGTGTAACGTGACAAACATCAAGAAATGTGTGAGACGAAGTGTGTGTCCCCTGGGCAGCCCAGCGGCTGGGCCCCAGTGCTTTGACCGCCACGGCCCAGGTTCAGCCTTTGGTGGGGAAGCTGAGATCCCACAAAACCATGCAGTGTGGCCAAGAGTAAAATAAAATAAAGCTTTGCTGTAAAGCAAGCTCTCATGTGCTCACCACCCAGGTCAGGAAATAGGACACAGGCTCCTGGACCTGCTGGCCTCCCCTCTACTCACGGACACCCCCATGCCTGCCCCACGCCCTCTCCCTACCCTACTCTGTAACACCCAACCCTCAGGATAATCACCATCTCACTTTCTTCATACTTTAGCCACCAAATTTACAGCCTTAATCAGTCCAGCTGAGCTTCTATTTTATGTTGTAGTTTTCTTGTCTGTTTATTTGGGGGAAAAAAAAACAGTTTGAATGAGGTATCATTTCCATGCCACAAAATTTACCCATTTTAAGTGGAAAACTAATTGGTTTTTAACAATGAAATGGGCAAGACTAGAGATCTCTTCAAAAAAATTAGAGATACCAAGGGAATATTTCATGCCACGATGGGTACAATAAAGGACAGAAAAGGTATGGACCTAACAGAGCAGAAGATATGAAAGATGTGGGGCAAGAATACACAGAAAAACTGTACAAAAAAGAGCTTCAGGACCCTGATAACCACAACGGTGTGATCACTCACCTAGAGCCAGACATCCGGGAGTGTGAAGTCAAGTGGGCCTTAGGAAGCATCCCTACAAAGTTAGTGGAGGTGATGGAATTCCAGTTGAACTATTTTAAATCATAAAAGACGATACTGTTAAAATGTTGCACTCAGTATGCCAGCAAATTTGGAAAACTCAGCAGTGGCCACAGGACTGGAAAAGGTCAGTTTTCATTCCAATCTCAAAGAAAGGCAATGCCAAAGAATGCTCAAACTACCGCACAGTTGCACTCATCTCACATGCTATTAAAGTAATGCTCAAAATTCTCCAAGCCAGGCTTCAAAAGTACATGAACTAAGAACTTCCAGGTATGCAAGTTGGATTTAGAAAAGGCAGAGGAACCAGAGATCAAATTGCCAACATCCACTGGATATCAAAAAAGCAAGAGAGTTCCAGAAAATCATCTACTTCTGCTTCATTGGCTAAGCTAAAACCTTGACTGTGTGGATCACAACAAACTGGGAAATTCTGAAAGAGATGGGAATATCAGACCACCTGCCCTGCCTCCTGAGAAACGTGTATGCAGGTCAAGAAGCAACAGTTAGAACTGGATTTGGAACAACAGACTGGTTCCAAATAGGAAAAGGAGTACGTCAAGGCTGTATATTGTCACCCTGCTCATTTAACTTATATGCAGAGTACATCATGAGAAATGCTGGGCTGGATGAAGTACAAGCTGGAATCAAGACTGCTGGGAAAAATATCAATAACCTCAGATGTGCAGATGACACCACTCTTACGGCAGAAAGTGAAGAAGAAATAGAGCCTCTTGATGAAGGTGAAACAGGACAGTGAAAAAGCTGGCTTAAAACTCAATATTCAGAAAACTAAGATCATGGCATCCAGGCCCATTTTCATGGCAAATAGATGCGGAACAATGGAAACAGTGATAGATTTTATTATCTTAGGCTCCAAAATCACTGCAGATGGTGACTGCAGCCATGAAATGAAAAGACGCTTACTCCTTGGAAGAAAAATTATGACTAACCTAGACAGCATATTAAAAAGCAGAGACATTCCTTTGCCAACAAAGGTCCATCTAGTCAAGGCTATAGTTTTTCCAGTGGTCATGTATGGATGTGAGAGTTGGACCATAAAGAAAGCTGAACACTGAAGAATTGATGCTTTCAAACTGTGGTGTTGGAGAAGACTCTTGAGAGTCCCTTGGACTGCAAGGAGACCCAACCAGTCCATCCTAAAGGAGATCAGCCCTGGGTGTTCTTTGGAAGGAATGATGCTAAAGCTGAAACTCCAGTACTTTGGCCACCTGATGTGAAGAACTGACTTATAGAAAAGATCCTGATGCTGGGAAAGATTGAAGGCAGGAGGAGAAGGGGACGACAGAGGATGAGATAAGGTTGGTTGGCAACCAACTCGATGGACATGAGTTTGAGCAAGCTCCGGGAGATGGTGGAGGACAAGGAAGCCTGGCGTGCTGCAGTCTGTGGCGTCAAAGAGTCAGACATGACTTAGCGGCTGAACAGCTAGAGTTGATTTTTAGTAAGTTTGCAGAATTGTGCAAATATCGCCGCAATTCAGGTTTAGAACAGTTCCATCACCCAGAAAGAGCCATCCTGCTCATTTTCCACGAGTCCCTGTCTCCACCTGTTTCTCTGAAAACCGCTAATCCTCCTCCTGTCTCTATAGGCTGCCCTTTTGAAAATGCATTTCATGCAAATGGAATCTTCTGTGGTTTTTTGTCTGATTTCTTTCACTTAGCATGTTTTTGAGGTTCACCCGTGCCCTAGTACACATTGGCAGATGGTGTCTTTCTTTCTGTTGCTAAATAGGGTTCCGTTAAATGGATCAAAGGCACTTCCTTTACTCACTCACCATTTAATGGACATTGCCACTGTTTCCGTTCTTTGGCTTCTATGCATGAACGGTGCAAGGAGCATGAGCCGAAAACTTCTTTGTGTGGACATGTGTTTCTATTTATCTTGAACCAATATCAAGGAGTGGAATTGCTGAGTCATATAAATTTTTGTGTGTGTAATTTTTGGAGAAGCTTCCTATCTGCTTTCCAAAGTGATTGCCGTTTTTCATTCCACCAGCAGTGTGTGAGGGTGACGGTTTCTCTGAATCCTTGCCAAAGTTTGTTACTGACAGTCTTTTTTATTACAGTGATACTAGTGTGTGGTTTCAATTTGCATTCCCCTAATAAGCAGCGGTGCTGAGCATTTTTCCATGTCCTTATCAGCTGTTTCTATTATTTGAGTTGTTTGCCTCATTATTGAGTTGCAAGAGGTCTTTACATAGTTTAGCTGTAAGTCTCTTTACCAGCTACATAATTTGTAAATATTTTCTCTGTTTTTAAAATAATTTTAAAATGTTTTGTTTTTTAGATTTTTATTGAAATATAGTTGATTTACAATGTTGTGTTAGTTTCAGACGGATAGCAAAGTGATTCAATGTATGTATATTCTTTTTAAAAATTCTCTCCCATTAAAGGTTACTACAAGATACTGGGTAGTGCCCTTAAAAATGTCTTTTGGAGTACAGAAGCTTTTGATTTTTATAAACTGATATTTATTAATTTGTTTCTATGCTGGATCATGCCTTCAACGTTGTAGCTAAGTCTTTGCTTAATCCAGGATCATAAAGACTTGCTATGTCTTATTCCATGTGGCTTTATGGGTTTAGCTCTTACATTTAAGTCTGTGAATCAATTCTGTACTAACTTTTGTATATACTGTGATGTGAGTAATTCAAGTCTATGCCCCGACCTCTAATGCTGCAGAAGCTGAAGTTGAATGGTTCTGTGAAGACCTACAAGACCTTCTAGAACTAACACTCCAGAAAGATGTCCTTTTCATTATAGGGGACTGGAGTGCAAAAGTAGGAAGTCAAGAGATTCTGAGAGTAACAGGCAAGTTTGACCTTGGAGTAAAGAATGAAGCAGGGCAAAGGCTAATAGACTTTTGCCAAGAGAACACACTGGTCACAGCAAACACCCTGTTTGAACAGCACAAGAGAAGACTCTACACATGGACATCACCAGATGGCCAACACCGAAATCAGATTGATTATGTTCTTTGCAGCCAAAGATGGAGAAGCTCTGTACAGTCAGCAAAAACAACACCAGGAGCTGACTGCAGCTCAGACCATGAACTCCTTATTGCCAAATTCAGGCTTAAATTGAATTTAAGAAAGTAGGGAAAACCACTAGACCATTCAGGTATGACCTAAATCAAATCCCTTATGATTATACAGTGGAAGTGAGAAATAGATTCAAGGGATTAGATCTGAAAGACAGAGTTCCTGATGAACTGTGCGGGAGTTTAGTGATGTACAGGAGGCAGGGATCAAGACCATCCTCAAGAAAGAAAAGCAAAAAGGCAAAATGGTTGAAGAGGCCTTACAAATAGCTGAGAAAAGACAAGTGAAAGGCAAAGGAGTAAAGGAAAGATATAAGCATCTGAATGCAGGGTTCCAAAGAATAGCAAGGAGTGAAGGACTGATGCTGAAGCTGTAACTCCAATACTTTGGTCACCTGATGTGAAGAACGGACTCATTTGTAAAGGCCCTGATGCTGGGAAAGATTGAAGGCAGGAGGAGAAGGAGACGACAGAGGATGAAATGGTTGGATGGCACTACCGAATCGATGGACATGAGTTTGAGCAAGCTCCGGGAGTTGGTGATGGACAGGGAGGCCTGGCGTGCTGCAGTCCATGGGGTTGCAAAGAGTCGGACACGACTGAGTGACTGAACTGAACTGTGAGGTGAGAGTCTAAATTAATCTTTCCCCCTGTTGATATCCAGTTTTCCCAGCACCATTCTTTGAAGAGACTATGCTTTCTTCATTGAGTTCTCTTGACACCTGTGTCAATTACGGTTCAACCAGAGAAAAGGAATCAGTGGGGGATATGTATTAAGGAATTAGTTTATAGGAATCAGCTACAAGATGGCTATCTAGACAAGTTAAAAAAAACTTAGAGCAGGTGTTGGAAATGGCAGACTGAACCTCTGGCATGAGTTATCCATGGATAGAATTTCCTATTCTTCAGGGAAGTCTCAGCTGTTCTCTTAGGGGCTTTTAAAGAACTGAGTTGGACCCATTCCAACCCACTCCAGCATTCTTGCCTGGGAACTCCTATGGACCAAGGGGCCTGGTGGGTGCACGCCGTGGAGGTCACAGGTGAGTCGGACACGACTGAGCGACTGAGCAACAGCAGGTCGTGTAGGCCCTTTGCTTTCCCTGAATCAACTGATTATGCACTCCACCCACCTGTTGCCTCCACAGCCACGCCTAGCTTGTGTTTTGACTGAATAACTGGGGGCTGTAGCCCAAGCAAGCTGACACAAACCTGCGCCTCCTGGGACACCTGGTGGTCTAGTGGTTCCGGCCGCACACGCCCCCTGCAGAGGGCGTGGGCTGGACCCCTGCTCTGGGAAGAAGGATCCAGCACACCAAGCGGTGTGGCACCCCCACCAGGAAAATAAACCGAAACAGAACCCAGACTGTCAGGGTACTTTCGTAGAAAGTTAATTGCCCGTTAACGTACAGATTTGGTTTTGGAATTTCAGTTCTTCTCCGTTGATCTGCATGTCTGACCTTATGCATTTGTTTGATTCTTGAAGTGTGTGGTCAGTTTTCCGACCGGGAGATGTGAGCCCTTCCGCTGTGTTCTTCGTTTTCAAGACTTTGTTGCTGTTCCTGTTCTGGGCCCTCTGCCTTTCTATGTAATTGTAAGGGTGTGTGTGCTAAGTCACTTCCGCCGTGTCTGACTCTGTGCAGCCCTAGGGACTGTAACCCGCCAGGCTCCTCTGTCCACGGGATACTCCAGGCAAGAAAACTGGAGTGGGTTGCTGCGCTCTCCTCCAGGGGGTCTTCCCAGCCCAGGGATCGAACCCAGGTCTCAAGCCTCTTGCCCTGGCAGGCGGGTTCTTTACCACTAGCGCCGCCAGAGGAGCCCAATTTTAAGGTCAGATTGTCCATTTCTGGGCGTCCCTAGTGGGTTAGCTGGTAAAGAATCTGTCTGCAATGCAGGAGACCTGGGCTCGATCCCTGGGTTGGGAAGATCCCCTGGCCAAGGGAACAGCTATCTGCTCCAGTGTTCTGGCCTGGAGAACTCCATACAGTCCATGGGGTCGCAAAGAGTCGGACACGCTGAGTGCCTTTCACTTCGCTTGTCAATTTCTGGGGAAGTAAAAAAAGCTTCCAGGTCTTGATGGAAATCGCAATGAGTCTAGAGATCAGGATGGGGATAACGGCCATCTCTTGTATTTTCTTTTCTGGGGCCGCTTTGGGTCTTAGTCGTGGCATGTGAGACCTGCGTGGTGTTACGTAGGGCCGTCCAGCCTGGCACGGGGGTCCTCCAGCTGTAGCAGAGGGCTTAGCTGCTCCGCAGCGTGAGGCCTCCTCCCCGGGGCCTGAGCTTCTGTCCCTGCACTGGCGGGCGGGTTCTTAGCCACTGGACCACGGAGGCCGCCCCTCTCGGTGTGCTCTGGATAGCGGGGTTTCTTTTCATAACAGTTCTTTACCAGGTAAGTCTTTTGCTGATGTTCTCTGCCTGTGGCTCGTCTTTTTTATTATCTGGACAGTGTTTTTCCCAGAACAGGAGGTTCTAATTTTAATGAAGTCATGAGTTTATCAGTTCTTTCTTTCATGGGTTGTGCCTTTGGTTTTGTAATATCAGAAGTCACCGCCCAACCAGAGGTCATCTGGATTTCCTCCTGTGTTATCTGGAACGCACTGGCACCCCACTCCAGTACTCTTGCCTGGAAAATCCCAGGTATGGAGGAGCCTGGTGCGCTGCAGTCCATGGGGTCACTGAGTCGGACAGGACTGAGCGACATTACTTTCACTTTTCACTTTCATGCATTGGAGAAGGAAATGGCAACCCACTCCAGTGTTCTTGCCTGGAGAATCCCAGGAACTGGTGGGCTGCTGTCTGTGGGGTCACACAGCGTCGGACACGACTGAAGTGACTTAGCAGTAGCAGTATCTGGAAGAAGTTTTTTAGTTTTGCATTTTATCTTGGGGTCTGATCCATTATCAATTACTTTTTATGAAGGGTGCGTTTTGGGTCTAGATTAACTTTTTTCCATGTGGATGTTCAGTTGTTCTTGACATAATCTTGTGGATTTTTCATTTCAATTGTGTCTTTTATCTCCAGATTTCCATTTGCTTATTTTTTTGTCTTTGAATCACTATTACAAAGAAATATTATTTACAGTCTTGAAAGTTTTAGAACCAAAGCATCTTCTCTTACTGAAGAAACGTCTGCAAACAGTGAAAAATGATGGAAGTCCAGCAAAGCATTTTGAAGATCCAGGAGCGAAGCCTCAGACTTGCTCTGGAAGCGTCAGTGGCTGAGATGAAGGGTCGCACGGCAACGTTTTCTTTAGAATGCCAAGCTGGGAGTCCGCTCTTGCTGCACAAGGATCAGTCAAAGCCAAAACGGTGGAGCCCGCAGTGGAACCTGCGGACACACCTGGGTCTTTCCTGTGTGAAGCTCTGCACACAAACCCTGACTGCCGGCGAGGATGGCCGCCGGACGGAGGGCCTGGGTCCCCTGGAGCCTTGGACGAGCTGCGGCCGCCGGTACCCAGTGCCTCCACAAGGGGTCAGCACAGCCCGGGGGAGCAGCGCCCGCAGCCAGACGCCTCCGCGGCCGCGCGGCAGCTTCGGCGGGAGGTGAAGCCGCGCCCCCCGCGTGGGGCTCTGGGCCTCGTCCGTGACCTTCGGCCGCGTTTCTGCTACACGATGTGCCAGAGGAGAGGGAGGGAGACTTGCCAGCGCCTGGTGACTGTCCGGGGGTGGGAACTGGTGGTCTCCGCCCTCTCGCCTTTGGAGGCGACTGGGTGGCTATAGGGTTCCTCAATTTTTTTTTCTAGAAGTGATGGGACTATGCACCCAAAAGAGCATTGTGGGGATACCTTTCCAGCAATGTACAAAATGCGTAGAGTTTTTCTCGGAATGAACGTCTCCTTTCGCAGGTTTTGAAACAGTCCGCAGTCACCGAGGGCCAGTCCGGCGGCGCGTTTGGGATTCAAGCTGTGAAGTTATGGGGCTGACGTCCAGGTGGGTCTTGGAGTGGCTCCAGGTCGCGGGCTTTGGCCTCACTGGGGTATGCACAAGATGTCAGATGCGGGGAGTACTGTCTGCTCCGTGCCCTGGCCTCCACTGTGTGCTGTAGCCCTTTAAAAATTATTGTTTATTTTATTTTTGGCTTGCATGGCATGTGGTATCTTAGGTCCCTGACCAGGAGTTGGAATCAGTGTGTCTTAACCTCTGGGCCACAGGGGAGTCACCTGTGTGCTGTAGCTTTTAATCTGACGTTGACATTCTGAGTCTCCGACTGGCGGCAGGAAGGGACCAGGTGCCCTTCTCAGCTCTCCTTCGTGCTAGTTAATAATCTGCAGTGCGTGTTGTTGTGGTTGCTTTAGTTGCTAAGTTGTGTCTGACTCTTTGTGACCTCATCGACTGTAACCTGTCAGGCGCCCCTGTCCATGGATTCTGCAGCCAAGAATACTGGAATGGGTTTCCATTTCCTCCTCCAACAGATCTTCCTGACCCAGGAGTCATACCTGAATCTCCTGTGTCTCCTGCCTTGCAGGCAGGCTCTTTACTTGCTGAGCCATCAGGGAAAGCAGCACCCCCGCCCCCCACCCAACACACTCAGAAATGTAAATATAATTCTTCTTTCATCATTTACATTTTTGAAAATATTTAAAATACCTGCTTTGAAGTCCCCTTGTGCCAAGTCCAGCATCCGCCCTCTGTCAGACACAGTTTGGGGTTGTTTTTTTTTAAACATAGCTGTCTTTGTTTGGCCGAGTCACGTGGCTTGGATCTTGGTTCCCTGCCTGGGGACTGAACCTGGGCCGTGGCAGCAGAAGCCCAGAGTCCTTAGCCAGTGGGCCGCGGGGAGCTCCCCCAGAGACAGCTTTTAACGACTGCTCCCCCCGTGTGCATGTGTTACACTTTCTCGTTTGCGTGTCTCCTGGCTCCAGTGTTGCCGCGGCCACTCTGGCTGGTGATAGACCTTCTCGGGCCACGCCCTGGGAGGTCAGCCCCAGCAGTGGGGCAGCTGCGCCTGCGGCCTCTCCCGTGTGAGGACAGCTGGGGGGAGGTGTGGCAGGATGCCCCCAGCAAAGTTGCTGCAGGTTCCCATGGGTGCTCTCTGAGCCCCCACCGTTTTCCTTGAATAAGCATTCCCGATGCCTTTGATCAATCCCCAAGGTCCTGAAGTTTCTGCCTGTGTGCTAGCTTCCTGGGAAAGGCTTTCCGAGCTTCTTGGTCCTCTGCCCTGGGTACCTCTCCACCTCTGCTTCCCTCTGCCTGCGGGCAGGACTCCGCACCCTGGGGGCCACGCGGTGTGTTGATTGTGTCTGCACCCAGATCAGCACGGGGCTTGGGAGCGCGCCCCTGTTGCGACGCGCAGCCTGGTCTCCACTTCCCTCACTGCAAGCGTCTCGTTCTAGGCGTCTTTACCCGCCACTCTGCCG
Organism: Neotragus pygmaeus; assembly: GCA_006410875.1. Taxonomy (NCBI): domain Eukaryota; kingdom Metazoa; phylum Chordata; class Mammalia; order Artiodactyla; family Bovidae; genus Neotragus; species Neotragus pygmaeus. Next base: position 14,582 of record SJYV01002551.1, read on the forward strand.
GCCGTTGGCGTTTGCAGCCTCTCCGCGGCTGTGACGCCACCCTGCGTCTCTGCGCACACTTCTGCGCGCGGGGCCTGCACAGCGGTTCGGGTACTCTTATGCTTTAAGCTGTGTCCCCCCAAAATTGATATGTTGGGTATAAATCCCAGCACCTCACAATATGACCTTATGCGGAGAAAAGGTCTTTCCAGAGGTAATCAAATTAAGTTGAGGACTTTGAGGTGGGCCCTCATCCAGCGTGACTGGCGTCCTTATAAAAATGGGAAGTTTAGACCCAGGCAGACATGCACAGAGGGGAGCGCTCAGAGTGTCTGCGACCCCACGGACTATAGCCTGCCAGGCTCCTCTGTCCATGGGATTCTCCAGGCAGGAACACTGGAGGGGGTGGCCATTTCCTCCTTCAGGGGATCTTCCTGATCCAGGGATTGAACCCGTGTCTCTTGGGTCTCCTGCGGTGCCAAGTGGGCTCTTCACCACCGTGCCACCTGGGAAGCTCGTGCCCAGAAGGGAGGCCTGGGGGAAGCCGGCCCGTCCGCAGCGGCGTCCGGACGCCGGGCCTCCAGGGCTGAGAGGCGACACACTGCTGTTGTTTCAGTCGTGCAGCCTGGGGGCTCTCGGGGCAGCCCTAGGGAAGGAAGCTGCGTGCGTGCCTTGCGGTGGACGTGGGGCCTCGGTCGCTGAGCCGCACTGTCCCCAGGGATGCGGCGTCACTGCAGCACCCCGCGGAGTCCCTCTCGAGCCACAGACACACCGACAGTCGGTGTTGTAGAGGCGTCGCCTGGAGGTTTTAGCGGGCATTTCCTGGATGACTTTTATCAAGAGCCTCTTCAAGTTCTTAAACATTTTGAAGTTGGTTGTCTTCTTCTTTTTTCTTCAAAATTTTTCTTGTTAAAACCCTGTTGATTTGTCGTGCCAGCGTCGGGTGGGCAGCAGGCTGTGTGTGGGCACACGCCCTCTCCCCCGCGGGCAGCAGGCTGTGTGGGCACGCGCCCTCTCCCCCGCGGGCAGCAGGCTGGGTGTGGGCACGCGCCCTCTCTCCCGCGGGCAGCAGGCTGGGTGTGGGCACGCGCCCTCTCCCCC
>SJYV01002552.1:0-10981 GCA_006410875.1 Neotragus pygmaeus
CTTGTGTTACTTAATGCAATGTAAACTCCTGTCTCTTATACACATCTGAAGGACAGTGGAGATGCGGGGGCTTAGGGGGCGGGGAGGAGAAGCAGCCTGGTCAGAAGAAGAAATAAAAGGGGCGCCGACAGGCCGTCCTGTCACTGGAGCTGAGGACACACGTGACCCACAAACTCCTCCTGGGGTGAGGTCTGCAGCGAGGGGAGCTACCGGCCGGGAAGGGCAAGGTTCCAGCTGTGCTCGGGTGCCTGGGTGAGATGCCCCCGGGATACCCACGTGGGCAGTGAAGGGTGAAACAAGCAGGGAAGAGCTTACAGTGACTGACTCCTGAGCCAGTACCCTTTCCTCTGGAGTAAGAAGTCTGTGGACGAGACAAGACACCGCATCAGAGGCGGTCCAGGAACGCTTCTGCTTTCTCGGTCAGCGAAGACCGGGCAAGTCCTACAGGCCACTCAGCACAGACCCCGACAGCCGGTCCCGCAGCTGGAACGTTTCTTTAGCAGCAAGGGGACGGCTGAAGCCCCTTAAACCGCCCCCACACTCTGTTTCTCACGTTTCAAACTGCTAGATAAAGTTGTTGAGAAATCCTGGAATGCCCCCCAGTTTTCCCTAAACTATTTCTCACGGTGGACTCTCAGCAACAAGATAAATTTAGATTCCCCCCATTAAGCAAGCCCAGCACTAGGGTGATTGTATAGGCTGATGTTTTCAATTGCACATTTATTATCTTGCATTTCTCTTCCAGGTTTAGAATCCCTCTTTCTCATCACCCTGTAGTTCTTCCCTGTCTGTATTCCTTTCTCCTCCCCCTAAGATGATCGTGAAACCACTTCGGCCACCAGTAAATGGCGGAAACAGTGAATGAGCTTGGCTTTCAACACTCCCAAACAGACAGTTGGGAGGTGGTGGGAAATTAAAACCAGGCAGCTCCATGACATTAGTGAGGCCTGCTTGAGCAGAAGAGCCCGACCCCAGTCTCCAGTCTTTGTACCAATGACATCAGAGCGGAAGGGCTGGCCAGGGCGGGGAGCCTGGAGCAGAGGACACCGTGAAGCTGGGCTTGTCTCGTCTTCCCACAGGAGCCCAGCTTGTCTCATGCAGAAGTGGGAAACGGCAGTTTCCACCAGCCGACGGGGAAGCTGACGGGTCCTGCAGAGAGGAGCTTGCTGTGAAGGCGAAGGGAGGGGGGACAGTGATGTAGCATCCTCCGGGGTCAGCACTCTCTCCCCAACACTGGCTGAAAGTGGGAAGCTCCTGCCAGCCGATCACCAACCCCACGGAGCCTGGCTTGACTAAAAGATTTCACTTGCTAGATTTTGTGAAAACTTTACCAAGTGACTTGCACAAACTTGGGGTCCAGAACTCAAAAAAGATCAGGCTGTAGCCTGGGGAGAAAAGCAGGGTGGAGCATGGGATGCTTCTCAGGTTAGCAAGTCTCTGGTTGGGGGGTTGGGGTGGGTGCTTTCTTTCCAACCATCACTGAGGGCAAACAAAGCGTGAATTGTGTCAGCACCCCGTAGAGGACATCGATCCATGGCTGTTAATTATTTCATCAGCCCCAATATATTGAGCATGTTCGTCAACCACAAATAACAGCGAAGCTTAAAATAGACTCGGATTAAAGCATTCAGAGAAAAGGCAACCTCGGGGCCCCCACACAGATTCTTTCCATCTCCAGAACAACAGGGCCAAACAGCTGTGGGGAATGCGAACTTGCCAGACACGGGCAGAACCCTGCCAGGATGTCAGCATCAGCCTCTCGGGCGGCTCTCTGGGTTTCCTGTCCATTCTACTACCCCTGGCCAAGAGCAAAGGCTCTCCATGTGGCTCAGTGGTAAGAATCTGTCTGCCAGTGCTGGGGCCGTGGTCTCGATCCCTGGGTTGGGAAGATCCCCGAGAGGAGGGCATGACATCACCCTCTAGTATTCTTGCCTGGAGAATCCCATGGACAGAGGAGCCTGGTGGGATATAGTCATGGGATCACAAAGAGTCGGGCACAACTCGGCAAACACGCAGGCACCCAAGTTTCTCCTGCCTCATCTTCATCTTCCTGGTCACACACGGGGCATCTCAGTAAATGTCTGAAGTCAGTGCAGTCCAGGTGTGTGCAGGCTCAGTAGTGTCTGGCTCTTTGCGACTCCAGGGACTGTAGCCGAGGGCTTCTCTGTCCATGGGATTTCCCAGGCGAGAAAACGGGAGTAAGTTGCCATTTGTTTCTCCAGAGATCTTCCTGACCCAGGGAGCAAACCCACGTCTTTGACATCTCCTGCATTGGCAGGTGGATTCTTTACCACTGAGCCACCTGGGAAGCCCAAAGTCTTGGTACCCCCAATAAAAGGCAATGAGTGAGGAGGTAGCTTTGAAACAGCCCCAGGTTCCCACCACAGGCCCCCAGCCCTGTGGTGGACACACATAGGCTCCCAGTTACTCAAACAGTAAACTAGGTGCTGCTGTGATTGGAGCTTGTTGATGGAATTCAGGTCCAAAATAAACTGACTTTAAGATCTGGAGATTATCCAGGGTGAGCCTGACCTAATCAGGTGAGCCCATACAAGGGATAAGGTTCTTCCTTAAGAAAGAGACTGGAACATCAGGGGGACTCACGACGGGATCCCTCTGCTGCTGGCTTTGAAGATGGAAGGGGATTTCAGATGGCAGGGAATGTGGAAGGCTTCTGGGACCCAGACTCCTCAGTCCTACAGCTATAAGGAAACGAACTCCACCAACAGCCTGCAGGACTTGGAATCATAATCTTCCCTGAGCCTCTGGAAAGGAAGGAAGCCCAGCCAACAGCCCAATCTTCCCAGGTGGGACCCTGAGCAGAGAATGGCCCTCTGACCTGAAAAATTACTAAGACAGTAAAGAATCTGCCTGCAATGCAGGAGATCCTGGTTCAATCCCTGGGTCAGGAAGATCCCCTGGAATAGGAAACGGCAACCCACTCTGGTATTCTCACCCAGAGAATCCCATGGACAGAGGAGCCTGGCGGGCTACAGCCCAGGGGTTACAGAGTAGGACACGACTGAGTGACCACATTTTCACTTTATTTCCAGCAGCTTTTGGTGACTTTACACAGCAAAGGAAAACTGACGGAGTCTGCCGGGTGATGTTCAGATGTCGACTCCCGAGCAGGCCCCCACCACACAGCTGCAGGATGTCAACGACCTCAGCAGAGAAGGATGACGGCTCTGGTCCTCCAGCCCCCTTGGGGGAGAGCAGGGGCCGCCCAGAGAATGCACAGAGCTCGCTCAGNGCAGAGTAGGACACGACTGAGTGACTACATTTTCACTTTATTTGCAGCAGCTTTTGGTGACTTTACACAGCAAAAGAAGACTGACGGAGTCTGCCGGGCGATGTTCAGATGTCGACTCCCGAGGCCCCGACCGCACAGCTGCAGGATGTCAACGACCTCAGCAGAGAAGGAAGACGGCTCTGGTCCTCCAGCCCCCTTGGGGGAGAGCAGGGGCCGCCCAGAGAATGCACAGAGCTCGCTCAGAAGACTGGAAACTGCCTCCAAGATAGAGCGGATCCTGTTGCCTTCTTGTCAATGAGCATCATTAATTTCACCTGTTTTCATTTTCACTCTTGGAGATATCATTTCATTTTCTTTTACAGTTTTGCTTGAAAAATTATGGTATCGGGAGACTAGCTTTGCCTGGGCTGCAGAGCTTAGAAAGCTGGTGCTCACAGGCGTGCTGATGGCTATTGCTTGCAGAAGGTACCAACGCTGCTGACCATCATGCTCTCAGAGAGTCACAGGATGTTCACAGATTAAAAGCCCTGAGAAGTCTGGCTATGAAGGAATGTGCTCGACATGATTTATTTAACCAGGCACCTTCCAACCCTTCTGCTCCAGAAAGCCCTTTCCTCCAGCCACTCAGATAAATTAGGGGGGAGGGGGGAGGAGACCAGCGTGAAAAAAATGTGTTCAAAGATTAATAAAGGCAAATAAGTAAAAACGAAGATGCACAGACTCTGTGTTGTGTGCAGTCTAGTCTCTGTGTGTGATCACGGATGTGTGAGGGTCTACACCTTCCTTTGCCCGGGGGCCTTGACTGGGCCACATTTTGGACAGCCCCCCGTGATTCTAAAGCTTGGTGGCCCAGACAATAAAGAACCTGCCCGCAATTCAGGAGATCCGTGTTCAGTCCCTGGGCGGAGAAGGTCTTCTGGAGGAGGGCATAGCAGCCCATCCCAGTATCCTTGCCTGGAGAATTTCGTGGGTGGAGGAGTCTGGCCAGGCTACAGTTCATAAGGTTGCAAAGAGCCAGACATGACTGAGTGACTAATCACACCATGACCTCGAACCTAAACATTCTCAGACAATAAGGCACAACAGGGAAGGGAGCTTTGGTGAGAATACTTAAGACAGGGCTCATTGCCTTATATTGCACAGGAAGAACTTTCACTAAGAAGTGAAAATATCTTTTTAATAGGAAAATAGCTTGATAAGAAAATGAAAAATCACTGTCCTTAGGAAAAAAAGCAAAAGAATGTTCTTTTACTTACCTAAATTCTATACAAGTAGACACTCTATCATTTGCAAAGAAACGTTTTGATATTTCAGATGAGACCTACTCTGCCAGATAAAGAAGTCTACTACACACCAACGTGATTTATGCTTTATGGTCTGGGGCCAAGACACAGGCAGATCCAGAGGCCAGAACAGACAGTCCAGAAACAGGCCCTCCTGTACAGGGGCTTCACATATGAGCAATAGGACTTTAAGAAAATGAATTGTTACAGTTTCTAGAGTCGAGAAGGGGACAGCAGAGGATGAGATGGTTGGATGGCATCACTGACTCGATAGACATGAGTTTGAGTAAACTCCAGGAGTTGGTGATGGACAGAGAGGACTGGTGCACTGCAGTCCATGGGGTTGCAAAGAGTCGGACACGATTGAGTGACTGAACTGAACTGGAGTCAAGAAATCTGGCTCACTCGTTGGGGAAGAAATCTTATATCTCCAACTCTCATCCGATTTTAAAATGAACTGTAAGTAGAATATAAATTTAAATATAAAATAACAACTGCTGGATGTTTTGAAAGAAAGCACAGATAAATACAGCTGTCCCACTACACTCTTTGGTTACTGGTTCCAGGATACCCTCCATCCCACGCAAATCCTTCTGAGGATAATTGTGAGAATATCCATGACAATACTTACGACAGTCCTTATGAAACGGAGTCAGATGAACCATAACTTTATTCTTGGACTATTTTCTCTCGCTAGTAAACGTCACTGATGTTCAAGTCTTTTATAGGAAATCGGCACAGTCTTTGTATTTAAATGGGCAGAGCGTTTGTATATAACCTAGGCACATGTCCTGGGGGCTCAGAAGGTAAAGAATGTGCCTGCAATGTGGGAGACCCCAGGTGGGGAAGATCCCCTGGAAAAGAGAGAGGCAACCCACTCCAGTATTCGTGCCTGGAGAATTCCATGGACAGAGGAGTCTGGCACGGTATAGTTCATAGGGCTGCAAAGAGTCAAACACGACTGAGTGACTAATACTTTCTCTCTCAGGCATATATATCCCTATACTTTAAATCATTTCTAGGTTACTTGTGTTACTTAATGCAATGTAAACTCTATGAAAATCATTGCAAATACAACCAAATGCTATGTGAAGTGTTGCAGAGCATGTGCGGCAAATTCAAGTTTTGCTTTCAGGAGCTTTCTGGACTATTTGTCCCAAATATTTTTGATCTACTGTTGGTTGAATCCAGACACAGAGCCAGTGGGTACTAAGGGTAACTGTATTTTATCCGCATGTAAGAAAGGATGTTTCAACATAATCCCAGAGTTAAATCATAAGAAAAGTACTGATCAATCCACGTATACACACATCTCTTTATAAATTTTTTTAAATTTCTTTGTTTGTGTCTGTGCAGGGCCTTTGTTCCTGCCAGGGCTTCTCTCTAGTTGCATGGAGCAGAGGCTGTTCTCTCGTCGCAGGGCGTGGGCTTTCATTGGAGCACAGACTCCAGGGTGCGTGGGCTTCAGTAGCTTCAGCTCCTGGCTCTAGAGAACAGGCTCAGTAGCTGCATCACACAGGATTAGTTGCTCTGAGGCCTTGGGATCTTCCTGGATCAGAGATCGAACTTGCGTCTCCTTCACTGGCAGGCGGATTCTTTACCACTGAACCACCAGGGAAGCGCCTACAGACATTTCTGCAATAAAGAAAAACTAAACAAAAAGGCAGAGGAACACTTAGAAACAGATCCCTAACATTTAAAAGAGACACATAATTGATGGATTGCAAATGGACGAGAAAAAGCTGACCTCTCTAAAAGGAGAATGGACAAAGGACCTGAACAGACAAGTTAGATCATGAATGGCCAGCATGTGAAACTATTTGGCTTCAAAGGCAGTGAAGTAAAGGGGGGAAAAGTAACGAGATATTCATACGATTGAATATAGTATTGAATATAGTAATATATATATATATATATTGTGTGTATGTATGTGTGTGTATGAATGTCACTTGTGTGTATGAATATATATTGAATATAGAAAAAAAAAAAGATTGAGAACCTACCCATTCGTGCTGGGTGTGGTTATGGGAGCTGGGTCAGCTGAGGTGAGAGCACACTTTACAGAACTGCAGGAGGGCAACATCAGGAGAAGCAGAATCAGAAACCAGAAACGGCCAGTAGTCACGTAAGACCCCCCTGATTCATTAGGAGCAAGTACCTTTGGTTTACCTACATTACCTGTTGTTTGGGGCGTCCTCTGTGGCTCAGTGGTGAAGAATCCACCTGCAATGCCACAGAAGACACAGGTTCTATCCCCAGGTGGGGAAGATCCCCTGGAGGAGGAAATGGCAACGCACTCCAATTTTCTTGCCTGGAGAATCCATGGACAGAGGAGCCTGGAGGGCTACAGTCGCAAAGAGTAGGACGCAACTGAACTGACCCAGGAGGCATGAATCTGTTGATTACAGTATTTCACAGCCTTGGAAGAGTCTGCACCCACACAAAGCAATGAGTGATGCTGGCAGCCTTGGGAAGGATTACAGCCCAAGGTTAGAGCTCACTGTGTGTCTGATTGAATAACCTCCCTCTCCAGTGTTTTTGCGATGCTTTGGGGGGCCGTTTCTTCCCTTCCTTCTGAATCAGCCTCCCCACCCTGCTGTTTGTCTCACTAAATGAGACAAAAAATTCTTTGACACAGGTTCACTGTGTGTTTGTCTGAGAGCTGTGTTTTTAACTTAAAAAAAAAAATGACACTTTGACAGAAATTTGGCAAAAGGATATTAAAGTTCTCAGATGGATGTTTCTGCTCTGAGACAGTAATTTAGCATTGAGGAATGTACTCTCTGGATAGAATTGGATAGAGGTGGGAAGACAGCTATAAGGAAGTTCAGGCAACTTTTTGTAATGAGAGTTGGGTGAAAAAAAAAATTCCATACATCACTGGTTCTCTGTCCGGGGTGATTCTGCCTCTAACAGATTTTGGGCCATGTCTGAAGACAGTTTTAACTGTCACAACTAAAAGGAGCCACTACTGGCATCTAGTGGCCTGAGACCAGAGATCTGCTCAATGTCCCACCACACCCAAGACAGTCCCACCGCGGAGAATAAGCCAGCCCAAAATGCCAGCAGTGCCAAGCCTGAGAATCCCTAACCAAACTGCACAAGTGCAGGGACGAGGCTGAATCAAAGTGCGATACTTTGCAAGTGTAAGGAAAAACTGTGATATTGTGGGTCTAGATTCATATTTATATTTAGAACTCGTTGCTAGGTGAAAAAAATATTTATAAAAATATACTTGAATCATCATATGGTTAGGAAATATAAATGTATTAATAAGATATTTATATATTTATAGACTATTGTCTCTCATATTTCCCACGGACAGAATAGATTCATTATATGGGCCTATTAGACAGTAGCATATGAGTGAATATGTGTGTGTGTGTGTGTGTGTGTAGTCAGTTGTGTCTGTAACCCCATGGACTGTAGCCCGTTAGGCTCCTCTGTCCACGGAATTCTCCAGGCAAGGATACTGGAGTGGGTAGCCACTCCTTTCTCCAGGGGATCTTCCTGATCCAGGGGTTGAACCTGGTTTCTTCTGTGTCTCCTGCCCTGGCAGGCAGATTCTTTGCCACTAAGCCACCTGGGAAGCCACAGGTACATATTAGAGTATTTATTATTCTGTATCTTTTGTCAGTTGATTTCTATATCGATTGACTTCCTCTGTGGTGTGATGATGGTGAGATTCCTTCACTAAGAAGTCCTGTCTCTAAGACAGTTAAAGCTGTTATTATGCATGTGTCTGGACAGATAGCACATTGACCCCTTATAAGCCGTGAACCCTGCCTAGGAAGCTCTTGATTAAATCGGGTGGCCTGCCTGAAGAGCAGACAGCTCAGGTGTTGAGCTGCAGGGCTGCTCCTTAGAAAGGTAGACCTCTGAGCAACCCAGGGAAGGGACGCAGATGGAGCCAGACAAGGGTCCTGTTGCTTTCCCTTAGGCCAGCCTTGTCCATCCACTCACTGAATCAGCCTGAGAGCCTCAGGCCCAGCAAGATGGGGCCACGCAGGACTGTCCATCCCAAACCTGGCCACCAGCCCTGGCTCTGTCACTGACTCCAGGTTCCTCGTCTGTGAAATTAGTGCGCTAACCAGCAACCTCCTGCAGGTTTCCAGGGCTCTGGTCCTCTGGATTCCCCATCACACATCTGTCCCCTGATTTCGCAATGAATGGTGTCCACCCTGAACACTGACGTGCCTGTTGAAATTGTTCCCTTGGCTTGACAACTTTCTTCTGTTACTTTGGAATGATCACAGACCTCAGGGAGGAGAGTTTAGGTAAACCTCTTTCCAAGTTCTGGGCCCCAAAAGTAGCCCCAGAGTTTCCTCCTTGTGACCATGGAGATCTGGAGGGTCAGCCAGCCCTGCTGCTCCCTGGGGAGGAGGCTGGCCATGTTTTGCGTTCTCCAATTTTTTTGTGGGTTGAGAACCTTCACTTGATAACGTAATTTTCCCTTTTTTCCTTGAAGCCCAATAAATTTTCTCCCACCCTCCAGCAGTTTATTCTGGGAGTATACAATTTCTGCCTGATCTGTGAGTGTGTGCAACTATCTCCCTGAGATTGTCATGTGATTAAAGAGTGCCGAATCCTGCAGATGCGCTGAAACCAGGTGGCTTTTACTCCTTATTTCCACTGGGTAGAGCTGTGCAGTATGGTTGAGAGAGAAAGGAACACCTTTGAAAAGAAACAAAACCCCGATTGAGGTGAGTCGTTAACCAGTAAGTGATGACTGATACAGGCAGCTTCCTCTCCTTTGTGAATACATGAATGGAATAACCTTTGTAAGAGGTTTATAAAGAAAGCTGAGTGTGAAGAATTGATGCTTTTGAACAGTGGTGTTGGGACTCTTGAGAGTCCCTTGGACTCCAAGGTGATCCAACCAATCGATCCCAAAGGAAATCAGTCCTGAATATTCATTGGAAGGAGTGATGCTTGAGCTGAAACTCCAATTCTTTGGCCACCTGATGTGAAGAGCTGACTCCTTTGAAAAGACCCTGATGAAAAGAAAGATGAAAAGAAAGATTGAAGGCGGGAGGAGAGGTGGACGACAAAGGATGAGATGGTTGGACGGCATCACTGACCTGATGGACATGAGTTTGAGTGAGCCCTGGGAGTTGGTGATGGACAGGGAAGCCTCGTGTGCTGCAGTCCATGGGGTCGCAAAGAGTCGAACATGGCTGAGCAACTGAACTGAACCGAAGAGGTTTATTATCTCCATCAGAGTTTTCCTAAAATAAAAGTAAAATTCAGGGCAATTTGTAGCTGGTGAAGTCAGCTACCTGTCAGTGCTTCCTATCATCACTGATGTTTGGAATGAAGTGATCAGCTAAAATATGAAGCTAATGAACTTCAATGTCATCAAATATCAAAGAATCAGCCAATAAACTATATTCACATAGTATATGTGTGCTGTGTGTGCTCTGCTCAGTAGCTCAGTCATGTCCGAGTCTTTGTGACCACATGAACTGTAGCCCACCTGGCTCCTCTGTCCATAGGGATTCTCTAGGCAAGAATACAGGAGTGGGTGGCCATGTCCTCCTCCTGGGGATCTTCCCAACCCAGGGATGGAACCCAAGTCTCCTGAATTGCAGGCGGATTCTTCACCATCTGAGCTACGAGGGAAGCCCTTTGTATATATACTGTACCTTATACGTATATTATAATTACTGTATAGCATTGCATAAAGTATCTCTTTACGGCTGCTCCAGCAAATCACAGCTGCTGTTCCTTACCTTGGATGAGGGGTATCTCCCTACCGCCACCGTTCCTGACCTTCAATGTTGGAGAGCTCCTCTAGGCCCTCCTGCGCCTGTGCAGCCACCGCTCCTCGGGTTGCTCCTCCCAGCCGCCCGCCCTGGCCTCGGACGTGGGTGGCTCCTCCCAGCTGCTGCCCCTGGCCTCAGGCTCGGGGTGGCTCCTCAGGGTCTCCTCCCCTGGCCTCGGGCATGANTGGAGAGCTCCTCTAGGCCCTCCTGCGCCTGTGCAGCCACCGCTCCTCGGGTTGCTCCTCCCAGCCGCCCGCCCTGGCCTCGGACGTGGGTGGCTCCTCCCAGCTGCTGCCCCTGGCCTCAGGCTCGGGGTGGCTCCTCAGGGTCTCCTCCCCTGGCCTCGGGCATGAGGTGGCCTCTTCCAGCCGCCCCTGACCTCGGACGCGGGGTGTCTCCCCCCAGCCGCCACTGACCTCGGACGCGGGGTGTCTCCCCCTGGCCTTCCCTGACCTGGGATGCAGGGTGTCTCCTCCGGGCCGCCACTGACCTCAGACGTGGGGTAGGTCCTCTCGGCCGTGCTTTTTGCAGAGCATGAGCCCTGCAGAAGCATGATGCATCTAGGAAGTAGCCATTTAAGGAACAGCAGCTATGATTTGCTGGAGCAGCCATAAACAGATACCCCACACCCAAGGTAAGAGAAACCCAAGTAAGATGGTAGGTGTTGCAAGAGGGCATCA
>SJYV01002554.1:0-10085 GCA_006410875.1 Neotragus pygmaeus
CAATACACTTTTGAGTTCTATGAAACTGTTCATGTGTTCCTTGTCCACCTTAAACACACTCAATAGTTTGTCACCATCCAGTGTTTCATGTTGGTGACAAGGTTCAGATACTTCCTCATGCACTCTGGGTCATATACAACCTGTTGTTTATCATCTCCTGTTTCAGTTTTTTGACATGCTACAAGTGTTTCTTGTCCATTCTGAGTCAAACACACCAGTAGTTTAGCAATATCCAATGTTTAAGAACTATAAAGTATTTCAAGAATTTTGTCATACACCACTGTTCAGAAACATCCAATAATTTATAAACATCTCATGCTTCAGTTCGAGGACTTGTCTCAAGTGCTTCTTCTCAACACTAGACAAAACACACTCAGCAGATTATCATTCCATTTTATCAATCCTGTGGCATACTTCATGTGCTTCTTAATCCTCTCTAGGTAAAAAACATGTAGTAGCTTATCACCATTTAGTGTTTCAGCTTTATGGCATGCTTCTAGGACCTTTTCATCCTTGCCAGGTCCAACACACTCAGCAGTTAAAACACACTCAGCAGTTAACACCATCCAATGCTTTACTGTGTGATATTCTCAAGTTGTCATCATCATCCTAAGTCAAACAGATCCCTAATATTCACCACCTACTGGTTCAATACTAAAATACATTTCAATGGTCTGTTCAGTCACCCCTTTTAAATGCATTTACTGGTTTATCACCATACAGTGTTCATCTTCAGTGACATGCCTCAAGTGCTTCTTTATACATTCAGTGTCAAACCCAGATGACAATTATTGACCCTTCAGGGTTTCATTGTGTGACATGCTTCAAGTGCTTCTTTATTCACCCAGGTCAAACGTGCCCAAGACTTATTTTTTNTATTTTGTTACTAGCAGATCTATCCTTAAAGATCAAAGGACATTCTTCAAACAAAACTGAAATTAGAAAATGAACAAAGTTTTCTTCTTCATCAGAAGCAAGAACCACAGAGATAAGAAATATAGGTACATAAGTAAGCTATCATTTACTTCATGAATTTTATGAATTATATTTGATGATTAAAACAAAACACACAAACCACCTGATATTTAATGTAATGATATTTAAAAGGAAGGAAGGAAAATGAACCTAAATACAAGTGAGCTTCCCATACATCTCTCACAGTGGTAAAATGTTGATACCAGTGGCTGTCATCAATCACATGTGTATCATATTGCACCCAGAGCAGCCTTTCTGAAAGCTCCACAAAGACACCCCAAAACACTCTTAAGTAAATATAAAAAAAATTAATTCTAAATATGTTCAAGTTATTTATAAGAAGGCAAGAAAAGAGAAACATGGGAATGGGAACTAGAGGAAACAAACCAAACGGAAAAAAAAGTAAAACACTGGGCAATTCTATCATATCACTAACTACTGGGATGTAAATTATTTAAATACATCAATCAAAAAAGAGAGAGTAAATAGTTGATTCAAAAAATAACCCAACTTTATGCTGTTTACAAAAAGCTCACTTCAAATTCAATATAGGTCAGTTGAAATTTTAAAAAAATAGTAAAAGCTATCAGGCAAACATCAATTTAAACAGTAATAAAAGAGCAGGGGTGACTTTCTATATGTGATAAAATTGTACAGAAGTAAACATACACATAAAAAAATCCAACAAGTTGAGGAATCTGAGTAAGGCAGGGGGGTCACAGCCATCAATATCCAGGTTGTGATATTTAACTAGAGTTTTGCAAAGTATCTTCATTAGGAGAAAGCAATTAATAAAAGATGCACAAGTTCATTCTATAACTTCCTACTGCTGTGTGTGAACCTACAATTATCTCCATGAAATTGTCAGTTAGGAAAAAAGTTTCCCTCAAAATAAAACAAACCTACAGAACTGAAATGAGTATTCTTCTAGCACAAGTTTAGAACAAGAAGGACAAGAGTCAGTGTTTACTTTCTCTCCCTTTATTTAAAAAGTCAAATAAATCATATGAAGTTAACATTTATCTATTGCTTATAGGCAGCATCACTAAGAAAACATTTTTACTTTAAAAGTAAACCTCTTGACAAAATAACAATGACTTTATAAACTGTAACTGTCTTTGTGAGCTAGATGAGTTCCAGTGACATTATTAATGAACAGACCCAGAAAGAGAGACCAAAAAGAAGCCCAGTCTGTGAGGATTTCTCAGGTTCCCACATCACTAATTTTGTTTTAAAGGATTCAGACCAAAACTTGCTACCTAGGCATGATAAGGAGTGAAAGATTAATATCTGCTTCTGTGTAATGCACTGAAATACAGATATCCATTTTTTATTCACGACATGAACCCAGTCCTGTTTTTTCTCCAGGCATAATTCATGATTTAGCACCATCTTCACTTCAAATCAAAATTAATGGGAAGCTAGTGATAGTTTTGCTTATGAATATTGACACAATCTGTTCTACATGGCAAGTAGTTAAATCTGTTAAATCACTTTATGGATTTCATTTCTTTAAATTATTACCCTATTTAAATTACAGTATTAACACAATCACATAACTAAAAATACTCTAAAGATGTAAATAAAATAAACCCTGAGAAAAATGTGTGCTGTCATTACTAATGAGAGAGCCTGCCTTTGGGAAATGTTATTTACAATAATGCACAGAATGAAGAAGAGACAGTGAACACGGAAATAATCCCACACAGGCCTCACTAGAAGAACATGTGCAGTGGGTCAGGGAGTCCCCACCCCAAAGCTATGGACTCAGTACAGCCTGAAACTGCTCCAAGGCCACAGAGCAGGGCTGTCCCAGGGAGAGATGGCAAGTCTGCATTTCACTTTTCTTCACTTAATTTTGATGTATATGTTCTACGGAGAAAATTAGAGAAATCAGCATACTAAATCAGGGTCAGCAAAGTTTTTTTTTTGAAAAGTACCGACAGTTCCTACTTTGAGAATTGGGGTCAAATGATCCCTCTTGACACTATTCAACTCTACACGAATGCTGCCGCAAAAGTGAAAGCGTCAGTTACTCAGTCGTGTCCAGCTCTTTGGGACACCATGGATTGTAGCCCGCCAGGCTCCTCTGTCCACAGAACTCTCCAGGCAAGAGTACTGGACTGGGTAGCCATTCCCTTCTCCAAGGGATCTTCCTGACCCAGGGATCAAACCTGGGTCTACCACATTGCAGGCAAATCCCTCACCACCTGAGCCACCAGGGAAGCTGCCATAGGTAATGTGTAAACAAGCAGTTGAGACTGTGTCCAATGAAACTGTATTTACAGATGCTGAAGTTTGAATTTCATATAATGTGCACATGTCATGAAAGGTGCTCCATCTGATTTTTTCCAGTCATTAAAAATTAAAAAAAAAAAAAGACACTGTTAGGTCTCAGACTGAACAAAAATAAGTGATAGGCAGGTCTGTCCTGCAAGCTGGACTTGCTGACTCCTGTGTGAAATTATCAATGATATTAATATTTCCTTCATGAGTAATAATGATAATTTATTTAATATTGCTTCAGATCAACCAGAAGAACTCAGTATCCATTATAACTTTTTTCCCCTCTTTTTGAGTTAATATTGTCAAAAGAGCTCAAAATCCTGTATAACTTGAAAGTTAAAGATAGAAAAGATCGAAATAAATCTGTCTACGTAAATGTTGATTCCCAAACTCCCTAACTATGTACATACTGCTATATTTAAAATGGTTAACTAACAAGGACTTCGGAGAAGGCAATGGCACCCCACTCCAGTACGCTCGCCTGGAAAATCCCAAGGAGCCTGGTAGGCTGCAGTCCATGGGGTCGCTGAGGGTCAGACACGACTGAGCGACTTCACTTTCACTTTTCATTTTCATGCATTGGAGAAGGAAATGGCAACCCACTCCAGTGTTCTTGCCTGGAGAATCCCAGGGGCGGGGGAGCCTGGTAGGCTGCCGTCTATGGGGTCGGACAGAGTCAGACAGACTGACGCGACTTAGCAGCAGCAGCAAGGACTTACTGTATAGCACAGGGAACTCTGCTCAAAGTTATGTGGCAACTTGGACGGGAGGAGGTTTAAGGGGAGATTGGATATATGTATAAGTATGGCTGAGTTACTCTGCTGTGCATGTGAAGCTATCACAACATTATTAATTGACTATGATCTAACATAAAATAAAGAGCTTTAAAAACAAACAAAATGAAAAAAAAAGAAGAAAACAATTTTTAATAACAAAGAAATCTGTCTATACGTGCAGCATGGCCTACCAAGGCAGTATCTAAAGTCTCTGAATGACAAATAAGAGGTATTTAGTGGGTAACTCAATCAATTTAAGGAACTTCACTGACAAATTTTTTTAATTCTATTCAGTTGATTGTATTTGTATCACTGAAGTTACTACATAATGTGTGATGGTCCATTTTATGTAATGGAACTTTAAATGGTGTTAGTTTAATTTGAGTAGCTTTTTAATTAAAATAAACCAACATTTGCTGCTTTATTGCCTAACAAAATTAATTGGGAGTGAGCATTATGCATGAATATGAAAATATGGATAATCTAAAGATGACTCAAGATCTTCTCCCATATATTTTCTCTTCCACAAATGAGGCTTTAAACTGTTCTGTATAACCATGGAGTAGGGCTTAAGCTCTCTCTTTACGCTACTGTAGGTGAATATTTGGGCTTCTCAGGTGGCACTAGTGATAAAGAATCCGCCTGCCATTGCAGGATATGCAAGAGACGCAGGTTCAATTCCTGGGTCAGGAAGATTCCCTGGAAGAGGGCATGGCAACCCACTCCAGTATTCTTACCTGGAAAATCCCACGAACAGAGGAGCCTGGCAGGCTTACAGTCCATGGTGTCACAAAGAGTCTGACATGACTAGAGCAACTCAGCATGCTTGCCACGCAGGTCAATATTTAACCTTGAGAGAAGGAATTCAAATGACCAATGCAATCTCACCTGCAGCTAAATGGCCTAGATAAATTAAAAATTCCAACAAGTAGGGGACGACAGAGGATGAGATGGCTGGATGGCATTCAGTGGACATGAGTTTGAGCAGGCTCAGGGAGGTGGTGCTGGACAGGGAAGCCCTGTCTGCTGCAGTTTGTAGGGTCGCAAAGAGTCGGACATGACTGAGCAAGTGAACTGACTGACTGAGGGGACTTGTCATCATTGAAATGCCATTCGGTTTTTGTTAACAGAATTCATATTATCGAATTAGAAAAGGTATTTAACAAGCACTTATTGAATGCCCACTATGACTCGGACAGAGTTACAACACAGCTGAGCTCTCTCCATAGATTTTCCATTCTAGTCTAGAAAGAGGCAGATAACAAGCAACAATCAAATAGACAGCTTATCATACGGTGATAAATATTACTGAGAGGGGTAAGGTAATATGGTATAGAGATGATCACTATTTTCTATAAAATAGTCAAGAAAGATTCTGCGGAAGTGATGCTTGAACGAAAATGAAGTGAGGGATCGAGCTGTGTGAACATTTGGAAGAAAAGCATTCCCAAACAGAGAGAGGAACAGACAGGAAGGCCAGAGGCGGGAAGATGCCTCAAAGGCTTCAGGAACAGCAAGGAGGCCGCTGTGGACAGAGAATAGGAATCGGGAGTAGTGGAACCCACAAAGACAGGCATTTTTCTTCACGCTGGTCACTTATTCTCTGCACACGAGACAGTGCCGAGCACGCAGTAGGCACTAAGTAGATACTTGCTGAATGAACAAATATATAAGAACAGGGAAGGAGAAAGCAGGTGTACGTCACATCAGGCATCATAAACCCCTGTAAGAACTCTGGGTTTTACTTAAGCAAGAAGAGTAGACACCAATGGGCTCCAGGTGGAGAAGTGCCACAGTCTGCGGGATTTTTAAAGGATCACTTGATTTCCAGTTGACTCAACTGTAGGAGGAAGGGCGGAAGCAGGAAGAGGGGTATTTCAATAATAAATAGCACCGACAGAAGCTATCAGCAGATGTGCAACAGGTATTTAAGATCTGAGTTATACAGGGATATATAGAACTGGAGAGGTGGTATACATTAAACATGGGGTCAGAGCTGTATAGTGAAGAACTGGGCCAGCTGAGAATTCCAACCAGATTTCTACCGAGGTGGGAGTGCAGCAGGTGATCTGAGCTTCGGTGTGTGAATTTAGATTCTTAATCAGTCACACATGGCAAAGACTCATGAACTCAGGTTAACCAAGTTCCCACTGAGAAGACTGTCGACATACCCTGCAGCAGCCAGTATAGGTTATCGGCATGAGGAGAGCCTGAGTAAGGAGGAGGCCAACCAGGAGGTTTCTAAGGTGCCAACTGATACGGGCTGCAAAAGCATCACTGGGGCTACAGCAGGACTGAAACAATTGTTTTCATCTAACTCCTCTCAGAGAGACTAGTCTCTAAGGACAGCTAGTGAACCTTCCCCTCCCAATTCATGATCTTGTGTATTCATCCACCCTTTCTTTAGATTCGGACTGGGCCCGTGACTCGCTTTTTACTAATGAAGTTGCTGCTGCTGCTGCTGCTGCTAAGTCACTTCAGTCATGTCCAACTCTGTGCAACCCCATAGAGCCTACCAGGCTCCCCAATCCCTGGGATTCTCCAGGCAAAAGTACTGGAGTGGGGTGCCATTGCCTTCTCCAGTGCATGAAAGTGAAAAGTGAAAGTGAAGTCACTCATTTGTGTCCGACTCTTACTGACCCCATGGACTGCAGCCCACCAGGCTTCTCCATCGATGGGATTTTCCAGGCATGAGTACTGGAGTGGGGTGCTCCGACTAATAAAGTTAGGTGGAAATAATCCTGGGTGACTTCAGGGATGAGGTCAGAAGTCTGCTTCTTTCTTTCTTCTTGTCTCAGAACATTCATTCTGGGGAAGCAGCAAATATGTAAGAAGTCCATCTACCCTACCGTAGTGACCACATGGAGGACTTAGCAGGACCACTCTGCTAAGGCAGCCGGCATTCTTAGAGCCTCAAGGCCACCAGGTGACTCTAGTCAAGTATCAGCTCAGAAACTTCCCTGCTGGTCCAGTAGTTAAGAATCCACCTTATATTTTCCCTATGTTTAGGGGACATGGATTTGACCCCTGGTTGGGGAATTAAGCCCCTACATGCCACGGAGCAACCAAGTCTGTGCACCACCACCAGAGAGGCCCAGCACCACAACAGAAGATCTCACGGGCCACAGCTAAGACCTAAGGCAGCCAAATAAACAAATAAATATTTCAAAATAAGAATCGGCTCTCTCAGTTCTGCCTAAATTTCTGACTCATAAAAGTCATGAAAAAAAAAGGGTGATTGTTTTCAGTTTTGACATAATTTTGTTACACAGTAACACCTAACCAGAATAACAGTATATGTGATTGATAGGAATAGTTTAATAAACCCCTTTAGTAGAGGTGGGCTTCCCTGATAGCTCAGTTGGTAAAGAATCTGTCTGCAACGCAAGGGACCCTGGTTCAATTCCTGGGTCAGGAAGATCCGCTGCAGAATGGATAGGCATCCCTAGTGGCTCAGCTGGTAAAGAATCTGCCTGCAATGTGGGAGACCTGGGTTCAATCCCTGGGTTGGGAAGATCCCCTGGAGAAGGGAAAGGCTACCCACTCCAGTATTCTAGCCTGGAGAATTCCATGGACTGGGTAGTTCATGGAGTTGCAAAGAGTTGAACACGACTGAGCCACTTTCACTTGAATAGCGGTAATATCCCTGTGGGCATAACCACTAACCGACTTCTCACGGAGAGGGCTGGGTGCAGACACCTACTCACAGAACGGAGACTTGCCACGCACAGTCTTCACGCATCTTTCCTTCACAGCACAAAGTGTCTTCCAGTGCGGGTCTCACCCAGGGCCTCTGCCCCTGCTTCCCCAGTCAGGAGACCCATGCAGAAGAAAAATAGATCATGCATCAGAATGCTGCTCTTGGAAGAATGGACTGGCACACGAAGAGCAGTATCTCTACAGAATAATGCCTCCAGTTAGTCATTTGAGGTCAAACTAGATGTGTGAGATGGAAACATGATCTTTGAAACTGCTGGAAGGACAAAATTCTGACTTCTCTTTATACCGTGTTTTTTCTTATTGGTTTAAGATGGAAAATACCAAGAAATGGCTGTTGGTTCCCATATCCAAATGTTGTATGTACTTTCACTCTCAATACAGGAAATAGAACACGATCACAATGTAATCTGGCAATCTTCCTCTAAGATTTCAAGGAGCAGGCATGTTTTATGATTTTCTAAGTCCCTTCCAAGACATCTTTCAGCAAAACTAGCTAAGCTTTGCTTTTTTTCCCTCACTTATGGGCTCCAGTGTGTAGAAATGTTATTAGTATATACAATCATTTGGCTTGGAAAATGCTATTTTAGAAGATAAAAAGTAAAAATTTCATTTAATCTTTGTTCACAAGGACAGTAATACTTAACAGTAGCCAGCTTTTAAGGAATCTTGGTTTATGGCAAGCACAATGCTAAATAAGTCTTGTAAATATTGTGTGAACACTATAAGGTAGGTCTTATTATAATTTACATTTTATGTATCACAACACTAAAATTTAGAAAGCTTTAATTATTCACCCAAGGTTAAACAGAAGTGCCTGATTCCTAAGTCTTTGTTCTTAAAACGCTATACTATATACCATTGTGTGCTTGTGTGCTAAGTTGCTTCAGTCATGCCCGACCCTTTGCAACCCTGTGGACTGTAGTCCACCAGGCTCCTCTGTCCATGGGATTCTCCAGGCAAGAATACTGGAGTGGATTGCCATGGGGATCTTCCCGACCCAGGGACTGAACTTGAGTCTCCTGCAGCTCTGCACTGCAGGCAGATTCTTTATAGCTGAGCCACTGGGAAGCTCACCAAGGATCATGACAATAAGGCAAGTCCTTCCTCACTACAAGAGTTTATCAAGAAAAATTTCAAACTCTAAACAGATGGAGCTTTTTCAGTTTAGAGAAACACTATCTCAGTCNCAGGCAGATTCTTTATAGCTGAGCCACTGGGAAGCTCACCAAGGATCATGACAATAAGGCAAGTCCTTCCTCACTACAAGAGTTTATCAAGAAAAATTTCAAACTCTAAACAGATGGAGCTTTTTCAGTTTAGAGAAACACTATCTCAGTCTTCAAAATATGAAAGATAAAATACATTTGTATAAATTGTTTATTATCAACACTGGAAACTATGGAAATAATAATTTTATAATAGATTGCCATCACATAATACCATATGTAATTGAAGAAGAATTTCTATTGATCAAAACCACAAAAGAGTTCACTATCCAGACAGCATTTAATAGAACTATTGTACTCTTGAGATAAATAGAGAAAAACACTAAAATCTTGAAAAATATCCAAACCCACTTCAGTATCATTTGTGATTCTGGCAGACTTCTCTTCATTTATTTGGCCTGTAGAATTTTCACAGTACTGATGACATACCCACAAAAAAGAAGAAAAAAATAGCTATGATTGAAAATATGGATTTTATTTAAACACTCATAAAAATTCCTATTTCAACACCCAGTATCCTGGGTATTTTGAGATTTTTGTGTGTGTGTGGCCAAAAAACATAAATTTACTCCATATGAAAATGGGTAAATTTGGGCATTTCCATTTAAAAGGGTGTTGAGCTAGCCCCTTCGCCTTCCAACTAAATATCTTTGAAGTTAGAAAAGCTTACAACAATGCTGAAAATGAATACAACTGATTTAAGGCCAGCATCTGGAAGAAGTTCCTAACTATAAAGCTGATGGAACTGGATGGGGAAAAGCCAGAGTGTGATCAACTGATGCTTTGCCCCATGAGAGAGAGCAATCTCTTCCTGCTAAAAGAGTAGAAAGAGTGGCATGAGCACTTCATCCGTTTTCTACTTTCCCCAACTGAGCCTGGAGCAATAAGAAAAATGGGCAAAACTCTCCTGCCCTGTCCTGCACTTTTGGGCTTCAAAAGGAATATCCTTCAAGCACTTTCACAACCATACTGAAATGTGAGCTGCCACAACGTAGTAGGATGAGGACAAGAAGGAGTTCAGCTGGGGGAGAGAGTCGTGGCCCGGCGAGCTGTGCTGCCTTTTATCTCTAGTTCAAGGAACAAAGAGCTAAGATGTGTATAA
>SJYV01002557.1:0-11190 GCA_006410875.1 Neotragus pygmaeus
CCTCCTCTTTTTATTCTAAGTTTGGACTATGGTTTTCCTCTCCTGCTCCCCGGCCTGCATATTTCACTCCCTCAGCCCTGCTCTTTCCCAGAGAAAAGCAATGCACAAATCTATAGCACTTTGCCCCCAAAGATGGTGGGCCTACCTGGAGCCAAAGGCTTCCCTGAGGAGTTCATGCAGGAGGATGAGATGCATCTGGGCTCTATGACAGATCCTGCTCTTTGGGATGGAAAATCCACCCCAGACACACATTCCTCCTGGGTCCCTGCTAAAGTTCTGTGATTCCAGGAGTCGGTACATTTAAAGCTATCTGGGTGCCCTTGACTCTGGCTCATGGAGGAATTAAATGGTTCTGTAATCAAACAGTGGTGCCAGATGCCTCTTAAGGTCTGGATTATTCTTACAAATAACTTTGCAAGGCCATTTATTTTCACTTATTGGGGGAAACTGTAGCATAGTTAAGAGGCCTGTTTTTTGGAGACGGACACATCATCATTCCAACCCCAGCTTGCCATAGGCAAGTTTTTCATCTTTCTAAGACTCTGTTTCATCATGTGTAACCTGAAGTGATAATTAGACCCACCTCACCGGGTTGCAGTGAAATTAAGTGAGTAACTTGCATCAAGTTCTTACTGTAGTGTTTGACCTGTAAAATGAGCCCCATTGATATTAGCTACTATTATTAAGAATCTTACTTTGCATAGATATCTATCTATCTAAAGTCTATTTTTATTTATGTCACTTATTTAACAAACTTACAGACTTCCTATATGCCAGTCACTGTTCTAGGCCCTTAAACATGCATACTTCTTATAACAACCATGTTAGACAGAACCTATTAAGAACCGCATTTTTACAGAGGAAGAAACTGAAGCACACAGAGGTTGAATATCTCAGTGAAGCAGCAGAGGTAGTTAAGTGGATGAGCTCTAATTATTTTCTCCTGTCTCCAGGCTGTACTCTTAGCTACAGCCCTATGTTGCCAGTGATTTTTCTCATGTCAGAAATAAGGTTGACTGTAACAGTTAAACCACTCACCTGGAAACTGGGGGATCTGAGTTCTAATCCTAGGTGTCTAATAATTCAGGAAAACCCAGCTCCTGGGTGTAGGTTTTAAGCATGGCATCCTTTTGCACACCAACAAAATGCTAGGTGATATTATTATTAATTTATAATTATATATCCTAAAATTAATACCGTATAATTAAGGATCCCTTGGCAGGGTTTATAATCACCCTAATTTGTAAGAACATGACGATTTCCTCACTGGTGCTAGCCTGTGGCAGAATCAGACCAATCTTCCATCCCCGGTTAAGGCTGACACAGATCATTCGCCATCCATGGTGACATTAGTAGGAAAATGTAGACCTGCAGCTTGTGGACCCCTGCTTTTCCTTATCAAGCAGCTCTGCAGCTTTTATTTAAAAATTGTATCAAAGCCATTTTCTTCCTAGCACAAGGGGCTCCATGTAGAAGTTTCAGGCGGGGGAGCCTGGTGGGCTGCCGTCTCTGGGGTCGCACAGAGTCGGACACGATGGAAGCATCTTAGCATCAGCAGCCGCAGCACGACATCTTGAATGAGGACAGGCTCTTTGTTCATTCCTGGGGTGAACACCTACCAAACTAGTTTGGGAGCAGAGGTCAGACACTCAAATGAGAGAAAGTAAATTTGTGACTTGTAAAGCTCATGTGTCTATTCCAAGCTATTTGATGGAGAGGGTTTTTTTTTTTTTTTTTTGTAACTGATTTAATACCCTAAATGTTTGTGTTCTTCCAAAATTAACATGTTGAAATCCTAACCCCCAGGGTGATGGTATTAGGAGGTGGGACAGGGGGTTAGGTGATGAGGCTGGAATCCTCATTAATGGGGTTTGTGCCCTCATAAGAGACCCAGACAGCTTTCTTGCCTTTACTGCCTCGTGAAGACAAGTGGGGGGGCCAGTGCTTTATGAACCAGGAAATGGATCCTCACCAGACACTTGAATCTGCAGAGGTGTTGATCTTGGAAACCCCAGCCTCCAGAAATGTAAGAAATAAATGTTTGTTGTTTGAGCCACCCCATCCATGGTGTTGCTGGAACAGACTAAATCGAGTAGGACAAACACTCTCCTTTCAATTTCATGTGCAATTGTACCAGGTTCAGGGAATTGGACTCTCTCTCCTCTGATGATGTAATACTTACCAGTGAGTACCTGCTCATCCTCTGGCCAAGCTCATGACTTTCTGGTTTAGAGACCTCTTCCTTTAGTGCTTACACACACTGTATCTATTTAATAAATTTAGTATTTAGTATGGGCTTCCCTGGCGGCTCCACTGGTAAAGAATCCGCCTGCAATGCGGGAGACCTGGATTTGATCCCTGGATTGGGAAGATCCTCTGGAGAAGGGAAAGGCTACCCCCTCCAGTATTCTGGCCTGGGGAATTCCATGGTCTATACAGTCCACAGTATATATGTTGGGTTTTATTAACGTGACCGTAACTGTCATTCCCATTGAGGTGTTTACCTGTATGTTAGAAACTTCCTTTGCTGAGGGCAGGATTCAGCTATAGGAACTACACTGGCTTGATATGGGATCCTAGGCCAAACTATTCGTGAGACAGGGAAAAGGGAGCTAAACCCAGGCCCAGTGTTCAAGGCTTGCAGGATGACTGGGGACAACTCCTCGTCGCTAAAAGGTGGTTTTAAATTTCATAAAATACAGAGTTTAGACTAGATTAGGGGCACTTACTGAAGGTTTGTCATATTCTAGAATGTTCAAGAAAGATTATTAAGGGATCTGTGAAATATTCAAAAGTGTATGTGAAGGTACATTTTTATTTGGAAAGAATCCAGAGCTTTCGCATTTCTCAAAAAGATCTGTAATTCCCCTCAGAGTGACCATGACTTTTGAGGTGATTTTCTCCCCATGGGGTCAAAACGGTCCCATTCCATTCCCTGAATGCGTCTTGATCTTTGCATTGTTGAGAGGAAAGAGGGCTCCAAACCCAAGTAGTCAGAGACTGTACTGCCTGCCTCGTGCAGAATGCTTACCATTAGATGCAACACTGAAGTGAGGAATGACCTTACACTTGTCATTTCAGGCTCTGATCATGATTTAAAGAGATAGGGATGTTGAGAAAGGAGAGTTCATTCAGGTAACATCTTCCATATCGGTTCTTGGCTTGGTGCAGCCGGAGCCCCTGGTATTACCTGTTCTCAGGCAGAGAGGGCGCTCTGCTCAGTCTGAACTTACAACCAACCAAAGATTTGCATTGATCTTCAACTGGAAAAATGCCCATTAGAGACGATTTTGGTGACATAGAAGAGAGAGACTATTTGCATATGAAGTTCAGTTCCTATTATTACCGTTGATTCTTTTCAACATCATGGGGCGGCTTCTTGTCTTGGCTAGGAGGTTGGACTGGATAATCTTTTACCTTGAGACAGTGAAAAGGGAACTATGATCATGATCAATGTGTAAATTTTGCAGAATAACGTTGAACATAACTTCAACTCTGAAGGATGAAATGTTACAGACCTTTAATGGCCGCTTTAGCCCAAAGAGTCCATAGTTCCATGTGTCCACACTTCTCTCCACTTTCCCTGCTGTGTTGACCATCTTTAATCCTATTGGATTTGCCTTAAAGTCTATTTTGAATGCTATTAATGGTACTACGTCAGCTTCCTCTTAGTTAATACCTGTCTAGGATACCTTTATGCATCTTTTTCTTTTCAAACTTTTCTACCATTACTTTTACATTTGTACCTTGTAGTCTGACTACCTCTTTTTCTGATCAGTTTTGTCCACGTACATTTATTGTGGTTATTTGTGTAGTATGTTTGGTTATTATGTTTATGCATCTAGATATTAATATGTTAATGAATCTTTTCTTTCTCCTGTCTGCCTTCTTTTTAATTAAAAAAAATGTCTCCCTATTAACTTGAAGGTTCTACAATCTTCATCTATTATTTTAGGGGTTCATCATTTTTCATGCTTTCACTCTATGACAGCTTCCCTCAATCATTTATCACCATCTAGTGGATCCATGTTATTCTTCTCACCTCTTTCCAAAAAGAATGGGGAATAGGAGAAAGTGTTTGCCATTGAGATGATTTTATCAACATAGACAACCCAACAAGTTACGCTACATTTAAAAATATATTTGTGGCTATGGATAATCCCCGAGCCTCTTTCCTTCTATCGTGTCAACTTGTTCCACTTCCTAATCTTTCTTCCACTTATGACATGTAGTCTCTGTGCAATTATGATTTCAGTCAATGAAGGGAGTCTTGCTGTTAGTGTGACCTCTTGTTGCCCTCCTCTTTGAAGGGGGCAGATATGCCAGGGTCTAGAATTTTCCAATGATTTTATCTGATAGCTAATTAATGGCCTTCTGTGGTTTCCATGGCAATGCCACGCTTTGCTGTCAGGCTTATCCAACGAGGCATTCTGTTCACTCTTTTGCCTTAGCATCAGCATATTAATCAGACACCATAGGTCCTTGGTTGTTGCATCAAACTGGTAAGATGCTAATTGAATTAAAATTTCACTTGAAGTCTTCAGGCTTGTCTTCCCCAGTAGCTGGAGGGACCTTGTTAGCTCAAAGAGTTGGACCCAAGCAGAAGGTGCTTGGAAATCCCCAGAACTTTGTATCTTTTTATAAAAGTATTTTCCTTTCACCTTTGAACAAATATTTTGATGTCTGAATCTCTCTGTCCTTGAAAATTTATCTGATTTTCCTGCCCTTTCCAATCATTAGACATTGTCTATTCTCTTTGTAATATGATATGATGTAATTATTCAGTCATACTGTCAAGGTAAAGAGAAGAAAACTTTCCTACACACACACACACACACACACACACACACACACACAGTTGGTGAAGTCTGGGGAAGAGCCTTCTTGTTATTTTCCCAAGTCCTTTTCATTTTCAACACTCAGGATGAGCACGTCCATCTAAAGGCTGTACCAACTGCATGAACCGAGTTCATAACTTCTTCAGGGCTCTTCTCTGCACGTCTGACCCCACAACAGCACTCATCATGGTGTACTGTTAATTATTTATTTTTTATTGGTTCATATGTCTTTCTCATTCATGTATGCGGGGCACAAAAAGCATAACCCAGTTCCCTACATATCTCATTTTTCCGGCATGCCCCATTCACCTCCCAAGGGTGGAAGAGGGACTTCCCTGTGGTCCAGTGGTTACGGCTCTGTGTGTAGAGGGTGTGGGCTGCTGAGATGTTTGATGATTTCCTGAACTGCTATAAAATCTTTTGCTTGATGAATAGCTGCTATGTAACTTTTGCATGAATAATTTCCAACCTAAATGAATATTGAAACTGCTCAAAATCTGAGGGCCAAACAACGATGATGGTGTGCAGCACATACTGTTAAATTGGTATCAAAATACATGCTAACTCATACTAAAAACTGGAACATTCCATTTGGAATTTCACTATGGGAAAAAAAAAGGATAACTTCCCCCCTCCACACACACACTTAAACTAGATAGGCGGGGTGGGGTAAGTGTTTTCTTTGAGTCAAAGTGTTACAGACTCTGGGGAGCCCTGAGATAGTTTCTGTATCTTATCTATGAAAGCACTGACATGAGAAATGTACATTCTAGAACTGGAACCAGTGAGTGGAAGGTACACAGATGCTAGTAAATGTGAAGAACCATCTACTAATTAGCTCTGTTTAATAACCTAAGCTGGCATGAGCACTACTGATCCTCTTCAGTAAAAGAGGACTCCAAGGAATGTGTAAGACAGAACTACATGGGTTTCCTGTCCCAGGAATCGGCCTGTTAGCAAACAGGGGTGATGTCCCAAAGACAAGATTTGCACTGGGCAGACACCGAGACCAGAGGAGTCCTATTTTCTCTTCCAACCCTGACGTGTGTGGTCCTATTTCTCTGCCAATTTGGAAATGAAGACTCAGATGCTCAGAGCATCTCTGGCAAGTACTACCACAGCAAGAAGATAAATGCAGAGTTCCTGAAGGATAAGACAAGCTTTCTTCCCCAATCCTCTACAGATGTGCTTTGAAATGAGTTCTCTTCCTTACAGCTCTCCTTTCAACTTAAACCCCAAGTCCCAGACAAGGCTTCTGTTTTCAGAGATGCTCAAGAAGTGGCAGTGTTAGTGCATTTTGTGTGTGGGTGTGTGTGTGTGTGTGTGTGTGTGTGTGTGTGTGTGTATTCTGAGTTAAAGGATCATGTTTTAGATACCTACTTGGGGAAGTTGGCCTGGCAGACCAATGCAATTTTAAAACCCACCCTATTTTATTTCAGGTATTGACTTTTAAATCAAAGTAAAATATGCAGAGTGCTTCTAGGGTATCTGACACCATTTTTTTGTTTGTTTGTTTTTTTGGAGACCTTAGTTGAAATAAGTTTCTCCGTTAAAAGAAAAAAAAAGGGCTATCAAAACAACCTGAGACCGAAAGCTACTCCATCCCTTGGCAGCTCAGCTGGAGGAGTAAACCCCACCGTGGCCAGCATGAGGTTAGAAGGAGCGTGGCCAGCGGGGTCAGGAGGCAGGCGCACCTCACTGTTTGGCCAGTGACCACACGTAGCCATGGGCTTGCCATTTCTCTCTGAGGCTAGTTCCCAAAGGCAATCAAGGAGATCAACGGCTGATCTCAAAGGTTTCTTGATGGTTTTAACACCCTGTGATTATGTGAATGCCTCTCCCCCAGTGTCCCAGTGTCCGGTGTCCAGTGTCCCAGGGTCCCCTACTGTCCAGCTTCAGTGAGTTTCAGTTTATTCCGTGTGAAGGAAGCTATCTGGGTGAGACACTGCTGTCACTGAATCTCCACCCTCATGTGCAGACGAGTCAAAAGAACCACAAGGAATTAAGCATAAAGAGGGAAGAAATCATAACCGAAGAAATATCTTCTTTATCTACGTCCATTTCCTCCCACAAGGAAAGATGGCAGTGTCGGTTGTACATTACATATAGCTTTCTCTTTCGTGTTTAATCTTAGCACCTGCACAGCAGAGATCTTTACAATTCGTTGCATATGCTCTCTCCCATCCCCACCCCCACTCAATACAGCACCTGAGGCCTAAGCAGCACCTCCTTCCGAGCTCCTCCCAAGACTGAGACCCTTCTTCACGACAGAGTATAGAAATAACAAACATGCCCCACGGTTTTATACAGTTGCTAGAACGTTTTTTCGTTTCCAACAAATGAAGACTTTTCCTCCTTTCCTTTGAATAGTAATTACACTTTACAAATGCGTGTTTCTTTTGCTTTGCTTGGTTCTGTTCTGTTTGTACAACAAAAGGGAACGCCCGCGGCCAGGAGTCCGGGTTAGCAGAGCTTGGCTGTCATCTGATCCGACTGTTTGAGGATCTCGGTGTTGTAGAGGTCCAGGGCGTGGTTCACCCTGATGATCTCGCTGTTGGTCAGTTTCAGGCGGTGTTTCAGCATACAGGAGAACAAGTCCAGCTGGGGTTTCCCCGGGGCCACAGGGGGGGCCAGGCGATTGATTCGGTCCCGAATGTCCAGCAGGAGCAGCATCACGGACGAAGAGGAGTAGAACTGGCCGCCCTGCGTGTAAGACTGGTTGACCTGCTGCACGGCGCTGCGCAGGAGGTCGGCGTTGAACCTCAGGCTGTACCCGAACACCTGCACGTCCGAGATCTTGATGTAGAACTGCCTCTTGGAGGGGTCGGACAGGTCCACGGGGCCCTGGCCAGTCTCATTGCGCAGGAGGGTAGGGAGCCGAGTCCGACTGCGTAGGTAGATATGGACCGTCTCGAAAAACGTTTTCCACCGGTTGCCCAGCAGCAGAGTCCAGTTGTAACACTGGCTGTTCTGGAGGCGGATCTTCTCCCAGCGCGGGTAGCCGAATTCGCCAAAGGGCATGTTCCAGCCCTCCGAGTGGCTCCCGCTGAAGGGGTTGACGTAGACGAAGAACATGGGGTCCAGGCTGCTGTTGCGCATCTGGCAGATGCGCATGGACATGCCGATCACCATGTGGATGAAGTCCATGCGGTTCTTGTTGCTCTTGAGAGTGAGGGACAGGCGCTTGCGCCACCGGGGGTCGAAGAAGGTGTCGAGGCGGATCTCGTTGCTGATGAAGGTGGTGTGGACGTAGAGGCGCGAGTCCATCTTCTGCAGCAGGTACTTGAGCTCCAGGTCCTGGAAGTCCAGGTCGGTCTCGAAGCTGATGAACTGCTCGCTGCGCTCCGAGTCCACGTTCTGCGGCTCGCAGCGGCCTCGGTACAGCTTGTAGCCCTTGTTGCAGGAGCCGCACAGCGAGATGTTGGCCAGGCTGCACATGGCGCAGCTGTTGTTCCCGCCGATGATGCAGGGGATGGGGCGCTGGCACAGCGTGGTGCTTCCGTGGCACACGCAGCTCCTCTGGCTCTCCAGGAAGGTGCCCCAGAACCCATTCTCATTGCAGTAGAGGAGCGACTGGACCCTTGCGAGCCATTGCTGGATTGTCCTGGGGGACAGAGGGGAGACGGAGAATGTCAGCCATCATGGGTGGGCTCGTGGCTCTCCAGCTGCTCATGCAAAGCGGGGCTGCCCAGAGAATGAAGGGACAGGGCAGGGCAGTTATCATAGGAAGGGCACTGAATGTCATTGCTGGGAAACACAGTGGAACTCTGGGTGACATCGCAGACCAGCTACATGACCTTGTACTTCCCCTTCTAATGTTCAGTGTCCTCATGTGTAAAAAGGAAAGGGATGGAGTAAAAGTGTTCTTTGAGGTCCTCCCAGCTTTCTAAATCTATTATTCATTCATCTCAAAGGCATTTGATTCAGAAACTTAAAGTGCATAAACTCAAAAACCCTGCTGAATGACAACAGATTGTAGAAAGTCAGCAGTAAAGACGAATTGAGGGGTTATTTCTTTTAACCTACACCCGATGTTTCAACCCTCTTTACAGACTCTTCCCATAACATCCGAAAACTTCAGCAAAAACGAATTCTATCTTATATTACTCCGGAGATCATGGCAGTGCTTCCATATTGATGATCTCACGTGATCCTAATATTGCAGTTTCAAAACATACAAGGAAGATGCTATTCTCCCCATTTTTCTCCAAAATTTCAGTTCAGTGAAATTTCCATCACAGTATGAATGTCTTCTCCCCCTCTCCACAGCCCCTCAACACTTTTATAAACAAACCTGAGCCTGTCCCAGATTCCAGCCTCTGGAACATTCCAATGAAGACAGACACTCAATCAGATAAGAAGCAACAGAAAAATAAGTTTAAAAAAAGATGTAAGACAGTCAGCTTAGAGGCCTCTCATCTTTCCTCATTTCTGTGCAAGTCCCCTGTTGGCCGTACTCCACACTAAGAATAATTTCTTACATGTGTCTAGCACTTTTTACCCTCCCATTTCTCACTTCAGCTTCACAACAACACCCCCAAAATAGCTTGCGACTTGAGGTCAGTCTAGACCGCTTTGAGTCCTGGCTCCTCCACTCCTGAGCCCGGGAAATGCTGGCGGTTTCCCTCACCTCCCTAATCACTCCTCCCACGCTGGGCTGTGGTAAGGATGGCATGAATTTTTATGTAAAATCTTAGTCCCTAACTCGGTAGATATTAGGGGCTCCATAAAAGTTAGGCTCTTGTTATTCCTAGCAAGGGACTCTCAGCTCCATTTTCTAGACATGGCAAGAGAAGCTTGGAGGCAAATAATACAGCGAGTGGGTAGAAGAGCCTTCTGGCTCATAGCCAAGGTGCTTTTTTCAAAGAAGAGTCAAGGAAGCATTTCTTAAGGCTGTCGAGGGCCACAGTATTGTTGGTGGTGAGGATGCCAATGGTGCCAGTGGCTCCTGATCCCCAGTTTTTTATTTCAGGCCATGCTGTCTGGCATGCAGGATCTTAGTTCCCCAACCAGGGATCGAACCCACACCCCTTGCACTGGGAGCCTGGAGTTTTATCCACTGGACTGCCAGGGAGCCCCATTGTAGAAAACTGGAGACAGACACTCTTCTGCATTGTACTGCATCTCTGATAGGACGTGGTAGCGATGCCCCTGCTCTCTCATTTCCTCTACCCAGCCACAATCACCAAGCCCAAGAACCAGGAGGCAAGCAGTGCAACCTAATCCTGAACGGCACGTGCGCTGGCCCAGGCCGAACTGAGTTCGAGGCTCCACTCCATAAACAGGAACAAGTCACTTCATGTCTCTGAGACGCAGTGTCCATGTGCAAAAGGAGAATAATAAAGCCTGTCTTAGGTGGTCAGGGAGAGGACTGAATGAGATGATGTCTTCAAAGCATTTAGCTCAGAGCCGGGCATAGACCAGTTATTAAAAACGTAATAAGTATTCTTATCCCAGAGAATAAGCTCTTCCTTTGAAGCTACTGAGAAGCTTTTAGGATTTCCCTATCTCTCTGGGGTGGAGGGAAACCATTTGGTTACTGGGACATTTGGAAATGGATACTGTTGAAACTCGGCTTCCCAGAATGCTGCTGTGCTTATCAACTGAGAGAAAATGGTGGCATAATTAGAGCGCTCCTTGAAAGGGCTCTGCCTTTAAGTCTAGGGAATGATCCCAGCTTTGGCAATGCAACCTCCCTCAGGACATCTGAACGCTGCATTGCAACCCCTGGTCTTTTGGTCAGTTCCCCTCCAGGCTCTAAGGCATGAAAGAAGGGAGCCCTCCATCTCTGAGCATGGAGCCCAGAAGCGTTTGCTGAATGAATGAGCGGACGAACACTGAATGAGTGAACAGACCAAAATTAATATTTTTTCTTATTTTTCATTAAACAACCAACAACAAACTCCGCTTCTGTCTCCCAAGCTGCAGTATTAGTTTTCAATCCCTTCCAGCCACACAGCTCCAGGCCTCGGAGGTCTCTGCTTCGCGTGGACCAATCCTATTACAGCCTGGAGAACAGCAGAGGGCCCAGGCTTCAGGAAACGGAGCTGGAATGACAATGAGCCGCGCGGCTCCCACCTCCGGAGCCAGAGCATCAACTGAATACGGGCTCTGAGTCATCGGAGAGTGCTGCGAGCCACGGGAGCCCGACACACGTCCCCGATTGCGTGGTTCCATCTGACCAGAGCGTCATTCCAAAACGCCCCTTTCAAAGGGCCCACACTTACCCGTCACTCCCTCTCCAGGCGCAGGACAGTACCCCATTGAGCGCTCCTCTGCTCCCATCTGCAAGGCATTCTATAAGCCCGGAGAGCGCCCCCTTTCTCGTGTCTCATCATTGGGACCCTTTGTC